>JH432201.1:161446-230209 GCA_000239455.1 Strigamia maritima
TTTTTAGGTTTCGAAACGTTTCCGTCCTGATTTCGGACCACTCATCGGCACCTGGTGGACTAACTAGTAACTACAAGTAATGAAAACTGATAATTTTGGGTTTTGTTAATGAATTTTTTTTTTGTTGGAATTATGATGAAAAGTTTTATGGAATATACGCTAAATGTCTGAATTAGTGATTGATAGCTTGCCCTCTCTGATGTCTCCGTTTTAGAAATATAAATTTAAAAAAATATTTTTTTATTGATTTTTATTTTATTGTTAATTTTTGATTTTTTTTTGTTTGTTTTTAGTTTGAAGATGACCATTTGATGCCTATATTATGAAGAGAGCAAATCCAAAAATCATTTCAGTTTGAAGTTGACAACGGACCCTGAACAAACTCTCGCGTGAAAATAGTAGAAAATCAGTTTTTTTTTTTTAAAAATATATTTGGACACAAATAAATGACTCAATTTTCCCGAATTGTCAAAGAAAAATCGAGAAAAAAATAAAAAGGCAAATTTGAGGTTTCTTTTCTGATTTCTTGATCTTATTCTTTTTGAGGCGCAGTCATGGTGAGCAGCAGTAGCGCCCTCAAGTGGCTGGTTAGTTTCAACATTCGGTACATACAACGTCCAAGTTACAATGTGCTAAAAGTTGCTCTGCAAATGGTTTGGATACCAGTAAATTACACAATTATGTCACCAGAGCGTCCACCGACGTTAAGTCTTGTTTATCCAATGCATATCAAATGCCTTTCGTTTTAGTTTTAGTGAAAATATAGGCAGTTCAAAACATCGTTGGTGAAATAAAACAAATGTATACAACCCTCCCGATTCCCGAATCACTTAGCAATAATGATGACAAAATCGAGGACGAGGACAGTAAATTGCGAGGTAAATTGCCTAAGAGCATTGCTATCTGGCGTCGATATCAAGCAGCGATGACATCATTTGTCTTCACTCGTCATCACTCATCGCCATCAACAGGTGTACCAATTAAAATAAAAGTTTTTCTAAAGTTTATTTTGGAAGAAAGTGACAAAATATTTCGTTCTATTCTTTGAAAAATAAAATTTAACTTTAAGATGAACTAATAAAAACTTTTTTTTTATTACAGGTGAATTTTGAGTTCCGTAACTTCTGTTTTACCGATCCCAGTCGGCGGTATTTGTAAATTTTTTTTATGATGATTTTATGCTTGTGGATGAAATATCAAACTTTAAACGTATCTATTCACTACAACCGATGAAATATATTCGATTACAGATTTTACCTTGAACATTGAACGACTTTTTGTCAGTAAAACAAATCATCATTCAAACAAAATGTCGGGTAAGACTCGGAAGTTAAACATCAAATTAATTCGTTTTTACAAGTGTCACGATACTCCCGAAGCAAATCTTTATTCTCAATGACGTAATTAATTAATCTTCACAACTTCTATTGTTTCAGAAAAAGAAAAAATGCTTTTATACGCGATCCAAGAACGGATTTTGATCATCGATGGCGCTATGGGAACAATGATACAAAAACATCGTTTGGATGAAAATGCATTTCGAGGCGCGGAATTTGTAAATCATCCGAAAAGTCTCAAAGGAAATAACGATTTGTTAAGTTTAACACAGCCGGAAATCATTTACGACATTCATAAAGTAAATTTTACGGATTAAAAAGTGGAAATTTTTAAGAAATTTAATTTTTTTTAGACTTATTTAAACGTTGGAGCAGATATCATTGAAACTAACACTTTCAGCGGTACATCAATTGCTCAAGCCGATTACGGTTTGGAAAACATTGTAAAAATATATTGATTAATTATTTAAATCAAGAATTAATCGTTTTATTGAACAGTGTTACAGATTGAACTATGAATCGGCGAAAATCGCGAAACGAGCAGCAGATGACGTCTTTGCTTCGACTGGAATCCGTCGTTTCGTTGCTGGATCTGTCGGACCCACGAATAAAACGTTATCTATATCACCATCGGTTGAGAAACCAGAATTTAGAAACATAAGTATAAAAACACTAAAACTTTAAAAAGTGAAAAAATGGAATAAAAATGGATATTTAAATTATTAAATTTCAGGTTTCGATGAATTAGTGACGGCTTACACCGAACAAATGTGCGGTTTATTAGACGGAGATGTCGATTTACTCTTAATAGAAACTATATTCGACACTGCTAATTCAAAAGCAGCCATTTACGCTGTGAAAACGTTATTTGAGGAGAAATTCGAGCCGGTTCCAGTCATTGTAATGCGTTTAATGCATAGCTAGTTATAATTTCTAATTATTTTGTTTAGATTTCAGGGACAATTGTTGATAAAAGTGGACGGACTCTTTCGGGACAAACTGGAGATGCATTTATTATTAGTGTTTCCCACGCAAATCCTTTAGCGTATAAATCTAATCGATAATTTCTTGTGAACGAATAAAAATTCTTTTATTTTCATTTTAGGATTGGTTTGAATTGTGCTCTGGGAGCAATTGAAATGCGTCCTTTTATCGAAAATATTGGTTTAAGCACACCAGCTTACATTATTTGTTACCCAAATGCTGGTAAAAATATCAATTTAGTTGTAATTTGATTTATTTATTCATATTTGTTAATTTTTAAGGTTTGCCAAATGCTTTTGGTGGTTATGATGAAACTCCGGAAATGATTGCCACTCAATTAAAGGTTTGAATTGATTTATTAAAACACTTTTTTCGGTAATTTATTGATTTTTTAAAAAAATTTTTTGTTGTAAAGGAATTTGCTAGAAGCGGACTAGTTAATATTGTCGGCGGTTGTTGCGGAACGACGCCCGATCACATTAAGTTTGTAAATTAATTAATTGTTCATATTGTTTGTGTTTTTTGATGATGAAACTGTTTATTAGAGCGATTGCTGAGGCAGTAAAGACCGAAAAACCAAGAATTCCACCTATTTATGTATACAGTGAATATCTACAACTTTCAGGTAAATATGAAAGTAATAATTAACGCTCTCTAGATGGGACACCGTCGGGTCCGGGAAAAAGCGTCCTGTCTACAGAGTGTCCGGCCTTGTAGACGGAACACAAGCCAAGTGTCCCGCCTACAGAATTTTTTCCAAAAAAATAAAAATTTAATGAAAAAAGTGAAAAAGTAATGATTTTTGTGGGTGACGTCCTGCAGACAGGACACTTGGCTTGTGTCCCGCCTTTGGAACCTCACCCACAAAATCATTACTTTTCACTTTTTTCATTAATTTTTTAAAAAAAGATAAAATAATGAAAAAGTGTAAAAGTAATGATTTTTTCACCAATCAGTGGATCTTGGCCAGTCTAGAGGGCGGGTATTGAATACACGGGACTGGGATCTAGTGTCCCATGTCCCGTATACAGGGCTGGCCCGTGTACAGGACGCATTTAGTATTAAAAATGATTGAAACGATTCGGGCCCAGGAATATGTGATCCGTGTACAGGGCTGGCCTGTCTACAGTATGTCCCCTCTAGAGAGAGTTCACTGTATTTTTATTTCTAGGCTTGGAAGCTACGAGGCTTGGAAGGGATACATTGTTTGCGAACATTGGAGAACGATGCAATGTTGCAGGATCGAAAAGATTCGCTCGATTGATAGTCGCTGGAAAATTTGAGGTTAAAAAATTTATAAAAAAATGAAATAAATAAAAGTGATTATTTTATTGTTTTTTTTTTTTTTTTATAGGAAGCTCTTTCAATTGCCAAGTCTCAGGTGGAACTTGGAGCGCAAATTCTCGATGTAAACATGGACGAGGGAATGTTGAACGGGAAAGCAGTTATGCCGAAATTTTTAAATTTTATTTCATCAGAACCTGAAATTTGCAAAGTGATTAAAAATAAATTAATAATAAAAAAACAACATAATTTGACGTTTTTTGTTATTTTTAGGTACCAATTTGCATAGATTCATCAAATTTTGCTGTTATCGAAGCAGGTCTCAAATGTATTCAAGGAAAATGTATCGTTAATTCGATTAGTCTTAAAGAAGGCGAAGAAGATTTCATTGTTAAGGCTAAGATTATTAGGAAATTCGGTGCCGCTGTTGTTGTGATGGCGTTTGATGAGTTAGGACAGGTGAAGTGAAATATAAATATATCGATTTTTTTTATATTTAAAGAAATATTAATTTTTTTTTTTTTAATTTTAGGCTGCAGAAACTGAAAGGAAGGTTGAAATTTGCACTCGTTCGTACAAACTTTTAGTCGATAAAGTTGGATTTAACCCTAATGACATCATTTTTGACCCGAACATTTTGACTATCGCAACTGGAATAGAAGAGCACAATTCGTACGGCTTGGAATTTATAAATGCCACGAAAATTATCAAAGTAAAATGAGAAATTTTTCACATATTTACTGATATTTTAATCAATTTTTTTTTTTTTTAGAAAACACTTCTGGGATGTCGAATAAGCGGTGGAGTCTCGAATTTCTCCTTTTCATTTCGCGGTCTGGAAGTTATTCGCGAAGCGATGCACTCGGTCTTTTTATACCACGCGATTAAAGCTGGAATGGACATGGGAATCGTCAACGCTGGTTCCCTACCGCTTTACGACGACATTGAACCGGAATTATTAAAGTTGTGCGAGGATTTATTATGGAATCGCGACGCTCAAGGGACGGAAAAGTTGTTATCCTATGCGCAAAAGTGTGATAAAAGGACGAAAGATGTCGTCAAAGATGACGAATGGCGAAGTGATGACGTAGAAGCGAGACTAGAACATGCTCTGATCAAAGTGATTTCAATTTTAGTCATTTTTTTACATATTTGTTATATAATTTATTAAAACTTTAGGGAATCGATAAATATGTTACGGATGATACGGAAGAGGCGCGACTGAACACAATCAAATATCCCCGACCATTAAATGTAATCGAAGGCCCACTTATGAAGGTAATCGAGAATGGTTGATAAAAGTAACAAATTTTGATTTTATTTTTAATTTTCCAGGGAATGGGTGTTGTTGGGGATCTTTTTGGAAGTGGCAAAATGTTTCTGCCTCAAGTAATTAAGTCTGCGAGAGTTATGAAGAAAGCCGTTGCACATTTAATTCCGTTCATGGAAATAGAACGACAAGAAAAAATGAAAGAAATTGGCACTTTTGATTCGGTAATTACTTAATATACATAAATTAACAATTCAAATCGCTTTTAAATCATTTTTTTTGGCATTTTAGGATCATTATTCCGGAACAATCGTTCTTGCCACGGTTAAAGGGGATGTGCACGACATAGGAAAGAACATTGTCGCTGTTGTTTTAGGTTGCAATAATTATAAGTAAATAATGCGAATATTTGAGAGAATTTAATTTTTTTAAATTGTTTTTAATTTCGTTTTATAGGGTGATTGACTTGGGTGTTATGACACCGTGTGAGAAAATTATCCAAACTGCTATTCAAGAAAAAGCAGATATCGTAGGCCTTTCGGGGCTGATAACGCCATCTTTAGACGAGATGGTTCATGTTGCAAAAGAAATGCAGAGAGTTGGAATGCGGATTCCACTTTTAATCGGTGGAGCAACCACATCGAAAGCTCATACGGCCGTTAAAATTGCACCGAAATTTAGTCAACCGACGGTTCATGTTTTGGATGCGTCAAAGAGTGTTGTCGTGGTAATTGATGGAAATAAATGTGAAATGTGAAGATGAATTCAATTATTTAATTTCCAGTGTTCGAGTCTTCTCGATGTTAATAACCGGAGCGATTTTATTGAAAATATTAACGAGGAATATGAAGAAATTCGAAATGATTATTACGATAATTTAACGGAGTATCAATTTTTGAGTCTGGAAGATGCACGAAAGAAGAAAGCGATTTTAGATATTAATCCTGGTAAATATTAATAAGGCAAAGTTTGATATTTTTAATAAAAATTATTTTTAATTTTTTTTTTTTTTTACAAGTATGTCCTCAAAAACTCGGCACTCTTGCGTTCCGAAACTACGAATTATCACGTCTTGTCGATTATATCGACTGGAAGCCATTTTTTGATGTTTGGCAGCTCCGAGGAAAATATCCTAATCGCGGATTTCCGAAAATATTTAATGATAAAACCATTGGTAAAGAAAAATAATTCGTTTTTTTTTTTTTTTTACTTTAATTTTAATAACAAATCTTTTATATATATATATTTTTTTTAAATACAGGTGAAGAAGCTAAGAAACTGTACAACGAAACTCAAACATTATTGAAAACGGTGATTCGCAATCGTTGGTTAAAAGCGAACGGAGTCGTTGGAATTTTCCCCTGTAACAGCGATGGCGACGACATTTGCATTTACGATGAAGATGGTGAACAAATAGCCAAATTATACGGACTTAGACAACAAGTTGAGAAAGAAGACAATCCGCATGAGCCGTATTTCTGCTTGTCCGATTTCATCGTCCCGGTGGAATCGGGAATCAAAGATTACATCGGGATGTTCGCTGTATCGTGTGGTTTTGGAGTCGATGAATTGGTTTCAAAGTGATATTTTTATAAAATGTTTTTCGAAATTTATTTAAACACATTTTTCAATTGAACTTTAGGTATAAAAAAGAATTTGACGATTACAAAATCATAATGATAAAAGCCCTTGCTGATAGACTAGCTGAAGTAAATAATATCGCAGAAAAAGTGAAATTTTTTATTAAGGTTTTGATTAATTTCAGGCATTTGCTGAGGAGTTGCACCAAAGAGTTCGTAGAGAAATTTGGGGTTATTCCCGCAATGAAGAGATGGAAAGTTCGGAATTATTTCGAATTAAATATCAGGTAATTGAATAAAAACTTGAAAAATTGATATATTTCTTTTTAATTTTGAAATGGTGAATTTAGGGGATACGACCAGCGCCCGGATATCCGAGTCAACCCGATCACACCGAAAAGAAAACGATGTGGCAGTTGTTGAATGTTTACGAATCAACTGGAATCGAATTGACGGATTCGCTAGCTATGAGTCCTGCAGCTTCAGTATGTGGACTTTATTTCGCTCATCCAAAATCAACGTATTTCTCCGTAGGAAAAATCCAAATCGATCAAGTAAAAATCAATATTTGAGTTAATAATAAATATACAGCATTGTTGAACTGACTTTTTACGAGTTTTCTCGAAATGACGTCATTTCTTCAATGTTAGCAGTCAGTCTCTTGAAAATGACTGATAAGAAAGTAATTCGGAGCCAGTGGTTGACACTTTTCGGACCCTAAGCACAAAGTAGTGGTCAAAGTCTAGCGGAAACTCAACAACTCACGCTGGGTGGACGTTATTGACTGTTTTGACTGTCAAAATTCATTAAGAAATGAGATTTTGCAACCGGAAGTAAAAATGAGAGAATGAAACGAGAATTTCAGATACGTAATACAATATTGCGTAGTACTGTTCGGTTCATTAATCTTTTCAATATTTTTTTCACTGATATCTAACAAAAAACCTAAAACACAAAAAAAATTGAAATGTGAGAAAATATCATCAGATATATGTTATGGATTATACAGCCACGAGTAAATTCTTTAAAAAATCCTAGAAAATCGTTTAATTTTTTTTTTTTATTATTGTTAATTCCTAGGTCAGTGATTATGCTACCAGGAAAAACATGGACGTACAAGAAGTGGAAAAATGGCTGAGTCCAATTCTAGCTTATAATCCAGACGAAGAAAACAGATGAGATTCTTGAATTTATTTTTTTAAGTATTATCATATAGATCTATTAATATTAATCATGTAAAATGAAAATGAATGAATATAGAATAAAAATGAAATGGCAAACTCCAAACATGATGAAATTCAATACATGTGTGAATTGAGGTTATTTTTTTTTTTCTAAATATAATTTGATTTGAAAATTTATTTATTGAAACATTATCACACAAAACCAAAGGGCGATGACTATGATATTGTGTGTTGACGAACAAGTTGAAATCGAAAAAGAAATCATGAAGAATATAATCGAGGAATTTAAAAATAAAAAATAAAAACTTTTCAGCTATTAGACATTTTAGGACACTTTATTAGGCCTAATGATGCGAAGTCTTGTTTGTCACCTTCTCTACTTGTTTATCTGATAAATGAATGTTTGACCACTAATTGGAGATGAGATTTCGGTCTGCAAGAAAAGCTCATGTCCTCTTATCTCCTCAAAAGTCAAGAGATCATTTCCTTTCACAGGGGGACAGTGAATGTTGCACTGAAATATCTTTCTTGGAAAACTAATTCGTTTTAAAATCGTTTTTAGCCCGAATAAGGTGACTTTGTGGACAAAAATTTTTTTATTTATTTAACTGAAAATATTTAAATTTTATTTTAAGGGTTGAATTGAGAATGATTCTCAACCATTTCTGTGTATTCATTGCATTTTGGCCGCTCGTATTTGGATTTTTCAAAACGGACATTTTCCCATTCGGTCCCGATATTGGAGACATTCAACTCGACACTCAGGATGACATAAGTTCCTCGGAATTGTACTTAGATACGCCTATAATTTTTTACGAAACACCACACAGCAGTGTATATGTAAGTTATTGACAACTGCAAACCAAAAATAAAAAAAAATTGAAAATTTATTTACAGATCAATTCAAACGGTTTAATTTCATTCTACACGGACATTCCCGTATTCTACAACATTCAATTTCCAATGGATTACCCCATCATCGCCCCATTTTACGCCGACATCGACATAACTGGAACCGGGAAAGTATTTTACCGAGAAACATCATCGCAATACTTATTAGACAGAGCGAACAATTACATTCAAGAACATTTCACAACTGCCGCAGCCTTCAGGGCGAGAAGTCTTTTGATCGTTACGTGGGAGGAGGTTGGATCGTACAAGCAGAAAACTGAAAAAGTAAATTTTATTAAATAAAATTTGATTTTGGATTAATTTTTATATTTTATTTACAATAGAAAAACACATTCCAGTTGGTAATAGCATCGGATGGACACAGCAGCTACGCATTATTCCTTTACGTTGACATTCAGTGGATTTACTACGATGGAAAAGGGTCAAACTTACCGCAAATGAGAGCGCAAGCGGGTTTTATGAGCGGTGAAAGCCGCACAACACTCTTGCCCGGTTCAGGCACTGATCAAATCCGAAATATACATAAGTAAATGATGTAAATTATCGAGTTTGAGGTTGTTTTTTTTAATGCTAATTTTTTGTTTTAGGATATCGAATATTGGCGATAAAGGATTTTGGCTTTTTCACATCGGTACCAATGGATTGGTTGGAAATTTAAACACAGCCGATTTGAACATAGGAGAATGTATGAATAAAAATATCATTAAATTTAAATAAATTATTCTTTTTTTTAAAAAAAATTTTTAGCCGCAATTTCCTCACAAGTTCCGCAGACATGTTCGATCGGTACCTCATTTTGCCACATCAATGCCAAATGCACCGATTACAACCCGGGATATTGTTGCGAATGCGACGACGGATTTTACGGAAACGGAAAAAATTGCTTAAAACGAGGTCTCAATGAAACATGAATACATAAAAAAAAAAAAAAAATTAACCATTAATATTTTCAAATTCAGAAGAACCGCTTCGCCTCAATGGCAAAGTTTCCGGCACCTTAAACGACATAAAATTCGAAGACGCGGATCTACATTCGTACGTGGTTCCCTCAGAAGGCAGAGCATACACAGCCATCAGCCGCATTGACGAAACACTCGGCTACGACATGCAAACCCTCATGTCCCTCGGTGTGACCGTCGGCTGGCTTTTCGCCACCTCCAGCCACGATTTACCCAACGGATACCACATAACCGGCGGAATTCTCAACAACACACTAACCGTCGAGTTCCCGCAAACCGGACACAAAGTGACGATGGAACAAAATTATCTCGGATTGGACGTGTTCAACTCCATGCGAGCAACGGTCACCATTCACGGAACCACTCCGTCCATTCCGTTCGAAAAGAGAATCGAAGTCGACGATTTTAGCGAAGAATACACGCGAACTTCGCCCGGTAATTCGTCACAAATTGATTTTTTATTTTAATTATTCATTTGTATAATTTATTTTTTCAAGGTACTATTCGTTCGCATTCTACTCATAATTACCATCTGGAGGAGACGAGTATCAATATTCCTTTCATCGTGGACCAAACGGTGACTTTTGACGAATGTTCGTTCGCGCCAATCGATTCGGAGGAGGATCAAGCGACTAGTCTGGAAGTGAGTCGGAATTATATCGTGTACGATGCGCGGGAGAAGCTTCTTCGATACGCCGTTGTGGCATCCGTGGAACCGTTAAGCAGTATGTGAAATCTGAAATGTAAGAAGTTAATTCCAACTCGTGTGGTTAGTGATTCGTCGTATTTTCAGGTGGAAGTAATCCGTGCGATTTGGGCAAAGAGCAATGTGGGCGCCACAGTTCGTGCGTCGTGGAAGGCGATGGTTTTAGTTGTTTATGCAATCCTGGGTTTGAGGAATTCTACGAAAATGTTAATGGCGAAACAGCGACGTGTGTTGGTATAATTCAAAACTTAATGATTAAATTATCTTTTTTAATTTTTTTAAATATTTTTATAGATATTGACGAATGTCAACAACGAAGAGACAATTGTCACGTGAATGCCGAGTGTTTCAATTACGAGGGGTCGTTTAGTTGTCGATGTAAACAAGGATTTAATGGAGACGGGATCAGTTGCATTCGTATGGAAATCATTTAATGACAAAAATGAATAAATTAATTTTTATTTTTTAAATTTTATACAGAATTATCATCATGCGACGTTTTAAGATGCGAGGAAAATGCCGAATGTGTTCATTTACCCGGTCAATCGGCTCAATGTCAATGTAAACCAGGTTTTATAGGCGATGGTGTTGTTTGTAGACCGCAATTTGACGAGAGTATAAAATACGAATTTATTTTTTTTAATTTTTAATTTTTAATATTTTTAATAATTAATTTTTAGATGAGGATTGCAGCGAGAACATGGAAATGTGCGATTTGAACGCCGATTGCATTTACAACCCACAGAGTGGCAAACACGAGTGTCAATGCCTGGAAGGATTAATTGGCAACGGTCTCACGTGCGCCGAAGAAATCGAGAGTTGCGATATTCTCAACAATTGTCATCCAGACGCTTCGTGCGTGTACGAAGAGCCCCTTCAACAGCATTACTGCGTTTGTAACGCCAATTTCAGAGGCGACGGATACACAGTTTGCGATCCGATTGATCCGAGTAAAAGTACCAAAAACAAAGAAACAAAAAAACGATTTTAACGATTAAATTATTCAAATCTCAGATGAAAATGAAGAGAGTTGCAACCTGATCAACAACTGCCATCACAACGCGCTCTGCGTGTACGACTCGCGTCACGACGCATTCGTCTGCCGTTGCACCGCCGGTTTCGAGGGCGATGGCTACACGTGCGCGCCCTCTGACGTCACTTGCGACAGTTTAAGCATCTGTTCTACATACGCGAAATGCGTTAAAGACGAGGCCACCGACAAATTCCAATGTCGGTGTCTCGAAGGATATTCCGGAGACGGAATTCTCTGTCTTCCTCCAGGTACCCCCCCTCAGACCTCACTCACACTTTCCGCCATTTTAAAAAAATCTTAATATTATTTTTAACAGACGAGTGTAACAGCATCGACGATTGCAGTCCGAACGCGCAATGCGTTTACGACCACATTGGTCAACGACACCACTGCCAATGCGACCAAGGCTACGCGGGCACCGGAAAGGAATGTTCGCTCCAAGCGGCCGATTCGTGCGACGTCCACAACAACTGTCATCCGGAAGCTCAGTGCAATTACGACGGCCTCACTTTGAGTTGGGTGTGCATCTGCAACCCCGGTTTCACTGGCGACGGCCATTATTGCGAACCGGCGGTCACTTCGTGCAACCTTCTCAACACTTGTCATCCGAATGCCGTTTGCGCGTTCGACGAAAACGAACGAGCGTATCGTTGTCAATGCCATCAAGTGAAAACCCGCTAAATTCAAATGTAAACAAAAAATTAACATTGTTTTCGTAGGGATACAATGGTGATGGACTCGATTGCGTGCCGGACCGGTCGTGCAGGAACGATCCGTCGATGTGCGACGCTAATGCCGAGTGCATCGTGCACCCGTCACTCCACCAGTACGTTTGTCAATGTTTGGATGGCTATTTCGGCGACGGATCCGGCTGCAGTGGTCAGTTTTCTACGGAATTAGTTGAATTTTTGAATTAAGTTTAGTTAATTAATTTTTTAGTCATCCAATCGTACGAGGGGAACTTTCTTTTGGTGAATCAAGGCATGGCGACCGTTAGGATGCCGTTGGATTCGTCTAAAGGTCTTTCGTCGATCCCAGTTAGTTTAGTTCCGTATCAAACGGCGCTCGGGATCGATGTGGATTGCGCCGCCGGTCAGTTTTATTGGACCGACGTGTCAGGAAGTACGATAATGAGAGCTGCGTACAATGGATCTGATCCGAATCCGTTCATCAATACGAGTAATTAATTTTTGTAGTTAAAAATTGTTTTTTTTTTTTTTTTAAAAAATTTTTTGATTAATTCAACTTTTATAATAGATATCATTTCACCCGAAAGTGTCGCTGTGGATTGGGTCAGCCGGAATGTTTTTTGGACCGATTCCGGCAAAGACACGATAGAAGTTGCAAGAATCGACACTAAAGAGCGCAAAGTGCTGTTTGATACCGATTTATCCAATCCGCGAGGAATTACTCTGCACCCGGGCAGAGGGTAATATTCGAAATTCAATGAATTTTCAATATTTTAATTGAATTTTTTTTTTAAATATATTTAAAGGAAAATTTATTGGACCGATTGGGATCGAGATTCGCCGAAAATCGAGCAATCGAATATGGACGGGACGAATAGGGAGGTTTTCGTTTCGGAAAATCTCGGTTTACCAAATTTACTCACGGTCGATTACGACCGCGAAGATTTATGCTGGGCGGATGCTGGTGTGCAAAAGATCGAATGTATCAGTTTACACGGACACAACCGAAGAACGGTCATTGCGCCCGTTGCTTATCCGTTTGGAATTGCGAATAATAGGGATACACTTTTCTGGACGGATTGGGAAACGTAAAAATATATTTAAAGAAAAAGTAAAATCGAATTATTTCTATTAAATTATTTTATTTATTTATTTATAGGAATACTATAAACAGCGCCTCGAAAGTCGGTTACAGCATCAACAAACCCATCAAATCGCCTTTAGGGACGCATAGTAAAGTTTACGGAATTGTTTACGTGCCGGATACTTGTCCCAGAGGTTTATTATTCGGTTTTTTGGTTTTAATTTTTTTAATTTAATTTTATTTTCTATTTCAGTTAGTAATGTTTGTGCGTTAAATAATGGCGGTTGTAAAAGTCTTTGTCTCGCGAATGGACATGGAGGACGCACATGCGCTTGTGCGGACGAAGGGGATAAAGAGGAGTTGGATGAGTGTAATGAAATTCGTTAGGTGGTCATTTCTTTTCTTTTTTATGTCATTTTTACTTTGTAGTTTAATTTATCAGTACGATTCAGTTTACTTTCGATTTGATTATTTTTTGTAAGTTGACTTATTCAAGAAAAAAGTAAAAGGTTCGAATAAAAAGCCAAAAAACTGATTTTGCTAAAACTTGCCAAAACTTGCTAAAATTTAGAATCTGGATTTAAGGACAGAAACTAGGTCGGTTTAGCGAGAAAATGATGCTGGTGCTGTCAGAAATGATGCATCTTTTCCTAAACACATTTTTGAGAAATTTTTCCCATCTTTTGCTTTTCAATTACTCAAGAACTATATTGTAAAAAGTTGTCTATTCAAGATCAAAACTTGATTGAATCAACATCTTGAAAGGAAGCTTGATTCTACCTTACGGCATTTCTTCAATCCAAAGTTATGAGCAAAAAAACTGATTTTGATGAAAAATTTGCCCCATTTTTGCTTTTTACTCAAGAACTACTCAAGAGAAAATTGCTTATTCAAGATCAAATGTTGATTACATCAATATCTTGAAGTAAAACTTGATTCTACCCTTGGTACAATCAAAAGTTATGCGCAAAAAAAGTGATTTTGATGAAAAATTTGCCCCATTTTTGCTTGTGACGTCCCTCATCGGACCGTATTAACGGATAGCCTGTTCGAGGCGTGTCCCACCCGCCACTAGTACATATTCTGTCACTAGATGGCGCTGCAAATCAACTACGAGCGTCTGCTCGTATTTCAAGCAGACGACAAACACATTAATTCAACGTACCATCTGGCGAGAGTCTGACCTACCTCTGCTGACCCCTTCAGGGAAGGAGAGAGTCCTTTGGACTTAACCCTCGCAGGGAAGTCCTTCGACTCGATTTTGTGGAATTACCTTTTCCAACATATCGAAGTACACATGGCTTGAAAAACAAATGAGCATAGTAAAGTACAATAAAGTACAATAAACATTTAATTCGCCAATGAAAATCTCGGATATGAAGTGAGTTTGTTTTTGTTCCAAATGACGCATTCGGTTAGTACTTGGATATCCAATCTTCGAAGTCATTTACATGACCAGTCCCCAGCATTTTAAGATTGCAGCAAATTTTCATTCATAATTTCCATTATTTAGTAGTGTTTATGATTTGTTTAAATGTGACTTTATTTTTCCAGATTCTTATTGGTGTTAATCAAAATCTGCAACAGGGTTTGTTCGAGCAAATCTTCGATTAAAAAAGATTTAATTTTGCCGCCAATTGCACGTGGTTTACTCGAATCACCATCAGATGACGTTAGTTGTATTTTTCTGTATTACGTGGACTAGCCTCGGCAGCAGTGAGTGGAGTGAGCATCGCGGCCTCGTTAAGTATTCAAAATACGAAATGGATGGGAAAGTTGGTTGACATTGGAATTGCCAATTTCATATTCGAGCAATTTTTAGGACTAGTCTCAACTACTACTATTACTTCAAATTTTAGGACCAATGCATTTATTTTTTTTATTGCGTCGTCAGACGTTTAAATTTTATTTATCACGAGTTTTATTTGAAACGGGACGCTACTTTCTGCTCTGCTCTCTTGTCGCGAGGTAATCTTCTTTATTAATTTTATTTCATTTTATTTTCTGGTTTTTATTATTATTTTAATTTAGGGTAAATTTGAGTTTGCTTAGTAACTATACACTTTTGTTAATTTTTACGTCATTTTTAGTTATTATCGTTTACTCGTTCGTAAGTTATTATGTTAATTCACTTGCATTATTTTTGTTGCTTTTATTTCCTTTCCAGTTCTCATTATTATTTTAATTTTTTACTGTAAATTTGAGTAACTACGTCTGCGTTTCATTACTCTTTATTTTTTTTGCCACGACGCTATTTTCAGTTATTACCTATTATTATTTTAAATTTGGTAATGTAACGTCAACTATTTAATTTTTTTCGCCACTACGCCATTTTTAGTTGGGAATTTTTACATTTTAACGATAGTTGGTTGGTTTGTCCTGTGACTCCTACTTTTTATTATCCTTTCTGGCTTTGGATTGTTATTTTGTTTTTAAATTTCTTTGGCCGTATTTGCTGTGTTTTCATATAATTTATTTTTGTCACAGGCACTAGAACACTTCTTAGAGGATCCGAATGCAGACGTTATAGGAGAATAAGGAAGCTGACATTTTATAGAAGAACATCGAAGCTGACATTTTAGAAAATATATAGCGGATATTTAATTGTATATTTTAATTTTTTGATTGTATTTTTAATTGTGTTTTTAATTTTTTAATGGTTTTTAATATTTTAAGTGTTACAATTAAATAAATTATAAATACTTCCTTTCCCCTTCGCCTTCCATTACCACCATCACCATCTCCTCCCTCCTTCCATTACCACCACCACCTTCTCCCCCTTCTTCCCCTTCTTCCATTATCACCACCACCTCCTCCTCCTCCCATTACCACCACCACCACCTCCTCTTCCTCCTCCTCCCATTACCACCACCACCACTTCCTCTTCCTCCCATTACCACCACCACCTCCTCCTCCCATTACCACCACCACCTCCTCCTCCTCCCAAAAGTAAAATAAATGGCTAAGTCTTTTTAATAAAATTGAACATAGAAACATTGTATTTGCTATTTTGGTTTTAATAAATTTTATTCACTTTTAGTTAGTAAAATGGATTTATGGAGACTTAGAAGAATGGAAAGATTGGACTTAAGAGGTGGGACTTAGAGGTGAGGAAAGCGAGGATGGGACTTAGAGGTGAGGATGGGACTTAGAGGTGAGGATGGGACTTAGAGGTGAGGATGGGACTTAGAGGTGAGGATGGGACTTAGAGGTGAGGATGGGACTTAGAGGTGAGGATGGGACTTAGAGGTGAGGAGTGGAGTAGAACGGAGCGGATGAAAAACTTGGAAGTAGATGAGGTAGACAACTTATTTTTTTTCTACAATACAACAATATTTGTAACTTTCTACAATAAAAAAAAAAAAATTTCCTACAAAGTCAAATAAATGGAGTCAAATAAATTTACAATAAATAACGAAAAGAATTTCTAAACATTTTAAATTTTTATAAAGTTTTTGATGTATGGTCAAGTTGCCGTCGGTGATGTAGTCATGGCCGCCGCCGTCGTTTTAAGTGTGCTACTACGACCGTTGTTGTTATGACATCCAAATCTAAACGAGAAAAAGAAAGTAAAAATAAAAATAAGATAAATAAAAGTAAGATTAAGCAAAATTAAATAAAAGTAAAAGTAAAAACAGAATAAACAAAACTAAAAAAGTATATTAAACTAACCTAAAAAGTAACTAAAAAGTAACTAAAAAGTAACTAAAAGTCTAAATAAATTACACGGAACGATAAAGTAATTAGTAAACGCATTAAACTGAACTAAAAAGACTAAACTAAATTATTAAACTAATTAGACAACGCTATAGCCATAATGACGATGAAAAACTAGCAGTAAATTTAAAGGCAAAAACAAGAGCAAATATGAAGTAAAATCACTTATTTATAGCAAGTAAAAGAAACCACTCACCGTGAAGCAACCACGCAGTCCGAAACAATGAAAAGCTAAAAATATTTCCTGTTGCATGAGTCACTATAGTAACATTCAAATTAGCAAAGCTCGTCTTCATTTGAATACTGATAATGCGCATGACCGTATGTAGCGAGCTGTGCTGTCACCACGCCGAGTAATGCGTCGCGTCATTACTTCGAAGTGCTCGCTCGACTTCCTCTTCGCACGACCGGCGCCGGCTCCGGCTCCGGCTCCAGAAAAATCGACTGAAAATACATGTTTCATCATCAGAGGTAATATTTTACATTCGTTATTTTGTTGTTTCTTTTCATTTATTAACAATTTGTTTTTTGTTTTGCTTAGGGATTCCAGTTGGATGTCAGGAAAACCACAAAAATCAGATGTTTGAATAATTATTAAGTAAAATTTAAAATAAAAAATAAAAATTTCTGTATATTGATTTCGAAATAAAATAAAATAATTATTATTCCATTTCAATTAGAAAACATGAAACAAATTTTGATTGCAAAACACTAAAACAAAAATAAAAAGAATGAAAAATTGATCGATCAAAAAAAAAACAAAAAACAAAAAACAACAAAAACCAACAAGTAAACCACGACAAGCCGAAAGGGTCGGCTTCTATCAGGTTTAACAAATCCCGAATGAACTCGGTTAAGATTCACCAGCCCTTTTAATTAAAGGTAAATGGGGCCCAGATGTGCGCGGGTCTGGACCCCGGATAAATTTTACCTTTGTAATGGCCTATTGACCTCTTCCTGTTGGTTTCCAACGATTGTTGTCGTTCCTCCTGCATGGGGCCTAAACGAAATAAAAGATCTAAAAGAAAATTAAATTAAATGAATTTAAAACAATAATTCAAAATATTTAAATTAACTAAATGCAAGACGATTTGAATAAAATAGCTAAAATTTAAACAATAAAAATCGCAAATTAACTAAACGCCGGATATTTAGAATAAAATAAAAATAAACGCCAATAAAATAAACGAAATCAAACTAAACTCCATTAATGGCGTCTTCAATTGAATAAAACAAAATAAAATGAAACTTAACATTAATTCGTGAATATTTCTGCCGCTGGTATATATTACAAACGGTTAAGTCCGTTGGCCTTAAAACGGCACCAAAATGCAGATAATAATCATGGCGTACATAATTCAAAAAATACAAAAGAAACTAGGTATTGTAAAATGAAATCGAAACTCACGCTCAATCCTCAACGCTGTTCCGGCTGCTCTGAGTGAACTCGGCGAAAAACTGCATAATATAATTATCGCCGAAAAAAGAAGAAATCGGAAAATAAAAATAAACCGCTATTTTCACTCGAAAAATGAGGAATGCTATGAATACTAATTAGCAACGAACGCCAGGTTATGGAAAAGCTATAATTCAGTTTCCGGAAATCTGCCGCCTGGCGTTAATATCGGAAACTAAATAAAATTAAAAATTTATAATTTTTTCTACTAAAATCAAAAATACATTAAATAAAATTCGAAACCCTTTTTACCAGAAAATACAACTGCTATGTATGTTTTATTAAGTTACCTTGGTACGAGCGTATTTGCCAAATATCACTTTCAATGAGAATAATCCACATTGCAGAGCGCCGTTGTATACTATTAAAATATTGTCTCCAGATGTCGTCATATCCACATTTCTGATGACGTAAACAGCACTCTGTGGAGGACTTCGTGGCGTAAAGGAATTGATAGTATTTATTTATTTTTTAACGTTATTTCAGTTCAATTAGTACAACAAACCGTGACTATTTAAATTTTAAACAAATCCCACAACTCAATTGGCGACACTAAACAAAAGCCTTCGATAATTCACGGTAAGTTAATCATCGCAATCTGGAAGTTTTCCGCAGTAAAAATGTCACTAATAAAATGAACTTTTAATTTCTAGTTTGACATGTTGATGAATGAACGATCTGATGAACGCTCCGCGTCGTCGCAGGATCGGCTCTGAGACCCAAGTGTGGGAGCCAACCGGAATATCGTACCCCGTACCGTCACAAACCGCACAGAAGAGTGAATCATCGACTATCAGTTGTTTAAATTCGTCATCGTTCGAACAGAATTCAGAAATGACATGTCGAGATCGCACTAATGAATTCATCGGTGCTGTCAAGTCGTTGCAGGGACGACAAGGGAACGGCGTCGTGCCCCACCAGCAGTTGAGGAAGGTCAAAGGGTTGCAGCAATGGAGTGAATTTATGAGGATTGCGAAGTATGACTGGAAATTTGAGATTTGTTTTTTTGTGTTTTTTTTGATTTTTTTGTTTTTTTTGTTTTTATTTTTTAGGTTGATAGGAAAGGATTTGACGAGTACATACACGAAGCTCGAAAAACTTGCCATATGTGAGGAATAATTGCTTTTTGTGTTTATGTTTTGGTGTTGTGTTTTTTGTGTGTTTGTTGTTTTTTTTTGTGTTTTTGCTGTAGTTTTATGTTTTTATTGTTATTGGGGATTTCGTATTGGTTTATGTTGTTTATTGAATTTTGGGAGTTTTGGGTGTTTTATTGAGTTTTGGGTGTTTTTATTGATTTTTGGGGGTGTATTTATTGATTTTTGGCTGCTTTTGATGAATTTTTGGGTGTTTTTGATGATTTTTTTGAGTTTTTTTTAGCGATTTGGGGTGTTTTTATTGATTTTTTTGGTGTTTTTGATGATTTGTCGGGTGCTTTTATTGTGTTTTTGTTTGTTTTAGTGGCTAGGAAGAAAAGTCTCTTTGATGACAAACCATTGGAGATTCAAGAATTGACGTACATAATTAAACAAGATATAAATAGTCTGAATAAACAAATTTCCCAGTTGCAAGAAGTAATTTAGACGTTTTCTTAAAATGATTTTTTGTGACAAAATTTATAACCATTAATTTTTTTATTTAATTCATCTCAGTTAGTCCGATCAAGACACCAACAGAATGGAAAACACATGCAGTCACATTCCAATTCGGTGGTGGTTTCACTTCAATCGAAACTAGCTTTAATGTCCAATGAATTTAAACAAGTATTAGAAGTCAGAACCGAGGTATAAATATAAAATAAAAAACAAAAACATTTCAAATTAACAATATTTGTATATAAATTTTTTTTTTTTTTAGAATCTGAGACACCAGCGCAGTAGAAGAGAACATTTCTCTCACGGACCCGTCGCTTCAACATTACCAGCATCAGCTGCAAGCGGTTACCACCAAGGATCAGTATTATTAGCGGACGAAAGATCGAGAGATGTGACGGACGTTGCCATCAACATGGACCAAATTGCGCGCCCGAATCAATTTCAGAGCATGTTAATGATGGAAGAACAGGATTCGTATTTACAAAGTCGCGCTGATACGATGCAAAACATCGAGACGACTATTGTCGAATTGGGAGGCATTTTTCAACAGTTGGCGCACATGGTTAAAGAGCAGGAAGAAATGATTCAGCGGTATATTAATAAAAAAATGAAAAAAAGGATTTTTATCAAGTTTTATTAATATTTTGATTTTTTTTCCAGAATTGATTCAAATGTTGAAGACGTACAAATGAACGTGGAAGGCGCTCATGGGGAAATTTTAAAATATTTTCAATCCGTAACCTCGAATCGTTGGCTCATGTTCAAAATTTTCGGAGTGCTTATATTGTTTTTTATATTATTCGTTATATTATTCGCTTAATTATGTTTTAAAAGAGGGAAAATTTTCGAGCTGTGATACGAAGGGAGCCGCACAACTGTTGGTATCTAACAGTTAATAATCGATTAACTTATTAGAGGGTAGAATTAATTTCACTTGTTTTTGGGAAAGATTTGTGTAAAATTACAATATTATTAATTGACAAAAAAAAAAAAAGGCTTATTGAATTCCCTGTATTTGTACAATATTACTTTATTAAATTCTTTTCGTGCTTTATTTGTTTGACTGAAATTTATTTCCGTTTTTCTCTAGAAAATGGCGCGTAAATACTAAATAAATAAGATATGGTGACGTAATGATTTCCCAGAATGCTCGCATCATAAAAACAAATGACGTCAACTAATGGCTACTTCCAGCAGCGATGATAGTTGTTCAGCTCCTACAGATTTTAACGTATTTTCATCATTAGAGGAACTGAATTCACGCAGTAGTATTATTTCGGAAAAATGTCCATTATGTATTCAATCTAGACGGATTTTCTATTGCGACGATTGCATTCGTCAAGGAGATTTCATCCACTCCAGCAGTCGATACCCAGAAAGGTGAAGAAATGACAGATCAGCTGATGCGATAACTACTTTCAAATGTCTCGATTGCGAATAGAAACCCATGTTTTTTTTATCAATTTTTTCGATCGAGGCAATTTGGATTGTTAAAATTTTTTTTTTTTAATTTTCTAAACAAAACGAAACAAAAAAATTCTTTTGTTCTCATTTTGATGTTTTTTTTTTATTTTAGATATCAGGAGAAGAAACTGCGATTATTTAAAATTAAGAAGGAGAGATTAAAATATTTGGACAGGTGAAAGTGAAATTGAAATTTGATTTTTTTTTTTTTTTTTTCGTTATTAATTTTTTGTGATTTTTTTTCTTTTAATAGAATAAATGAAATTTATGGTCGTAAAATTCATCCTTCTAAAGTAGTACGTTGGCTTTGTGGAAAATATTTACCATATATACTCGCGTATAAGTCGACTTAAAACGGGTCAAAAGGCGTATAAATCGACCCCCTAAATTTTATTTTTTATTTTATTTTTATTTGGTTCGAATTATACGAGGGTCAATAGCTATTTTAAGTATTAAAAAAATAAAATTAAAAAAATAACCAAAAATAAAAAAATAAAAAAATAAAATATAAGATTTGGTCCAAAAATCCTCGACTTATACACGAGTATATACGGTATACATTATATAAATATTTTATTTATTTATTTTTTTTCTTAGAGGAATGATATAAACCGTATTCGGGAAAATTTAACTTTTTTACGTTTAGCCGTTGATGAATGTAAAGATTCGGTAAAACATAGTAAGCATTTCGAATTTTTCGAATAAAAATATGAAGTTATTTTACACTAAAACACTGAATTCATTTTTTTAAAACAGCGAAAGATGAAATTACAAGTTTGCAAGAACAAATATGCAGTTTCAAATCAAGGACTCCGCTATTGACTGGAAAATCGAAAAATATGATTACATACATGAACAAAATTCTGGATAAAACGCGCCATTCGAATAAGAGCTTACAAGAGGTCCAAGAAACTGTTGGATGGGTTGTTAAGGAGCATGTGGACGCTCTGGTTAAATATATATTTCCAATATCAGAAATACGACCCAATAAAAGGTGAAATTTTATCCTTTTATCGATTTTTAAAAAATTAAATTATAACATTTTTTTTATATATAGTGAACCTGACAGTGGCGCTGAAGACACTGTAACGGCTCTAGCTGAGGCCTCTCGTACTACTTACGTACATGGACGATGGGTATATGCGGATAACGTATGCGATGTGCAATATCAAATAGTGGAATCGTTTCTTCCAGCGAGTGGAGATTATTCCGATTATTCTATTTGGGGTATTGGAACTTTTTTTTCTGTGGAGTTTTTTCAATGGCGCGTTAACACGAATTTTTATTAATTATTCAAAAGAAACTAAAAGGGCGCCGGAAAAGGATCCATGTTCTAAATTGATTCATAACTCTGTTTCTATTGATTCATTAATTAGTTTCTACTACTAAAGACGCAGTACCTGCGGTAGAACTGGCCCATAAGAACCCGGCGTATGCTATTACGGCTGGTTTGACTTATACCACGCAGCTGATTTGTGTTTTATCGTTTTTCATGGACTTGAATTTGCCTCACGAATTGAATTACAGGTATTTATGTTAATGAAATGCAAATTTAAAGGTGATAATTATTGTTTTGTTTTGTTTTCTTAGTGATTTCTGTAGTCACGAATTAAACAGAGATCGATTTGTGCAAAAAGTGGCGAAAATGAATGCTAATGTGTTGCATTTGTGTTTTCATCATGGCGTAAACCCGGATAAATTGCATCCTAGGCAGACAATTCGAAATTTGTTGCATTTGTTGAATTCTGAGAATTATAATCCACAGAGGTTATTACATATAAAGTTATTCTATTTGAGGTAGTGCATTAAATTGAATTATGATTTTTTTTTTTTTTTTATTGTTTAGGCTCGGACTGTATAGGATAGAAACGAATCAATTAAATTCTATGGAAGAATCGTTGCGATCTGATTTGAACATATCTGTATCGGATGAAGATGAAGATGAAGAAAATGATTTTATTGGAGAATGGGAAAAAGTATTTTGATTTTTCAGTAAATCGGTGGCGTAACAACTTGCCAACTAACCAAAAATAATTTGAATTTATAAATTTCGATTAAGATTTCGATTTTTATTGTTCAAAATCTCCAAATTTTTGGTAAATGATGTGAAATTTTAAATAAATTCAACAAATTTGATTAAGTTTTGATAAAATCACGGAAATTTAAATAAATTTAAATAAATCCAACAAATTTGATAAATTTAGTCACACGTGTAGTTTCTACGCTACCGTGTAACCCTACATTAGATAATAAAAATTACTAACCTTGTGTTACTGTATTTTTCCAGGTGCACAGCGTCTCATGTGAAGATACGCAGATCCCTTCGCGAGGCCTCAGTGCAACGACAGCAGTACAATACAACACACTTTTCCGACAGAACACACACCCACCGCACGCCCATGCAACAGCTAGTGCCACTGGAGGGCTGGTCTCTTCCGCTATGGGCGCGGTGACGTCGTGGTGGAAAGCTCTTGGAAAATAACATTATTTCTCTGCCTTTCTCCATTTTTTTAGTGCCAGTATTTCATTATTTTTAAATGTTAATTAATTATGAATTAATTAAACAAACAAACAAACATTTTAAAAAAAAATTTATATATATATATATATATATCTCACACCATCAGATTTTTTTAAAAAAAATTTTGCACAAATATAAATAAATAAATAAATAAATAAATAAATAAATAAATAAATAAAAAGAATTTTTTTGTTTTCAAAATGTATCTACAGGTTTAGATACACCATTTCTAAAAAGCTCAAGTTTTAGGAATGATTTTTTGTAATGTTTTGTATAGAATAAAGTAAGATGATCCTGTTTGAATGTGCATCATGTATCATAGTTACCATAATAATAAGAAAAAATATTTTGCTTAGTATATAAATAGTGTACAATAAAAATAATAACAAAACTCTTGACCAATTTTTCAACTTGTCTTATTATAATAATCAAAAAAAAATTTTCTTACAATTGATTTCTGTAAAGATCAAAGTGAATAAATCATTACACCAGATGAATATTCAAAATGCCTAATTTACATTTTTAATTTAATGCCGGTAACTCACAAAATAGTTTTATGTCCTTTTTACTCCTTTTCTCATTCGTTTAAATTAGAGCATGATTATAACAACAAACCTAAACTATAATTGTTGACATTAAAACGAACCCCAGACTTAAGTAATTGATATCACAATAATAAAACCAAGTAAATGAATGCTCCACCAACTTGAATTTTGTTTTACATTTACAAAGTTACAAAAATATTCATTACCTGCAAATATATTGAGCAATTTCTTTTAAATGTCCCATTAAATTATAAACAAAAAATAAAATAAAAATAAGAATAAAAAAAATTAAATTAATGAATTTTTAACCTGAAAAATTGAATATTCAGTTATAACGTGCCTTTAGATAGAATTTATATTATTTTTTTTTTTTTTTTTTTTTTACAGCTTGATGTTTATTTCTCATTCAATTTGAACCGCATCGCCAAAGTGGAATGATGAATTGTTCTCAGAATACATGATGATTTGTTCTTTCAAACTATGTGAATTTGCGATTTGGACCGATTTAGTGGTGACACTGGGGAACTGGGACAACTATTGTGTTCCAAAAGTCCTCCTAGGCCGGCGTAACCCAACGCCACCGAGTACTCTTCGACGTATTTTAAAAGTTCGTGAGCAGCGATCGATTCGTTGCTGCCCAATGGATTGTACATGATGCAATTTTGGAACATGAGTAAAACTTCCATGAGAAAATGTTTTGTGCTACGGTAATCCATGTTATTTAACCTAAAGCGCATCGTTGCTAAATCGATCGGCCTTTTTATCACTTCATAATACATGGGAAACTGGAAAAAAAGAAATTTAGTTTAATTCAAATTTGTAAAGTTCAGATAATTAAGAAATTACTTGTTTTTTCCCAACCGGTCGGAGAAACGGCCAACTTTCTTCCTGCCTCGATAAATTATTTAACATTTGATCACAAAATTTATAATCGATGGGAGCATCTCGCGACGCACCTCGACGAACCGGTGGGCCATGTCTTTTCCGCCCACTCATCCAAATTTCTGAAATAAAATAAAATAAATAAATTGAATAAGAAAAATTATATTACTGTATATCATTTACCATCGTCCTCGATGAGTGGTCGATCTCTACTTCTCGTTCTTTTCGCGGGAGAACTATCGGAAATATGAGATGATTTTCGTTTCCTGTGATTTCTCAGTCGATCTTTCATATTGTGCCCGTCAGCACAACTATCGCAATCCCATCGACCTTTCGGGACCTTGCGAAGTGGTGGATCGACGCATTCAAGATGAAATGCTAAAGGACAACTATCGCAGCAAATCAAGTGCCCTCCACGACCGCATGAATCACAAACATCTTCATTTACGCCTTCAGATTCATCATCCCTAAGAAAATAAACAAAAAAATGAAATTTTTTTAAAACTCTTTTAATTAAAAGAAAATTGTATCTTTCTTGCCCATCGAAATTATCGTCATCGTGCAATGAGAAATTCGAATCTCCATCCAAATCCGACGTAGTTTCCGGCACGTATTCCATACTTTCTTCCTCTTTCTCGTCTTCTTCATCGGTACAAGAAAGTTTTCGCGCAGGTTTTCGTGGTTTAACGGTTTCCCTGGGCCGACATTCGAGACAAAACCAATCCCCTTCAGGAATTTCCTATAATTTAGTAAGGATAAACAATTATAAATGGGGGATTTGTTACATTAATTTTAATTTTCAATTTTCAACTAACAGTGAGTGGTGGCTTGAGGCAATACATGTGATGACCGCGGTTGCACTCATCGCATAAGAGCATGCGTTCTGCATCTCCTCTCCTGTGGCAAATGCGACACCGGGCGTTTAATGCAGAGAGTGACCAGGCCACACTGCGCTCCAACGTGCTCAAGTGAATGAACACTTGCGACAAGCTCGTGCACTGCATCACTGATTCCTCCCACCGTTCGTAAACGGTCGGAAGAGATTTTATCTTGTTTTCCTTTTCATTTTCCTTCTCTATTAATAAAAAAAAAAAAAAAAAACACACAAAATTAAAATACAGAAAATTATTACAATTTTCATCAATTTTACCAATTTCTTCATCTTTGATAACATCTTTCTCTTTCTTCCCTTTCTTAGAATCAATTTTCGTTTTCTTTTTCGTTCCTTCTACATCCTCTCCTAATTATACATAAATAAATTAGATTCATATGCAAATTTACCGATTAAATCATGTTAATTTAGTAATTTACCTAATGGAGGTCGAAAATATTTATTCTCTACACCTTGCGCAATTTGTAGGAGCGCACTAGCCAATTCCTTCACGGTTTGATTCACGTTTAACGACATATCTAGTGTTTCCTGTTCCATCGGAGTCGCTTCCATTGGCGTCCCCCTTCCACTGTCCGAATCTTGATCCACCTGATTATTTTCGTGTTTTTGTTGGCCCCATTTCAAACCATCGCACAACATATCGTACGACCGTTCAAAAATTGCCTTCCTCCAGGCATCCCTATCACGCACCTTCAGAAAAACAGAATTAATTTAAATCATTATTATTATTATACAAATTATTACTTTAATGGATCCTAAGCTGCCGGCAAATATTCTTTCTTCAATATCAAGCAGCATTTCGCGTAAGGATGGCTCCATTCCCCCTTCCACTTTCACTTGAGTTCCAGTCCCATTTAAATTTACATCGTCTTTCAAGTCTTTGAAATCTTCTCCATTGACGTCATCAGGAACAACATTAACATTATCATCCTCGTTCTGCGCCGATAGTGAGTTGACAACGTGCGACGGACACTGCGAGATGGATTGCGCAATTCGAGTCTTGTCCTGAAAAAGCGACTCCTTCAGTCCGCTTTCCCTGAACCCGCGTTGGTTTAAACTCGCCAACAGAGCGTCGAGTTGATCGACCGAGCTGAGATACGACCAGCGCATTCTGCGAGCTCTCAGTTCATCATTATGTACAGGGCAATTGTCAATATTGGCAGTGCATTTTCCCATCGTTTCACACTCGTCACTAGCACCCACACTATTGTTCAATTGAGTTTCGTCACAATCGACATTATTGTTTTCACTTTTTACATGAGGATTTGTTTCAATTTCATTGCCGCTCGTTTCTTCGTCCTTCACTTCTTCCTCGACTATTGGAGTTGGTTTTTGCAAACATGTTCCTATGTAATCGTCGCCGTCTTCAACGTATAATCCAGAAATACTGTCGAAAATCCAGAACCGGCGGTAACACCGGTCGCGGCCGATCGGTTGGATTCCAGTGCTCGATTGATAAGTATCAATTATGTCTGTTAGTTCGCGTTTTTTCAAATTATCGCGTTTTTGTTGCGCAATTTCGTCGGCCGACCTTTTCTTTTTTATTTCATGATTTACCCTGCGAAATAATTTCCAATTAATTTTTCTTTTTCAATGATAAATTGAAAATTTAACTATTTTTATACCCATTTATCTCTTCACCGGTTTCACTCTTCTGCTGCGTTAACCTCAGCGCCGCTTCCTCTTTCTCCTTGCGTTGCTCGGCCCACTGTATCTGTTTGAGTTCAATTCGTGCATTTCGAACTTTTTCGAAATTCTCCTCGATTTGATACCGCAACGTCGAAAAATTCAAGAGTTGATTGATAAGAACATGCAATACCTTTAACCTCTCCCCTAAACAAACAAATAAATAAATTCTTTTAACAAAATCATCTATTTTTATAAAAAAATATTCACCTGGATTAAAATCAAAAACAGATTTAGTGTCCAACGCTTTGAGTAAAAGCGGATCAAAAAGTCGTAACTGAAGACCCGGATCATCGAAAGTTGTGTACGAGCCTTTTGTCTGCTGGTATAACTTCAAGTGTGCAAACTGACTCCCAAATGATAAAAAGTGAAGGCGTAGAACTTCGGAAACGGTGAAACAATCTAATGCCAAGTGTTTAAGACTTAGACCTTGATGTCGTTGTGACCACGCAGCTGCACCGGTCGCGGCTTGCACTGCTTGTAAAACTGATGAATCGCATTCGTCGTCGCAGCCCTCGAAAACTTCTGCAAAAATGAAAATGTTAATATTTGTTTTAAAATTTTCAAATGTTCAAATGTTCAAATTCACCTGGAGATTGAAAGGAACAAGGCTCTAGTTCCGGTTGCTCGTTGTCTTGCAACGTAAAAATAGATTGGAGAAAGAATTGGACAAGATCGCCGAAAATTCCACGAACATTTGTTTCTATCAAGGCTTTTTCCAGATCCCCTATTTAAGAAAAAAAAATAGATTAAATTTAAATGAATAAAAAGATTGTGGGAAAATTTACCAAATTCAAAACCATGAGGAAAAGCATTGTTGAAATTTAAAAGTTCACCAAAAATGTGGAGAAATTCGAGCACCATAACAGCTTCGCCAAATAATTCATTCGGAAAATCACATTTCACTGGAATCAGTGTTGGTAATTCCTAAAATTATAATTTAAAAAAAACAATCAGAACCGAATTAAGTAATTAATTAATTAATTAATTAAGAATTTTATTCTTATACTTTCAAATCATCGCATTCTAAATCATCTCGTGGTCTCGCCCATTCCCTCAATAATTGAGCTCTTAGCCGCCGTTCTTCTCGTTTTCGTTCCCGTTCCTGAATTATAAACAAAAAATTCAATAAAAATTTTTTTTAATATCAAATCAATTTTTTTTATGCCTTTTCTCGCTCCTCTTTTCGCCGTTGCTTCTCATCTTCTCTTAATTTCTGTCTCATTTCGAGTTGTTTCCGCATTTCCTTTATATCATCGATAGTAATTGGTTTACTTTTAGATTCTCGACCTAAGAAATAATAATTATTATTCTAAAAAAATCTGGAAAAATGTTATTAATTCAATTATTTACTCTTTTTCGAATCGGATTTGGTTTTTGATGAGTGAGATCCATTTAGAGTTTGTTTCGATTTAGCGTTCTTAACCGACTGAGTCTTCTTATTTGATGATCGCGGAAATTTTGGTAATGGACCAACAAAAATATCCGAAAAAGAAATAACTGATATATTGCATTTCTTTTCTATGGTTTTCTGAAATTAAAAACAACAATAAATAAATTTAAATCAATAAAAACATCAATTAGATTTTACTTTTAACTTCCAAACACCGTCCCTCGATTCACAATACTGTTTCAAAAATAATTTAAGTTTTTCCCGAGTAAATATCCCTTTTTTCCTCCTGTTATCAATGCAAAATAATAATTAATAACCACAAATACTCGATAAAATTTGAATTAAACGTGTTTACATCATGCTTTCATGAGTTAACGTCGTTCTACTCTCATCTTCAACATTCATCACATCGTAACGATAATTAATGGGATCGACGCCATTTTGTTTCTTTTTTTCATTTTCATTCCTAAATGATAATAAAAAATTAACATTTTAACATTTGTTTACATCAATTAATTAAATAAATACCCAGTCGAGTCGTCCACATCACTACTAGACTCGTCATTATGATACCCGTTACATATATTTGAATTTTGCGCCACTACCTTGATAACTTCACAAACAATCCTAAAAAAAAAATAAAAAAAATAAAAATCAATAAATCAATAAATAATCGACCAATAATCAAATTATTCACTTTTGTCCTTCGATCACCCCTTCGATTTCCTCCCCGACGAAAAATCTCTCGCGTGAAAAACCATAAACATCATCACACATGTCAATCAATCTCCCTCGATGCGTTAAAGTGGATAAATACAAAACAGGAATTTTCAAAGCATCTGGAAACGACTTCAAACTTCGTCTAGCAGTAGCCTCCGAATCCAAAGCCTCTTGATACGTCAAACCCGAACTCCCAGTCAACTGACACGTCCATACGAGACTATTACATAGAATGACACGTCGAAAAAATTCACTGGAAACAAAAATATAAAAAAAAAATTAAAATTAAAAAAATAATAATAATAATAATTCAAGAAAACATAATAAAACGCATAATCAACCATCTTGAACACAAAACCAAGCTTAAAATAATTTTTCTTTTTTAAATTCCCGAAAGAAAAAAAAAAAAAATTTTAAGCCTAACATCGTACAGAACATTTTGTATTTCTAGATACAAACAAAAATGCGGTGATTTTAACGTTTTCTTTACCGAACTTGAACTTACTCATAATCACGAAAAACCTCCTTGGTTAATTGACAAAAAAAAAGCTCCTCTTCGGGATCCAAATCGGGCGGAAGCTTTTGTTTCAAGAATGGCTGTCTCTTGAGCAAAGGCATGATTGAATTTTTGGAGGGAAACAAGCAGCGGTGTTTACTCGATTCAAACGGTGATTAGAAGCCGGTTTCGTACCCGTGCCGTATTTATAGATGACTCAACTTGATCTACGTACGGTTATTCGATGTCGATTGACGTTTTTTGACGAAGAAAAATTCAGTTGAGATCAGACTTGTATTTCTCGTCCATCACATTTGCTCTGGATCCTCCTCGTGCGGCAAGTCAACGCGACTGCTGCATTCATTCGCGGGTTGGCACAGTCGAAATGTTATAAACGACATTTTTTTTTTAGGGTTTTTGAATGTTTTTAAGTTGGCAAGTTGTATGTTTTTGATTGGGAGATTGTTTTTTGAGGGTTTTTTTTGATGTTTGGGTTGAGGGAATTGTGTTAATTTGCTTTTTTTTTAGGGGTCAGGGTGAAGGATTAGGCCGAAGCGGCCATTGTAAGGACTCTTCTCATTGGTTGTTGGTCGGAAATTGGAGGATGGTTGTTGGGTTTGGTAATAGATGGCGGTGGTTGGTTTTTAACTGCTGTCTTTTCGTTTTTTTTTTTAGATTAGGATAAAACGTTGATTTTGTTGTTTGATGTTTTTTTTAAATTTTTTAAATTTGGTATTCTAAAATAAAGTTCACAAAAATAGAAAGGTTTCAGGTTCGGGGATTGTGGCGGCCATGTTTAATCACAATAACAGTCTAGATGCAGAGAAATAATTCAAATAAATTAGTTTGAGTTGAGAATGACCCATTTATATTATTTGATTATTTATTATATCTATAATTTAAAAAGAAAATAAACCAGATTAACATTCATTAACATTCATAATTCATCAATCTATTAATTGGCCTTTATAAGCATAAAGTCACTGACCCATTCGTATCCCATGCTTATAATTCATCACCTAATGTTCATTCATCAAGAAAAAAGAAATAAAACTTGATTTTAATTTAGTATTGAAAGAAAATTCAATAGAATAGATCATTCCTGTAAATCTCAAAAGAATGATGCCACCTAGAAGAAGCTATACTCAGTATGCCAAATAGATGCATTTAGACCTCGAATTACTCAAATAACTAAAACTCTCATAACCAAAATGTAAATTTTCAACTCATCCTAGGCTACAAGGTCGAATACCTCCCTCAACTCAAATGATCACTTGAAATGACACTTTGACATAACAAGGAATGAGGACGTCAATAGAATAGGAAGTACCAGACGTACCAAATATATCAAGGAAATCGTTGAATTTATATTTTTTCTTATAATTTACTTGAAGATTACTTCCGAGATGAACGTACTAATTTAAAAAAAATTTAAAATTATTAATTTTTAATAAAAAATGATGAAAATGCATGAATTCGTGAAGCGTGACGTCATTTACACGCGGCCTCTTATTTTCAATTGACTTACCGTGCATGCGATTGGCTGATGTCGAGGGCTCTTCAGCGCACCTCTTTGAATGTAGTTTAGTGTCAACTCGAGTTTATTTCGAGTAGGATGGAGCGTCAGACGGCGATTTTGGTGGCGGTGCAGTTGGCGGTAGTGATGAGCATCGCCGCGGCTTTGCTTATGTATCTGCTGCGATTCCGTAGAAATCGCATCGATATCGGCCGTAAGTCGGTGCTCGTCGCAAATTGCGATACGGTAACGGGTTTGGCGTGCGCGCTGCGGCTTCATCAATTGGGTTTCCGCGTGTTTGCGGCGTGCAGCGACACGGAAAGTGCCGTGGCGAAGGAACTAAAAGCAGAAAAATCAGGAAGAATGCATGTGTTGCATATTGATACGAAGAATGGAGAAGTGATGCTAAATGCTGTGGATTATGTGGAGCAGCACATCATGCCTGATGAGAAAGGTAAATTGGAATTCCTAACTTGTAAGTAGCTACTGTACAACTAACCTTTTCACAGTTGTTAATCACTTTTTAGGAACAAAATTCCAATTGGTTGGAAGGTGTAAATTGTTGTTTTTTTTTTTACAAGACTGTAAATTAGTACTTTCTGTGGAATAAATGTGTGTTGGGTGTAAATTTTCATTATTTTCAAGCTGTATATGGTGTAAATGAGCATTTAAAAGATCTACAAAGGTATAAATAAGTGTTGAAGAGATGTACAATGATGTAAACTGAGCATATGTAAAGAGAAAAGTCAGTCTTGGTGTAAATTTGCATTGTTTATACCACGTATGGTGTACAAATCAGTTTAAAATATCTAAAGATAGCTTTTCTGCAATTTTATTGAGATTTAAGTGTAAATAGATGTAAATTAGCATTTTGAAAGGTGTTAGTGGCTGTAAATTAGCATTATAAAAGGTGTAAATGGATTTAAATTAGATTTAAAACGCAAATTGCTTTAATTACTATTGTTCCTCAGCAATAAGGAAAATACTCACCGTTTGAAATTCATCAATTTTTTATTTCTGCAAAATTAACCACAAATTTCTTGCTTATAACCTGTCACCTATAAATACATACATAAAAAAGGAACTATGCTAATTTTTTTATTATAAATGCAATTCATGTTTTTTTTTTTTTTTTAAATGACATAGACCGATTAAATTAACACCAAAATTCCACTTCCAACATAAAAAACTATAAACCAACTAAGTCAATCACCATAACCGAAATAACTGACTGAATGAGTTCACATTCTGACCCTAAATTTACTCTTAGCTTACCATGTAAATAATTTCAACAAAAAAAAAATAATTCTCACGTTTTCTTTTTAACATTCAACATATAAAAACAGTTCCTCACGGCCAAAACCAAAACAAATAAAAAAAAAAAAGAAAAAAAAAAAAAGAAAAAAAAAGAAAAAAAAAAAAAAATCCGGTTATACAACTACTGTAAATTCTGTAAAAAAAATCATCAAACTGTGTACAACATGGGTTTCAATTTGAATTTGCTCACCAGGGAGTGGTTCTAAGTGTCATTCACCAAATTACACACTTGTGCAGAATATAAATGGCAGCAACAAAGCAAAGTGCAATGAAACGTGTAGAAAAAGAAACTGTATAGTGACCTCTTTGTTTTTACAGCACTAATTTTATGTTTGTTGGTAACTTGGTATATTGTGAATAATTTGAAAAATTTCAATTTTATTGAAGGTTTATGGGCGATCGTCAACACCCCTTGCACCTGCGTCAGTGGGTTGTTCGAGTGGTTGACTTGGAGTCAATGCGAAGAACAGGTTTCGGAGAACTTATTGGCTACTTTACGAATTACCAAATCGTTCATTCATTTGCTTAGAAGTTGTCAGGGTAAGAACCTTTTTCTAATTATAATACTTTTTCCCCTCTTTTGATTAGTATGGAAGAAGAAGTTTTGAGAAAAAATTTAGGTCAGATGCAAATTTCATAATAAAAAAAAGATAGACTATCTTTTTGTATTCTTAGAGGAAACTTTTTCTTCAAGAGGAAATGATTTCATTGTTTTTTTATAATATGAATCTTAGTTTTTAATTAATTCTGTCTTAAGTAAATAGAAACTTGCCAGAAGGCCAAAAGTGTGGAACTTGTATTGTACTGTATGTGGTACAGTAAAACTTGTTCAGTGCTATGTCTGGACCGCATAAGTTTTACTGTACATGGAAATTACTGTATATGGAAATTTGTAAAACGAGAAACTTATGATTGAATACACTATAGTAATACAGTATAACCTGTGCGGTCCGGACCTAGTGCCGACCGGACACCTGTCCCGACCAGACACAATGGCCGAACCCAGCCAATCTCCAGCCATGCTAAAATACCTGTGCCGACCGAACACCTGTCCCGACCGGACAAAATTTTGCGCCCCAACTGTGTCCGGGCCGCACAGGTTATACTGTACCACATTCGCACTGGACAGGCAAGACAACATTTAAGCTAGCTTAGCTTAACAGAAACTAGCCTAACTTAGCTTAACAGAAACTAGCCTAGCTTAGCTTAACAGAAACTAGCCTAGCTTAGCTTAACAGAAACTAGCCTAGCTTAGCTTAACAGAAACTAGCCTAGCTTAGCTTAACAGAACTAGCCTAGCTTAGCTTAACAGAAACTAGCCTAGCTTAGCTTAACAGAAACTAGCCTAGCTTAGCTTAACAGAAACTAGCCTAGCTTAGCTTAACAGAAACTAGCCTAGCTTAGCTTAACAGCCAATTCGTATCTTAAGTAAAGATGTCTAAAGTAGAAGGTATCAGATGAATATGACGTCAAATACATCATATCCTGCCACTTTACGTCAACTACACACGTAAGAATTTTTTCAGGCAATATTGAATGCAACTTAACTGAGCTTAATTGTTTTAAGCAAGTTATTTGCCATAACTATGCCGTCCAAAACGTCACAAGTGATGAATTTAAGTCAACTTGGCAGTTAAGTCAACTAAGTTAATTTCTCTAAATCAAATTGAATGCACCTATTATTGAACATGACCCAATATAAAGAGAGAAAGAAACCACATTTTTAAATATGCCGAGGGCCCCAAGATTTCTTAAAACGTCCTTGAGTTTTTAGTTTAGAGGTTTTACCAGAAGTAGCAATTTATTCACTTCTGGTTTTACCGCAAAAGTTCCAGAGTTAAATTTTTGTGGCGGTACTAGTACCAGAAGTAAATAATGCAACAATCGGCCAATCAGTTCACAAAATACCTTCAACAATCTTATTGGCCTTGTAGAAGGCCGTTCTTAGAAAAATTGTGGACCGGTTCAGAAATGCTAATATAGGGGCCTGAATGATTATCTGAAATGCAGTGCTCTTAGAAAAATGTACCTAATAAATTGTATACTTTTCTAACAGGTCGTTTCATCAATGTGCTATCTTTTGGTGGACAAACAAATTATCCTGGATTTTCTGTTTACGCAGCAACTAAAGCCGCCATTGAAGCATTTACAACATCTTTACAGATGGAGCTAAGTCCACATTTGGTTCGAACGGTTACTGTGACTCCGACAGCTAACTACGATACTTACGCCTTGAGTCTGTCTTCGCCTGAACTTGCTGAAGACATGTGGCGAACGATGACACCGGATAGCAAGCGTACTTACATGAATGAATTTCGCGCTTTTTGTCAACGAATGAAATCACCCGCATTGAAATCAAATACTAAAGTTTTAGCTGCTTTAGTTGCTGATGTGGAAGAGGCCATTTTGTGTAGATCTCCTGCAGAGTCTTATATTAGTGGACCCCTGTCGGCAAAAATGCATCTTGCAGCTTTGAATTTGTTGCCCAATGAATGGAAGAAGCAAAGGCTGATTAAAAATTTCCATAGAAATTTTCTTAGTGAAAAAATTGTCTGATATGTAGCTTGAAGAAAGATTAAAATTGATATTTGCTCACAATTACTTGTAACCAAGGTATACTAACACTTGGTGTATACTGATACATAGGGATGCAAAGCTCTATGGGAAAGCATTCCTTTTATGGATGTTTCTGGCATCCATATTGGGTCCTTTAACCCTTGGATGGGCAACCTATGACACAATTGTGTTCAGCTCTTTTCTTAAATAGGAAAATTTTTTTTGGCTTATCTTATAAAGCTGAAATTTTCTGACTTTGTTCAAATACTAATAAACTTTATATAAAAAAAATTTAAAGTATTTGCTTTGATATTTCTTGAAATAATTGATTGGCAAATTTTAGCCCCTTAAAACTGCAGCAGAAAAAAAAAGCCGGCTTCACTGCATATTAGCTAAAGTGCTTCTGTTCAGGGTTACTAGCAGACGATCACATTGAAAAAGATTGCGAAGCAGGAAAGCCAAGTAAAGACCAAAATCCGTGCGTATGTGCAGCGGCCATTTTTGGAAAAAACTAGCGCCAACAGCGGCAGTTTTTTCAACCAAACGCAACAGCGCTTTAACTACTTGACCCGAAATATGAACATGATCGTGTCTATGGGTTATCCAATAATGTTATTTTTAAAGCTTGCCTATCTGAGGGTTAAGCCCACATATCGGCATTTTGACTTTCATTTTGGTTCTAAATGCCCATGTGTGGAAGTGTACTATAGGAGCGTTCAATCCTGAAAACAAAAGTCACTTATTTGCATTAAAGGTCTTTTGTAAGGCAAGTATGATGTAAATTACATCATAGTTGCCTTATAGAAGTGATTACAGTGACTTTAGAGAAAATGACAAATACAACTTACTTCTTTGCTTTATAAAAAAGTCACTTGTTTTTATTCCACATGCTCAGTTAAAACAACTAAAATGGCTTCCCCAAAATGACCATTAATCTGTTGTACGTCCTTAGTCAAATGAAGGAAAAACATAAATTTCTAATTTTCTATCAGAATTTACCTTATTTAAGTAAATTGTTTTTGTTCGATCAAACACAAATCGGTAGCCATTTTGGTATGAGCAAACAAAGCCGTGTGCGCATGAACAATTTAAAGTGTGTTCATTGAGAAGTGACTTTTCCGTAAAGCCGATAAGGAGAAGTGGACTATGGGCATTAACCGATAAGGAGAAGTGACTTATCCTTTACAGGATTGAATGCACCTATTGGCATATGTAAACTTTGCATTTGCTTCTCACCATTGCTTACTTCACCACATTAATCTATACATCTATGCAGGAATACTCATCCTTAAGAGACAGTTTTTTCCATAAACCAATGGTGATGTTAACTACACATCAAAAGATAAGCCAGGCCAACTTGAGGCCGTGCAACATATTCCCATGCTTCGAAACACCGCGCTAAACAATTATGTGCACTTGTCCTTTTATCCTGGTATGATCTGTTAGTTTGCAAGCAAGCAAGTTGCAATTGGCATGCAGTTCCTCCTCAAGCTAGTCATGACATCTTGTCATTGACATAAATGGAAAGCAAATATGAAAAGATATGTTTTGGAATGTAGTCTTACTAATAGTCATTAATTATTCTAATCAAACTAACTTATTCACTGTTGCAGTTGAGATTTTGCTCGGTTTATACAAGACATAGAATATTGAAACTGCAGAACTACAAAAGACTAATATTGGTTGGTCGTGCTAAAATTGTTTTATGTAATAATATACAGTCACTTGCAGGTTTAAAAAAAACCCATTGGATGGAAAATATTCAAATTTCTTTAGTTTAGAAACATGCAAAGACCTAAAATCCATGCTGGCTGTATCCAGTATTCATGGTCTGCTTTAACCTGGAAACTGTCAGTCTATCATTACTTTGGCCTACATTACATATATAAAATGTAAATAACATCCTTCACTAAAACATTTTGATAATAAAGATGTAACATATAAGAAAAGATTTTGATTGAATTCAAAAATTATTTACATACATACCTATACCATCTTTTAAGTTCTTCTACAAATCAAATCAGATAAAGAATAAAAAATGTAAATAATTACACAGGACTGGGTTTGCAGGTCATGCTGTTTTGGCCCTAAATACCTATACACAAAACGCCTTTTTTTGCAAATTTAAATTTTCAAACCAATTAAAAATTCACATTCTGCCAGGAAAAAAAAAATATGAACACTATGTATTTTTTCTGTTTTTTTTTTTTTTTAAGTATAAAAAAGAAATTGAATTAATTCACCTTTCCAGAAAGTCAAAATTCAAGGACACACAAAATAAAGATTTTATCTGACTTTTGAGTCATCCTACCAAGTTCATTCCATTTGATCCCAAACTGTTGGAACTAGCAGAAAGAACATCCAAAGTCAAGCTCAATCAAAGTAAGAATTTAAACCGATAACCACCACCAGGTTACTTAACATCTTGAAAAAAAGCTAAACCTATAATTTATCATTTCAAGTTGTGCGAAACCACCACCAGGTTACTAACATCTTGAAAAAAAAACCCGGGTTTTAGTTTCTTCTCCCATCAACAGATGACCATGCTGGACAATATCTATTTTTGGATCCTTGCGATAACCCTGGCGATTCTTTCGTACATTTTGCTTCACTACAGAGGACCATACTTATCAGGCATTAAAAAAGCTATAATTCTCACGGGCTGCGATTCCGGCATCGGCCTTGAAGCCGCTCAAGTATTTCACAACCTTGGATTCACCGTGTTTGCTGGCTGCCTCTTCCATAATGGTCAAGGTGCTCGTCAACTGAAACAGGTTTTGTCCGATCGCCTTATCGTTTTGGATCTTGACATCACTGACCAAGTCAAAGTTGACGCTGCTGTCAGATATGTCGACCAACATTGCCAGCGCAATAATTTAAGTAACAATTTTTTGAAAAATCAAGACATTTTATGAATGTAACTTTTTTTTCAAAAAAATTTTCAAGGTTTTTGGTGTTTGATAAATAATGCGGGGATATGCATCGGTGGCGACGTTGAGTGGCAGACGTGGGAACAATGCACGAAACAAGTGAATGTGAATTTTCTAGGAATGGTGAAAATGGTGAAAGCGTTTTTACCCTTGATCAAATTAAATAAAGGTAAATGATGTTAAATATTTTATTATTTTCCTATTAGAGGCCCATCTGATCCAGAGGGCCCAAAGAATTTCTTTTAATTGTTTGTTTGTGTCGAAATTGTGTTTGGACCCCATATTTGAGAATTTGGGACCCATATTTGTGATTGTGAATTTGGGCCCCATATTTGTGCTTGTAAATTTGGGCCCCATATTTGTGATTGTGAAATTGGGCCCCATATTTGTGCTTGTAAATTTGAGCCCCATATTTGTGCTTGTAAATTTGGGCCCCATATTTGTGCTTGTAAATTTTTTGAATTTGGGCCCCACATTTGACACTGAATTTGGGCCCCACATTTGAAACTGAATTTGGGCCCCACATTTGACACTGAATTTGGGCCAACATTTGACACTGGGCCCCACATTTGACACTGAATTTAGGTCCCACATTTGGACCCCACATTTGTGACTGAATTTGGGCCCCACATTTGACACTGAATTTAGGCCCCACATTTGGACCCCACATTCGACACTGAATTTGGGCCCCATATTTAAAACTGAATTTGACATGTGGGCCTCATTTAAAACTGAATTTGATATATGGGCCTCATATTTAAAACTGAATTTGACATATGGGCCCTGATATATGATATTATGAGACTGATGTATGACCCCTTCACTTATTTCACCCAAATTTTGAACTGCATGAGCTTGTGGGCCCCTTTAGTAAATCATTTGAGACTAAATTGGGCCCCACATTTTGGAATTACCTTGGGCCCCATTAAAGATAACAAATCTCGTTCAATCCAAACTTGGCACTGATTGGTCCATGTAAATCATTTTCTTTTCTAACTTAGGTCGTATTGTAAACATAAGCAGCATTAATGGGCGATGGGCATATCCGAAGTTCACCATTTACTGCGCTACCAAGTTTGCCATTGAAGGTTTTTCGAACGGACTACGAGTGGAGTTGATACCACACGGCATCAAAGTGATAGTCGTGGCACCTGGTGATCACGCGCGGATCACAGACATTGTCAAACTCCAAAAGGAGCGCGCCAAAGAACAATGGCAATCTTTTTCCGAGTCATATCGCGATCAAGTCGCGAAGGAATTCTGGGCGACGCAATCTCAAATATGTGCTAAAGCGGGCCTCACAAGTTTCACTCATTTTAAACAGTCCCCCGTGTTCGAGGATCTGAAATCTGCGGTGATGCATAGAAAACCGAAAACGCATTACACCAGCACGTCACTCAAGTACCGATTAATCTTTTTTGTTTTCCGCAATTTACCTACCTCGATATCTGATTATATCCTCGTTAAATTGCAAGAAGAAATAACGAACTATGAAGAAGTCGAGTCGATTCGCCCGCAATGAGAAGTCATTTTGTAGTTTTAAAAATGGCGGTTAGTCATGCGCCATCTGTGTAGACTTTTATTTTCTTGGCAAAATTGTTGACATTATTTGGAAAATGTAAAATGGTCGCATGTAAAAGATTAAATTGCATATGAATTCAAAAAATAAATAGTCTTTTCTATAAAAAATAAAATAAAAAAACACATACACATTCAGGAATGTTTTTAAAAAATTACTTCACTGGCGGCGACATCCCGTACTATTCCGCTTGGTTTGCTTCAACACGACTCCGAGCACCGGCGGCCGACTGGACGCATTTTCGATGTACGCATGTCGAATTTTCGGACAATATGCCTCGGTGTGACTATCCGAACCAGTAGCACCGCAATGTTTGCACTTGAGAGCATAGAGCACAGGACACGTGACTCTGTTCCAACTATCCTTTAAACTGTGACTCATGTATTTTTCTCTTGTCTCGCCATTCTTCTTACACAAAACGCAGTATTTTATATTTAGATTTGAACTAAAAATACAAAAATAATTTAAAACACAAAAATATTAATTGATATATTAAAAAATTGAAAAAAAATTGTTATTGTCAACTCCATTCGACCCTGATTTAACCCCGGGTTTTTTAATCCCTTTTCTTTGTAACCGATGCCGTCAATCGGTGCCGCGCGCCGACTAACGCGAGCACCGGGCACCAGCTGGAAATAGAATAAAGTGCAAAAGAAAAAAATTTAAAAAAAAAAAGTTTAAAACTAATAAGTTTAGGTATTTTCATGGTATTTTTCAGGTATGTGACGTCATTTTATGATCATTTTGTCAAATTGTTTTGCAGGAAAGTGCAAAACCTATTGTTGTTTGATGTAATTTACCTTGATTGTTGTTTAGCTGCTAAATTTGATGGTTTTTGTTGTTCCGTGAGCATAATCGGTGCTTTTACCACTTCTTGTTTGACTTTTATTAGTGGTTTTTTATGCCACGATTCTTCATTATGCAAAATTGATGATTTCGTTTGATCAGTATGCACATTTTTTGATTCTAGCTGCATTAATTCCTGTTTGACTGAAATTTCTGATCGTTTTTTCCATGATTTTTGTTTGGGTAACACCGTTTTCCACAATTCATAGCCGGGCTCGGACGTGTTTGATGATTCGTTGGACAAACTAGTACCGGTATCGACCAACGACAAAATTGGCGATTCTGTTGTTTGCTCATTGTCAGTGCACCACATTTGCGATTTTTTCGAGTTTTCTCCTATAATAACCAATAAATGGAATAAATATTACCGTATTTTATAAAATTTGTCTTGTTGTTTTATTGTTCGACCTGGTGCGAATAATAAACGCTCCATTTCTGCTTGCAAACTTGAATCGGGGTAAACAATAGGAAATTTGAGTTGTTTGTCATTGTCCATTTTCTGATCTCCACTAAATCACATAAGTCAACACAATCAGCGAAAAAAACACTCTCTTCACGGATGAATTCAACCTGCACAATAAAAAGGGGGGTCCTGGATATAAAATAAACACCCTTTCAACCCTGACATCTATTATTAACCAATAAAAAAATGTCATCAACTCATCAACAATTTTTTTAAAAAAAAAAATAAGATTTAAAAATGGTGGGGCCAAAATTGATTTATTATGTAAAAACGCTTTTGAATAAAATTAAATCAACAATTTGATTAAAATTAGATGATAACATTATTGCACAAATAATTAACATAATTTTATTTTTATTTTTTATTTTTTTTTTGTATTGTTTTCACGTTACAATTATTCCAATGCAGATTTTTAGTATGGCTCAGCATATTATTCGATTGGAGAGGGAATCGAAAAATATCAAACTTTGGATTCACGAACGACATTTGTATAAAATTTATAAAATTGATTTTATACAAAATTTAGTTGATTCTTTCGATTTGTTTGTACAGAATAGCAGAAAAATGGCGTCAGTTAGAATTCAATGCAGCCGTTAAAATTCAAAGTTGGTTTCGCGGAACGAGACTTCGATGCTACATTAAGTAATTTTCGCGATTTTAATAATTTTATTCTAAAATTATTTTATTTTTTCGTTTTTAGAATGCTTAACAAGCAGATAATTATCATTCAGAAATCCTGGAGAGGTGTGCTAGGCCGGAAAAAATATCTCATGCACCTAAGAGTAGCCTTTTTGGCTCACTACAAAATGCTGGGTACCTTACCCAATTGGGTACCCAATTTTGTCCTGGAAAAAGTAATCAAAAATCTTTTATTTAAATTTTCACTTTGTTTTTTTTTAATTTTCACAGAACAAATTAATTTTTTTACGGAACAATTTTTTTTTGCTCGTAATCCTCCAGCTTAAAACCATTTTGCAATAGGCACACATTTCAATTGGCCGACAGATTTTCACTTTTTTTCACTAGTTTGCCGACAGACACATATTTATACCAGTTAAGTATTTAGGTTTTTAGGGACTGCTGATCAGTCACCCTTGCAAACCATCAACTACTCGAATAAATCAATTGTAGGCAAATCGGTTTTGGTTTAAGCAATCAGCAGTCCCTAAAAACCTAAAACTAATCTTACTCCGCGAGATTAATCCTAACGCCTGCGGCGGGCTAACCTATCCTTAACCGGTATACATATGGGCTTAATACAAAACATGGAGCCCCATGTGATCCATGGAGTGTTCCAATTTCAATCTCCAGTCCATTTTACTTAGTAAGGTGAGGTCAGCCACCGCAGGCATTAGGCTAGGACATAGAAAACGTGAACTGGAAATTGAAATTGGAGCACTCCATGGATCACATGGGGCTCCATGTTTTGAACCAAGCCATAAATATGTCTGTAGGCAAACTAGTGAAAAAAAAAAATCAAAAAAGTGAAAATCTGTCGGCCAATTGAAATGTGTGCACATTGCAAAATGGTTTTAAGCTGGAGGATTACCAGCAAAAAAAAATTGTTCCATAAAAAATAAATTTGTTCTGTGAAAATTAAAAAAAAAAAAATTTCTGTGAAAATCTGTGAAAATTTAAAAAAAATATTTTTGATTATTTTTCCCAAGACAAAATTGGGTACCAAATTGGGTAGGGTACCCAGCATTTTGTAGCGACCCTATTTTTTTTAATTTATCAACCGGAATTTTTATTTTAAAAAAAAATTGCCACCATTTTGTTCACAGGCGTTAGTTCAGCAGTCGGAATTCCAGTACTACAATAAAAAGGTTATTTTAGTAAGTGTAGAATTATATTTTAATTAATATTTAATTTTTTTTAAATGTTTATTTTATATTTTTTAGCTCCAGAAAGTGTTTCGTGGTTGGTTTGTGCGGAGTCATATTTTTGATTTTTATGTCTGGAAAAATTATTTCGTGATAATCGGACAGAAAAACGAGGCTTTGAGGTGTAATTTTCATTTTCTATAAAAAAAATGTTTTATTTTTATTTGTTTTTAGGAAAAAAGTTGATGCGTATTGGTCCGGAGATCAAAATCCACAAGTGGTCGAGAATCAGAGATTGTTGAAGATACTCAAATATGAGAATAAAAAGAAACATTATTTGTTGAGTACCGATGCACAACCGGGAATTTATCAACAGGAAAAGCATCCGTAAGTTTTTTTTTGATGATTTTTTTTTATAGAAAATTTTATGTTTTATTAATGTTTTAGCGAGTTTGCTAAAATTGAAAATTGGATCAAACGGATGAAACCCGCCGTCAAAGGTGAACGAATTGATCGAAACAAACGGTTTCCGTTGCTCAGTAAAATGCCGACTGGTCATAAAAATAGACCAAAAGTAAAATTTTTTTTTTAAAAAAAAAAAAATTGTTTTGAAATTAAAAGTGTATTGTATTTATTCGTTTTAGGGACCTTTTAAAAACGCGCAACAAATTTATGCGATTAAGAACAGGCCTAGAGTCCCTTTACGGATGGAAGATGATGTGGAAGGAGCAAAAAGATATGTAGAACGGGAAAAAATGCACGAGGAAGGACTGTGGATACATGAAAAATCGTAAATTTAATTGCTTCATAATAGGAAATCTGAATATTTCGCCTAAAATGTACAGATTTTCTGTTTAATGGACATTTCCTGCAAATATTGCACATTTATAGTTTTTTTTAATTCGAAAAATGTCAATTTGAATCGTAAAAAAGTAATTTACCTGAACAATTCAAGTAAATGTGATCTTTACGCGTTTTTATTCGAAAAAATGTCATTTTTACTCGTTTTTACTCGAAAAAATGTCATTTGAATTCGTTTTTACTCGAAAAAAATGTCATTTTAACTCGTTTTTACTCGAAAAAATTACTCGTTTTTACTCGAAAAAATGTCATTTTAACTCGTCTTTACTCGAAAAAATGTCGTTTTTACTCGAAAAAATGTCGTTTTTACTCGAAAAAATGTCGTTTTTACTCGGAAAAAATGTCGTTTTTACTCGAAAAAATGTCGTTTTTACTCGAAAAAATTTCATTTTTACTCGTTTAAACTTGAAAAAAATTTTATTTTTACTCGTTTTTAGTCGAAAAATGTTATTTTAAGTCGTTTTTAGTCGAAAAATGACATTTTTATACTCTCTTTACTCGAAAAATGTCATTTGTACTCTCTTTAACTCGAAAAAATGTCATTTGTACTCTCTTAACTCGAACAAATGTCATTTTCAGTCTGACAAATGTCATTTTTAGTCTGACAAATGTCATTTTTAGTCTGACAAATGTCATTTTTAGTCTGACAAATGTCATTTTTAGTCTGACAAATGTCATTTTTAGTCTGACAAATGTCATTTTTAGTCTGACAAATGTCATTTTTAGTCTGACAAATGTCATTTTTAATCTAACAAATGTCATTTTTGCTCGAAAAAATTATACTTTTACTTGAAAAACATCATTTGTTGACATTTATCTGAATACTTCGCCTTAACCGAACGAATTTTCTCAAAAATAAGTCATTTCCTGCAAATATTGCATATTTATACACAAAACTACATCAATTTGGTGGTTTATCGTCCGTAAATTATCATTTCAGGTTCAATATCAAGGATTCTAAACCCTGTATTGCCAAGAACTATGATATATTCTTAAGTACAATGCATAAAGATCGTTCCGGTGTTCCGGTTGCAAGTAAACCCGACTACACCATTAATCAAAAAGTACTTACAGTTTATAAATAAAATTCAATGGTGCAACTATACAAATAACGGTGTTTTAACAACAGGAGTTTCAAGTGCCCACTTTTCCCGAACCGATGAGCAAGTTGTTCGAGAGGCAATATGGCGATTATTCCGATGTCGTGTGAGTTCGAGGTTCCTCCAGCGATTTTTCGTCCATTTCTTTTTCCGAGTTGATTTCCGATGTCACTTCGGTGTACAATACGTCCCAAATCCACGGTTCGTCCGGCTAAAATTGAGTTTTTTTAAATGAAAATTGAGTTTTTTTGTTTTTTTTTTTAAATTGTATCAGTTAAATACTTCGTTTATTTCCGCCTCTGGCGAGAGATTTTTCATTAGAATTCGTAGATCGATGTCATCCTTAAAAGAAAAATAATTTTTATGTTTAAAATTTAAGTACATTTTGAATAAAAAATTGATAAATTACAAAAGTTGCAAAAGCTGCGTGTTTTAGTAGGTCGTTGTCGAGTTCTTTGTAGGTTGCAACTCGGTTCATCAAAACGCTAAAATGGAAATAAAAATAAATTTATTATTTTAAAATTTAAAATTTAGTTTGGTTTGCTTTACTGCGGTGCTTCTGCTACTTGTTGAGACAGATCTTCATCTTGCACATCATCCAGGTCGGGAATTAAAGGCATATCTAAAACATTTTTCAATATTTTACCCGAGAAAAGTCGTTTCTTGTCAATTTTCCTCGAAAAAAAAACATTTCTTGTATTTTTTAAGTCAATTTTCCTCGAAAAAAACATTTCTTGTATTTTTTAAGTCAATTTTCCTCGAAAAATGTCATATCTTGTCACTTATACACGAAAAACGTCATTTTTTGTTGTGTTTTGTTACTTATTCCCAAAAAATGTCACCTTTCTATCATTTTTACTCCAAAAATGTTATTTTTTCATACTTTTTCCACCAATAAATGTTGGTTTTGTCATTTTTCAACAAAAAAAAAAAAAAAAATCATTTTTTCGTCTTTATTAACCAAAAAGTCATTTTTCGTCTTTTGAAAAAAAGGAAAATGACTTTTTTTGGTTAATAAAAACAAAAAAATTATCTTTTTTTTGTGAAAATGATATTTGTTTGTGAAAAAGACGAAAAGCCGACATTTACTGGTGAAAAAAGATGAAAAAATAACATTTTTCACAAAAAAAGTTATTTTTCGTCTTTTTCGCCAGAAAATGTAATTTCTTTTATTTTTTTACCGTTATCCGAATCATATTCAACAGGTTTCAGTCGTTCACTACAAAATTAACCATCTTTTAATAACAATTCCCATTGATTTTTAACCAAAACTTACTCTTCCAACTCAAAAACAGATCCTCGCCTAAAAAAAAACCATCAAAATCAATTAAAAATCAACATAATTTCCAATTCCCGTTCAATTTTCCAACTTTTTGCCACTTTTGGGTATTTCCTCTCCCCAACCACCTGTCCGTCGTCGAGGTTTTATTGAAGAAACACCCTAAAAAAAAATTAAAAAATTACATTAATTGTTTTACATAAACTAATTAAATTCGTATTTTTTTTTTTTTTTTACTTTGACTTCTCTATCCGGACTGGCAGTTGGACTCAGGAGAAGGTCGTCCGAGTTACCAATGTCGTCGTCGTCATTATTTCGTTGAACCGTTTGAAACAAAGAGGATTTCTTTCCTTTCTTCACATTCGTCTGTTTATGAATTGGAGATAAATCTAAATCAAAGTCATCCTCCATTTTAAATTATTTTATCGCGCTAAATCACATAAGAAATGTTATTCTACGCAGTTAGAATACCATAGCAATCGAAAGCAGACAATTTAATGATCAATAAACATATTGACCGACGTCCAGTCCACTGGGAAATATACTTACATGTTTATGTTGCCAAGGAAACGAAAAGCGGCTACTCAAATTCATGGCGGCTTTTCATAACAAAGAATGCGAGTGCTTTTTGAAATTGTCTAAGGGTAGACTCATACCCAATGTTCTGTACCGGTATGGATCTTGCTCTAGGAATAATTTTTGTTATTTTTTATTTTTTTTAGAAAATTATATTACCGGTAATTAATTTTTATATAATAAATTAAATTGAAATAGTTTTATAATTAGGTTTTATAAATTTTGGATTTAAAAATATATTAATGGTGGCCACGACTTCAAAGATGGCGGTCGTGTGTTGTGATCGGTTGGTTGGTGATGTTATTTACTGAATTTCGTTTAGATTGAATAAAAAAAGAAAAATGAGTGAAATTACTGATGAAATTCCTTTGCCTAATGGCCCTGCGAATCTCTGTTTTAATAAAAATGATTTTCTTAAGGTAATTTTGTGTTAAAATGCGCTTAATTCAAGTTTTTTGATGATTATTTCTGTTTATTTTTAGGATAATTTCAATGTTTATCAATTTGTCAACGATTGTCGTAAAGGTGTGCCGTTAGAAACAGTGAGAGGAGATTTAAATAAATACTTGCTCGTCCTGAAAAACGCTATGATCGAATTAATCAACAAGGATTATGCAGATTTTGTTAATTTATCAACAAATTTGATCGGTTTAGAGAAAATGATTAATAATTTAATTGTACCCATCGGGCAACTAAGAGAAGAAATATTGGTAAATTAGTACTAATTAATAAATTCAAAATTGAATAAAAAGTTAATTAATTAATCAATCATTGTTTTAGACTGTTAAATCGTACATGGATGAAGTTGTAAACAAAACGAAAGAGAAATTGGAAAAGAAAAAATTAATTCGAGACAAAAAGGCATTTAATTTGCTTGTTTTTATTTATTTTATTAAAAACTTAATTATTTTTTAATTTTTTTAATTTTTTTAATTTTTTTTAAGGTTTGTTTACAACATCTTGTAAACATATCGTTAAGTGTGAGCAAAATCGAAGAGTTATTAGGAATAGAAAATGAATTTTCTGATATTTCCACATCAAAGTAACTATTTTAAAAGCCAAATTGAAATTGTTAATTCAATATTTATGTTTTTTACATTCCAGGGAAATAAACGGTGGATTAATGGAAAGAGTCGCAGTTGAATTCAATCAACTTCATTTCCACGTCACGAAGAGCAAAGGACATGCATTTGTCGAAGAAATCAAACCGAGAATCATTTCCATAACTCAAGTTCTCCAAAGTAGCTTAGAAACGATGTTCTTAGACGGAATAAAAGAAAAAACATTGAAAAATTGAGGCAATGTCTTCGAATTCATGCAACGATCGACAGAATGAAGGAAGTGGAGAATTTATTCAGGAAACATGTCGTTAAACGTCTCATGGATGAAGTGGGAAATTAATAAATTCAAATTCAATTCAAAATTTGTACTTATTGTTTGTTATTATTCACTTATTCAGGTAATCACGGAAGAGAAAATGAATTCTTCGAGTTTACAGTCGATTTACGATCAAATTTTGGAGTTTATTCCCGAATATTGCGATTTATTGAAAGAAGCCACGATGGGAAATCAAAAGTAATTCGAGATATATAAAAAAAATTAATGGATTTGAATTATATTTTTAGTTGTTTTAGTACTGTAGATTATATACAGGGATACGATTTTTTGGTTAACGCCATTTGGCCTGAATTTGCACGGTCAATTGAAGTGCGGTTGAGTTGTTTATTCGCGCCAGCTAATCCGGATACATTTCACCAAGTAATTTAAATTTTTATTAAGAATAAATTTATCTTCATTGATTTTTTTTTTTAGAGGTTTACAACGACGATGCAATTTTTAGAGTCGTTAGAAACTCATTGCGGGTCTCAAGCGAGTGTAAAACGGTTACGAGAACATCAGAGTTACATCAATTTCATGAATAAATGGAATTTACCGATTTATTGTCAAATCAGGTTGGAAATATTCATTAATTTAATGATTATTATTAATTTAAAATTTGTGTTTTTTTTTTTTTAGGTTTCAAAACATTGCGGTTAAATTAGAAACTGCTTTAATAGCGCCTTGGGATCCGTATACCGGAAGTAAAAGACTGAAATGACATTTTTTTTAAAGGAAATTCTTAAAATAATTTCATTTCAGATGACAAAAGTGATTTTCATTTGAATTCAACGCACGTGCTATGGCAATGTTTGAATATTTGTTGGTCGCAGGAGATTTATTTGTATCAGTTATGTCATCGATTTTGGAAGTTGAGTTTACAATTAGTGTCTCGATACACAAAATGGATCGAAAATGTGGTTAAAACGGAGGTAAAAACTTAATATTTAATGATAACTTACCTTAAAATGTCGACATTTTAGTTACAGCGCACCGAATCCGACCCGGATGAAACAGCGAATGAAAATCCAGCGACGAATTCTGATATGAAATCAGTTACGGTGTCAGCAGTGGTGTTATTAATCGCCGATATCCGAGTTTTAGTTCCGAAAGTATAAATTAAAATTTATAAAGTAATATAAATGAGCTCGTAATTAAATTTTTATCATTTTTAGTTGTCAGTTTTTTGTGATGACGCAGTTCTGCCACAACTAACAAATTTGGGCTTCAACGACGTTGACATTTTGAAGGGTAAATTTGAATTTCAAACATTAAAAAAAATGTTTTTTTAAATTAATTATTTATTGTAGAAAGTATGGGAGAGTTTGAAGAAGTATTGAGTCAACAAGTTCCGTGTTTGACGGGATACGTAACGAAAGATATTTCGCTGCAATGTGGAAATCATCTAAAACTAGTCAGTGACATTCCGCGATTGTACAGAAGAACAAATAAAGATGTAAACATCATTATTATGATTTTTTTTTGTGCTGATTTTAATGATTTTTTTGTGGGTTTAGGCGCCGAGTAAGCCGTCGTCTTATGTCTGCAGCATTTTGTCGCCGCTGGAATCGTTTTTTAAGGAACAGGAAGATGTTATAGAGGTGGAAATGAAGGAAAAGTGGGGATCGTTGGTTCTGGCTGAAGTTACACAGCAGTAAAATAGTTTTTTGGTTTTTTTGAAATTTTTGATTAATAATTGGTTTTTGTTTTAGGTATTATAATGCGACATCAAATGTGTTGACATCGGTTAAGAAAATGGAGGAAAGTTTGAGTCGGTTGAAAAAAGCGAGGGAAAAGGGAAGTAGTTCAGCTATTGGATCCGCAATTGGGATGAGTGATGATGATAAAATTCGACTGCAGTTGGCATTTGATGTTCAGGAATATGGGGCGATTGTAAGTGCAATAGACAGGGCCCGGTGATCTGGTGGGACCTTGGGACTCGAAAACGGGAAAAAGTGGTAGAGGATTTGATTGTTTGTTTTTCATTGAAGTTTTGTGGAAAATCAATAGTGGAAAATTAATGATTTCCACGAAAAAGTTGTGAAAAGTCCATGGTTTCCACGAAAAAGTTGTGAAAAGGCAATAATTTCCACGGAAAATTTTTTGAAAATCAATCAATCATTTTTACGGAAAATTAGTGAAAAATCCACGATTTCCACAGAAAATTAGTGAAAAATCCACGATTTCCACTGAAAATTTGTAAAAAAAATCAATGATTTCCACGAAAAATTTGTGAGAAATCAATAATTTCTATGGAAAATTCGTGAAAAATCCATGATTTCCACTGAAAATTAGTGAAAAATCCATGATTTCCACTGAAAATTAGTGAAAAATCAATAATTTCCACTAAAATTCTGAAAAATCATTATTTTCCCTAAAAAATCCACCATTATTCTATTTTTTTGCTCACAAAAACTCATCTTGTAACCTCTGGATTAACTCAAAAGCCATGATTGGTGTAGTAAAGCCAATGACTTAAAATAATCTAAAAACATAAAAATCTCATTTTTCCTCTAGATAAACACCCTGAACTTTGACAAATCAATAGTCGCCCACTATCAAGACCTCATCGAAATGGTGGAATCCGCAAGAACAACTCCACCGAAACCAAACTAAACACATTTATCAAATAATTCTAGAAAATAAACATTAAACCAAAAATAAATACAACTTAAACTTTTAATTCCACAAAAATAAAAATAAATTCAAAAATTCAACAGAAAATCAAAACAACCTCAACCTCAACCTCCACTCAACGGAGGAATAATCGCGATCACATCCCCACTTTCAAACTTCAGTTCATCATCAATCCCAATATATTCTTCATTATGAGCGAGGATACAATTGCCCAAAACGACAGATAACTTCGGATATAACTCTGAAATCAACTTGATAAGTTCCTTCCCGATCATAAACGAACCAACTCTAAGCGAATCTTCCGATTTATTAACTAATTCGCGCGCTTTGGCGAAAAACAAAAGTTTAACGCCAACAACCGTTTGATCCGACATTTTTACTGTAACGATTTTGGACCTCGTAACAGTTCTCTTTCGAATTGTTCCGCCGTTAAAGTTCCGTCGATGGCCTCGCAGTTCGGATTAAAAACGGAATAAGCGCTCGGTTCGCCCTCCTTTTTTGGCGTGTTTCGGAAATTTCGAAAAATGATGTAGAAAATGGAGCAGATGAGGAACACGGCGCCGAATTCGACTTCAACGAATACGGTCATGAGCAGGAGCCATAAGACGAATTTGAGGAGATTGACGAAGATGTCAATTTCACGTTTATATTTACCGAAAAGGGTTAAATTTGTTGGATTTGTTGGATTTGGATTTATTGGTTGTTCAGGAGTGACATCGAGTGTTTGTTTGGTTGCTGGCTTTGAAATGGTTGTTTCTTTCTTCTTGCGTTGAGGTTTTGGTTTGGGAGGACTTTCTTGAGGTAGTTTCTAGTAAATTAAAGTTTTTTCATTATATTTTTTTATATTTATGATGTGGCAATACTTACTTGTTCAATGTGGGTATCCTCGACTTCTTTGGGAGTTACTTTGATTTGTGCTTCTTGTTTGGCTAGTTTTGTCGCACGATATTCAGCGAGCCGTTTTTCAACGTCTTTAATCATGTTACCATACTGTTATCACTTGACATGTCCTAAAATTAAGTAATACGGTAGCGTATAAGGAGAATCTTATTTTTCAGGGTGTTTAGCAGTATTGTCATTATGCTTTTGCAGTTAGTTTCAAAATAGTTTGAATAACTAAACACATTTTTTGAATACTATTTTTTGAATTGTATAAATTTTTAAAACATTTGGATTCGCAAACAGATTGTAAACAGATTGGTCATTGTAGATCACCATACAGTAACAATACGTCATGACCTTGTACATTTTCTACACAACTTGTGAATCCCGATTGAAAGCCTTAATTTGACAAGTGAACTGGAAAATAAAAAATGGCGATCACATTTTTCATCCTCTTCATCGGTGATTAAAAAACGAGTCCATTGGTGCAAAAGGAGCAATATTTTCAAAAATTATAATAATGAATCGAGTTGTAACATCACTAACAAAACAATTTATAAAAAAACCCGCCACATTTACTCGTTGTTACGGTTCGATTTACGAGCCCGATTATCTGAAGGTTTGTAAGTTAAAATCGATAAAATCACTCAAATATTAATATTTTTTATTATAAAAAATCTTTTTCCAGTATTTAGAACCTGAATTTCCATCATATCCGACCTTAAATGTGCAGCTTAAAGGCTATGATTTTACGGTTTTAGAACATTACACGTCGTACGTAGCCCAAACTGCTCGACATTTGGGCATCGATGTCGACGAAACGTAAAATAAAAAATAAAAAATTAAATTTTTATAAAATTTTAATAATTAATACTATAAAATGTTTATTTTATTAGTTATCCGATACCTAGTCAAAAGTTATTAGTTCAAAGTTATTTGCCGGGAACGACGACTCAGGATCAGGAATATAAAATCAACGTTTACGAAAGAAACGTTAAAGTGCGAAAATATAAATATTTAATAAAAAAATGATAAAATTTGAATTTTTAATTTTGTTTTGTGGTTTTAGATATCTCAGTTGACTTCAGTTGTGGCTCCGACGTTCATTGAAGTGATCAAAAACTCGCTACCAGTGGGCGTGAATATTCACATTGTTGAAAATACGGAGGAATTGGATAACAATCGTTATATTCCTGATCTAGAGTTGCTTGATTTAAAGAAACAAATTGAAAGTGAGGAGGAAAAACCTTCAAAAAAAATTGTTTGAATGTTTTCTTCTTAAAAACCGATTTTATTGTAAAAATACATGAAAATAGAAAAATAGCGTTGTATAAATACCTCTTTTGATTTTAAACAATACCAAAATGGACCACTTTAACTGTACCAGCAGCTTCTTCTTCGGAATCATTTGCTAAGAAGTTGTCACTGTTTAAACGAAAAATCAGGAAATTTTTAGGAAATTTTTGTTTGAATTTTTTTTACCCATCGACAAATTCTTCGTTGGGATCGAGAGTTGGTTTTAGACTTAGTAACGATAAATCGGCGGTGGCGGTTAAGTGTGTGTATGGACGGAATGATTGGAGTTTTTTCGATGAATCTTCACTGGATGATGAGTGTAAATGTAATGATGTAGCTGAAGTTGGGACGATCGTTGCTGATCGAACGTGTGGATTTGACACTGATGGAATTTGCTAGAGAAGAAACAAATAATGTTAATAATAAAATATCTCCAAATGTTTTATAAATTTGAGCAAACTTTGAGCACTCTTTGATGAATTACTCAAATTTTACTGAAATTTATCAAAAATTACTCAAATTTTACTGAAATTTATCAAAAATTACTCAAACTTTACTGAAATTTATCAAAAAATACCCAAATTTGAGTAATTTTCAGTAAAATTTCAGTAATTTTCAGTAATTTTCAGTAAATTTGAGTAATTTTTGATAAATTTCAGTAAAAGTTGAATAACTTTAACTTGATAAATTCCGGTAAAATTTGATCAATTTCAATAAAACCAGATTACTTTATTCACTGGTTGACGAACTGGAAGAGGAATTGGATGATGAACTGGAAGAGGATCTGGATGATGAACTGGATGATGTTTTTTATCATTCGTAACAAGAATCGATTCTGGTTTCCGATTATGATTCAAATCGCTATAAACACTACTGCTGGACGAATCCGAATATTCGCTTTTTCCATCCGACTCCTCATCGTGAGAATCGCCACTCTCCTCTACAAAACCCGACAATTTTAACATTCCAAAATAACTCAACAAAAAAACAACTAACTCACCAGACGACACAGTCATCTCCTCCAACTCCTTCGCATTCCTTAACGCAACTTCAGCGACAATATTATCGCCCTTCGCAACCGCCATGTAATACAAATCCTACAAAAACATCAATCAAACACACAAAAAAAACAGAATTTCCCAACAAATTACCCGAAACAAATCTCTGCAGCCTATATCAACAGCCAATAACGATGCTTTCTCCAACTTTTCATGTCTCAAAAGATGATGGAAAAATTTCCTCGCCAAATTACCGAGTCGTTCGCGATATTCTAAAACCACCACTTTAGTCAATGGCCGAATCGGCGCGTAAAACGAGCCAAGAGAAGCCTCCAATTGAGCTGAAAATGGTATTTATCAGTTAAATCAATACGATTTATTCGATTTTTTTGATTACCATCTACCGCAGTTGTGAATGGCATTCGGAGTAAATGGTTAACGATGAAAGTCAAGCAATAAAAACATGTTTGACTGTCGGTATTCCAATTTAAACTGCTCAATAAACCGACGGCTTCATCTAGTTGTCGGTGTTTGATGTAGTGGGAGATCAATTCCATCGGTGTGAGGCATCCGCGACTCAAAATTCCCAATTGGAACTGCAAACAAGCCAAGGAACCTCTAAAATAATAATAAAGAAATTTAAAATTGTAATATTTTGTTCTTTTTTGATGAAAAATTACTTTTCGAATACTAAAATCACTCTGTCGATTGGCGGATGATCGGTAACTGGTGTCGGATTCCAAACGATTTTAGTTAATGTGGGTTGGTATCTGAAAAAAACATAATTTTTGTTTGTTATTTTTAGTTTTTTTGATTTTGGTGAATACAAACTTGAAATATTGAGTTAAATCGAGGTATGGTGATGGGGTTGATTCGTATTCCGATAAGATTTTTAAGTTGATGTTGTTTAACGATTGATCAAAACATTGAATATGACCGTGAGCACTTGCTACGAGTACAATGGTGTCGTTAGAATGCCAGGATATGGTGGATGGCACCTAAAATTGAGTTCAAAGTTGATTATAAATATCAAGATTTGCGTTATTCATTTATAATTTACGAAATTTAATTTCGTTGTTTGCGTCACTTGGCGATAATCATCAAATAAACCTAAAAAAAAAAAAAAAAAAAATAGAATAAATATAAACAAAAAAAAAATAATTTTTTTTACAAGTGAACAATCTTCGCATCCTAATAGTAGCCGGTCTTCTTGGAAGTTGTGTGCTTGGCACACTGCGTTGCTTTTTAATGGAATCGATGTACAGGCGACTCTTTGCAACTAAAATAAAAAGAAAATTTATAATTTTTGTTATTCACTATACAAAAAAAATCAAACCTTGGTCGTTGTAACTTCGTAAATGCATCTTTCGATAGAGATTTCACCTTTATGAGTCGATTTTAGTTCGACTGTTATTATGTGATGAGTGTGCAACTGACTAAAACAAACAAAAATTTAAAAAAAATGTTTAAAGATATTTTTTAAAATTTTTATTTACCTGAATTTCGCCATTAATGGCTCTGTTTCAGTACGACAATAACAAGCAAGTTCAATTTTCGATCCATTTATAGTATAAACTTGCAGATTGGCTCGCTCCTTTTCAATGGTTAATGGCGTCCATGGCCAAACTTCATTGCTCGATATTCGCCACCACACGAGAAGCTGAAATTATTTCATCAAAATAAAAAAAAAAGCAAAAAATATAAAAATATCTTTCAATATTTACAAAATCATTATTAGAACTTCTAGATAATTTTCTTTCCAATCGCCGACCTGTAGGACCGAGCAAATCCAAACTTGTTATCTAATGAATACATTTTAAACAAATTCTTAACATTTTGTTTGAATAAACATTAATTTTTGAATACTTTTGGATCAACGGCGCTCAATTTTTCGATTTTTTTGTTCGTTTCCAACGTTTGTTTCTTATTGAATTGAATTCGGATCAATTTCGGCTCCACATATGAAAATACAATCCCATCGGTACTCGATACAACTAAAATACAATCAAAAAAATTAATTCAAAACGTTATTATCGCTTATAAACAAACTTATACCGTCGACAATATGGTCAGAATGAATTTTCCCAACCAGATATTTATCAAACGAGATTTTCTCAATGTCTCCAGTCGCGATGTTGATAAAAATGTAAACAAATATCGAATTGCTGAACACCAGTTGAATTGTAGACTGATTTTTCCATTCTAAACTTAAACATCTACTCGTTGAAAATAATTCTTCGAGTTCTTTTAATGCATCGCGTAATTTTTCAGGTCGTTTATTGGATAAAGTCCACACAACTCCTCTACTTTCGGTGTAATTCTTCTTTTCTTCGTAATAAATTTGATCTCCTGAGTAAAAACTTGTTTCTCCTTTATCATGATATGTACCACAACCGACGTCAGAATACTAAAAAAAAAAAAAAAAATTAAAAAAAGTTATAAATAAATTCAAATAAAGTTACCTTTGATTTGTAAAACGGATTTTACGGTCCAAAATTGAAGTGTGCTTAATAAAAATGCCATTGTGTTACTTTAACACAAAACATGAAGATTTACATTCGTGTTAAGTGAAGTTAATTAACAACAACAATTTAACGTTGCATCAGCATGCGAGTCCATTCATAACCCCCTGGTGGTTATGACCCAATATTGCTTCAAATAATTTAATAAACTTAAAAAAATTATATATGTATTAATTAACAAATTTTAGAATTCATGATTAATTCAATAAAAAAAAAATTTTCATTCAATTAGTTTTTAAAAGAAATTATAAATTAAGTTTCGATTGTTTCGCCATCTGGCGATTTAACATCAATGGTTGGTGACTGGTAATAGAATGATCGATATCTCGCAATCGAAAGCAAAGGCAAAGCGATTAGCAGCGGTTTTGACGGTTTGTTGAAATGAAATCCATCAGTATATAAAGGTGGAATAACAAATCAGAAGTTGTCCGATGAGCGTTGTATTTCATTGCTATGAGTTGCTGCTGTTGAGAAAAGTCGCGCAAAATATCAAATTATGGCACGAATTGAAGGAAAGAGCCCTGAAAGGTGAACACCTCTACACAGCAGGGGTAAGTTTTATCAAAATATTCGAATTTTAAAAAAGAACATTTAGTTTTGTATTTTTTTTTCTAGGAAATTCCACCGGATTTATGGTATCTTGCCATCACGATATCAGAGACAAAAGACAGGTTTTGGGATTTTGTAAGAAGAGAAGTGACACAAGAAGTGCTCACTTATAAACGAAATGGAGGTATAAAAATGAGGAAATTGGAAATTATATTAAGTAAATGATAATTTTTTGTTTGTAGAAACGTTGTTAAGTAAATATCTCAATATGTACGCTTTTGTCGAACTTCATTTAGACAGTATTTTCCAATACGGCGAAGTTGCTGTTCTTCCTAGAGAAGTATGAGCTGTTCCATTGGTTTTTTAATTGATATTGGGGGCTCTTCTAAATAGACTTTTATGTGTAAAAAATAAAAATCTATTTTTTAGACAAGAAAATACATATTTTTAGGCAGTTTAATGCATTTTTGACCCTAAACCATGTACTTTTTCACCAAAAACATGAAAAAATGCACTTTTGATAACAATAATGCAAATTTGCAGTTTTTTTGGTGTAACCAGGCTGTATGTGACGTTTTTGGAGCCCCTTAGACAATTCTACTGGTACTGAAATTTATTGATGAACTTTTGTTTATTTCAGTTATTCAAATGCCCCAACGTGCGCCATCTGTCTCTGAAGTATAATTACTTGGAAACGATTCCACCCGACATCGGCCGGTTGACGAAACTGGAACATTTAGCTTTAACAAATAACAAACTGCAAAACAATTCCATTCCGTTTACACTCACGTATTGCACTCGATTAAACACGCTTTTATTGGACAATAATCTGCTCGATGCTTTGCCTGGCTTTTTACTCCAAATACCGAGTTTACAGACCGTTCATCGTCATGGAAATCACAATTATTTTAAGGTTGATCTATATAAACAAAAATAAAACTAACATGTAACCTTTTAACTTATTCCAGGCGACTTTTATGTGGTACCACACGGATGTTAACGATCGTATACTATTCGTCGAGAATTCTACACATCAGCAATGCCAAATCGTTCCACATTCCCTTCAATTCCTCGCTGCCAAGACCGTAATAGCATCGAAAATCAATTTCTTCGAATGTGTTGAAGTTGCGCAAATGCTGAAAGATTACATTTCCGATTCATATTCAAATTTTAATTTATGTGCAAATTGCAACACAGCCAAACTGCACAACGAACCTGGTAAAAATCAATGAAAGAATTCATTTTTTAGTGCTAAAGTGACAAAAATTAAGTAAATAAATCCATTTTTAGTGCTAAAGTGACAAAAATTAAGTAAATAAATCCATTTTTAGTGCTAAATGGTTAAAATCGATAAATTTTAGTGCTAAATTGGTAAAAATTATATAAATCTTAGTGCTAAAATGGTAAAAATTGATCAATTTTAGTGCTAAAATGATGCAAATTGGTGAATTTTAGTGCTAAAATGATGCAAATTGGTGAATTTTAGTGCTAAAATGATGCAAATTGGGAATTTTAGTGCTAAAATGGTGCAAATTGGTAAATTTTAGTGCTAGAATGATGCAAATTGGTGAATTTTAGTGCTAAAATGATGCAAATTGGGAATTTTAGTGCTAAAATGATGCAAATTGGGAATTTTATTGCTAAAATGATGCAAATTGGTGAATTTTAGTGCTAAAATGATGCAAATTGGTAAATTTTAGTGCTAGAATGATGCAAATTGGTGAATTTTAGTGCTAAAATGACAAAAATGACAAGAGGTTTACTGCTGAATGATAAATTAAAACTTTACCTTTATTTTTTAGGCTACAAGGTATTCACATTTAAGAATCCTTACCTCGGAAACACTTGCGTGCCATTTCAGCACTGGGCTTGTTGCATGGAGTGCGCCGAATCGATCGAAATCCCCGCTCGAGTTGAGCAAATCATGGCTTCCATGGAACAAGACAGACAGTACGATTTATACGTCAAAGAATCGCAAGTGCGATCCAACCACCGACAACGTGACGGCACCGATTTCAACTTCGGCTGTATAATTTTATGACCAAATCTCCACACCGCAATTGTATCCCTTTATTTATATAAAAAAAAAAAATGCAAAACTATTTTTATTAGTCATCAATATTTTCCTTTTTGCTAAAAATGTAAATTTTCGGTTGTGAAACAAACGACTTTTTTTCCTTTTTATAAACGAACGTTTGTACATAATTTTATTATAATTTTATTTATATAGATTACAAATAAATATTCTCATTACGGTATCAACTAATAAAGAATTGAACAGCGACGATTTCTTTTGTCCAGAGTATCTTTCATCAAATAAAATATAAAAAAATCTATTTATTTAAATTAGTCATTCATCTTTTAGAACATCTCGGAGGAAGCTGGGCGAGGCGCTTGACACTGGCAGGGGTGTGAAGATGGGTAATGTTGATGTCATAGGCTTCATAAGCAGATGAGAGGAGTCTGTTTCAGAGGCCTTTTTGAAGTTAATTTGCGATGTAGCGGGCGGTAAAGCGAAGGGGTTGATGGGATTGGTTGTTTTTTGCTCAGTTTTCCGAGTTATTTCGCGTGCCATTGACTCTGCGGGGAGTTTCATGGTGTAGGTTGGACGCGATTCGGTTTCTAGAAACTGGATGAATGCCGCGGAGAGAGACTGAAGAAAAAATAAAAATTAATAAAGAAATTTGGCTTTTGGTTGGATGGAAAAAAAGAATTTTTGCATTTTTTAGCCTAACAGGGACCATTTGTTCATTTTTGATGGTAAAACTTCATTTTGCACTTATACAAAGGCATTTACGCAACTTAAATATGCAAAATCCAGTTTTACACTTAAAACTGGATTTTTTGTATGAAAATAACTCGTGCACCATTTTTATGGATGGTAAAACTCTATTTTGCACATGACAAAGGCATTTATGCAAATTAAATTTGCATTTCCAACATAAATATCCGGTTTTACACTTAAAAATACATTTTTTATGCATCATTTTTCATCTAAAAATATATTTTCAAGTTTGGCTAAATTTTCTAAATAAAGAAATTCAAATATTTACTGGCACTGGATTGGTTGAACTCCTCTGTTTAGCCCCCGTCATTTGAGCAGGTTTTTGGCCTAACCAATTTGACATCCAACCACCGGTTGAACTCATTTCTAAACCCGTCTAACAAAATTTTAAAAAAATATATAATTATACAATTTAATATTAAAAAAAACTTCAAAACCACCTTGACCCTTTCTTCATAATTAAAATCAAGAACCGTAGCGATGATTTTCAACACTTGTGGCTGTTGTCGTGGTGGAATACCGAAGTAATTAACCAACAAATTCTTTATAATCGTTCTGTGTAAAAAAATAAAAAAAAAAAAAAAAATTTAATAAAAAAACATCAAACTTTCAATAAATTTGCATTTTCAGTTTTTCACCTATCAACTTTTCCTTCCGTGCTGCTCGCAACTCTTAGCATTTCATCTTGAATTTTCTTCAACGACCCCTCGCGATCAGAAACTAAAAAACCCAAAAAATCCAACAAATTTATCAATTAATTTTTTTCTTTCTTTTTTTTCTTCATATTTACATAAACAAAAAAAGGATATAATCAAATTTGCATGTACAAAGATTGATTTACATGCGGTTAGTTTAGTGGATCATGCGTTGATAGGTAAACTGTTGCCAGTTAGCTGTTTATTTTGTAACCAGTGGCCGAATATCACATAAGTACTGGTTGGGCATGCTCACCAATACCTGATGTAATACTCAACACCAGACTACAACATGCAAAATCGGCACTTGACACATCAAACAAAATTTTTTAACTGAAAAATCAAAATTTAATCAAATCATGCGAATTAAAACAATAAAAATTAAAAACTTAACAAAAACATGCGTTTTAATCATTAAAAGATGGAAAATAAATGAGAAAATAAAATAATAATAAAAAAGATATAATAAAATAAATAATTTTCCTGCGGAAGTGGTTAATTGCATGTCCATGGTACCCGTTAAACCTCACGTGGTAATCTGAGGTAACAGCTACACTCAGTGTTACCAAATGAGATTAAACAAATGCCATGCTACCCCATTAGTACGGAACATCGAGTAGTAAAAAAAAAAATGCCCCAATAAAAAGACAAATAAAATTCTGTAAATAAAGGCTGATCATGCGCAGACAAACAGATTAGACTACAATAGGGGGGGTTAATGAGGCCACCGAAACGAGAGGAAAAATAAAATAATAATGAAAATGTAGGAAATTTAAAATTAAAATTAATTTTTAGTATTAAATTAATTAATTTATTAATTAATTTTAAAATAATCTATTCACGAGGTTCAGTCGGGCAGTTGCTGAATATCAGGCTGATTCTTGGGTTGTTCGTGACATGCCCAAGACTATCAGCTGATATTTGGCCAACACCCAACACGATCAAAAAACAGCAAGCTAAAGCAAATTTATTAGTTTGACACTTTTTTGAGCCAGTTTTGCGTCCTTGTCGGCTCACCTTCGCGCTTCAATGAAGTTATTACTTCATCTCTTTGGTCGAGGGTTTCACTAAGACGCGAAGCAGCTGCTAGAGCTTCTTTAGCTTCTTCTAGTTTGTGCTAAAAAAAAATAAAATCAAAATTTAATTCGATGATACAAGGTTGAGTGATTTTTTTATCCATTTTATCAAAAATTTAATGATTTTTGATCAATTTTATCAATGATAAAATGATTTTTGATCAATTTTATCAATGATAAAATGATTTTTGATCAATTTTATCAATGATAAAATGATTTTTGATCAATTTTATCAATGATAAAATAATTTTTGATCAATTTTATCAAAATTGTAATGATTTTTGATCAAATTTAACCAAAATTTTAATGATTTTTGATCAATTTCAACCAAAATTGTAATGATTTTTGATAAATTTCACCAAAATTTGAGTGATTTTTGATCAATTTCACCTAAATTTGAGTGATTTTTGATCAATTTCACCTAAATTTGAGTGATTTTTAATCAATTTCACCAAAATTTGAGTGATTTTTGATCAATTTCACCAAAATTCGAGTAATTTTTGATTCAACTCAAATTGAATTTGTGCAAATTTTAGATAAATCCTTCACAATCAGTTCAAAACTGTTAAATCTCAGTTTTTTAAATGTTCCGGAATTATTTTAAAGTTATACTTGTAATGTTTCCGTTTGGTATTCGAGTTGTCGCCGAGACCAAGCCTCGAATTTCATCTTTTCCTCGTGTTGACTTTTCAAAACAGCCAAATCGCGTTCTTTTTCTTGTTGAAACTGCTCCAAAACCACCTGAAACGTCTGCAACGATGCGTTTAGCTGCTGAGTTTGATCTTCCGCCCGATCCAAATTCAATAACGCTTCATCTCTCTGCTTTGCCAAAACATGAAGTTGTTGTTGAAGCGATTCAACCTGCACATTCGCTTGAAAACTAAACAAAAAAACAATAAATAAAAAATAAAAACAACACTCCAATTGAATTAATTTCTAATTTGTTACCTCGCATTCGTATACGACGATGCAGTATTTCGAATCCGATCTTCGGTTTGCGCCAACCGATTCCTCAATTCCTTTTCCCGATCCTCAGCATGAATCGCCTCCTGCGTGTAACTTTCCTCGACCTGTAGCAAATGGGCGCGAAGTCGTTCCAACTCGTGGTGCAGTTTTTCTTCCCTTTCACGTATACTTTGCAACTGTTCATAATAAAATAATGTCAATTATTTACGTTAAGTACTAAAAAAAACGAGTAATTTCAATACCTGATTGTTGATTTGTTTATTTTCTTGTTGTTTTTGATTGACCATCATCAAAGCTTGGTCTCTTTCTTGCTGGAATTCTTGCGCTTTTGATTGCATCGCTTCACTTTCCTTCAATAAACGTTTCATTTCTTCCGGATTATTCGAATCGGATTGCGATTGCTGTTCAACGACCCGAGTTAAAGTCACAACCTACAAAAAAAATAATATAAATAAAAAAATTAAAAAATAAAAAAATATAAAGAAATTATACCTTCTCTTTCAACGCCGTAATCTCAAACTCCCTCTCCTGCACCACCAAACACAACCGACTATTTGTCTCCTTCAAAATATTCGTTTCACTCGTCGCATTCTCCACCCTCTCTCTATCCACCTCCTGACCCCTCAAACTCGATCCCAACTCGTCTTTCATACTCCCAATCTGTAAATTCAAACTGTCAATATGTCTCTTCATAGTCACAATCTCTTCATCCCTCCTCCTACACTCGTTGCCGACCCTTTCGAGCCTCTGCTGATGCTCCCGCAACAATTTATCCTTCTCAAACAACCATTCGTCCTTATCGCGACTAGCCTTCTTCAGCCTGTCCAACTCTTCCTCCATTTCCGCCCAATCGTTCTTCGCAACCTGCACAACTTCGCCTTCATCCTTCTCCAACAACTCCGCGTATTTCCCCTTCAACTCCAAATGTTGTTGCTCCAACTCGGTGACTCGTTGTCTGACACCAATCAACTCCTCCTGCGCATTTATCAGCGTTTTTTGTTTATCTTCGTATTGTTTCGCCACGTTCGAGTGCTGCAATTCCAAATTCGACGATTTTTCGTGCTCGGTGTACAGGGCTGCGCTTAGCCGTTGGATTTCTGCGTGGTACGCGACGCTTTCTTCGTGCTTTTGATTCAGAGCGGCGATTATTTGCTGTCGTTCGTTGGTCAAAACACCGATTTGTTTGGTCAAGTTTCCTCGTTCGGTTAAAAGCGATTCGAGTTGGTTGTCTTCGGTCGAAGGGGATTGGTGTAAAATGGCGATTAGAGTGTCGTTTTTTTGATTTAGTGCTTCGATTTCGAGTTCTTTGTCGCGGAGGAGTCGACTCAGTCCTTGCATCGCTTCTTTACTCATGTGCGAATCTTCGGCTTGTCGGGATTCTTTTTCCTGCAACAGGTGTCGCGTGTCTTCTTGTAATTTCTCCAGTGCGGATCGTTCGGCTGATACAATACTCGTTAATCGATGAACTTCCGCTTTGAGGGAGCTGTTTTGACGCGATTTTTCGTCCAAAACGGAAAGAATTTGTTCTCTTTCGTGTTGTAAATTGCGATATTCATCTTCGGACCACCAGATTTCACCTTTTTGGGTTAGTTCGGCTTTGAGTTTTTCCACTTGAATTTCCTTTTCTTTAAGTAAATCCTTCATTTTCTCAGCCGAATCCTCCATTTTCTCCAAGTCGATGTTCTCTTTGTAGACTTTTAAAATGTTATTCACAGCTGCTAATTCATTTGACAATTTTTCTGATTCGCCTCGCACCTCGTCGAACATCGATTTGAATTGTTCCGCATCTTTTAAAGCCGATTCAAGTTCGGTTTTTAATTCCTCGTCGTTATTCGTCGATTCTAGCTGTTTTTTCTGTTCCATTAATTCAGTGACCTGCGTTTCTAGATCCTTGACTTGGATTTCTAAATCTTCCTTCCGCTGTACGAGTTCGCCATATTTCTCTTGCCCATCGTCGCTGCTGTCTTTGCTGTGTTTCGAACTCGTCGATTCCAATTCTAGATCTTGTAACTTCGTAGTTGATTTAATTAGACTGTTTTCCCGTCCGTTTTTCTCGGTTGAATCGTCAACGACGTCTTCCCACGACTCTATTTCCCAGTCTGAACGCGTTTTTTCCTCTTTAGAACGTGTAAATTCGGTTTGTAGGGCTTCCAGCGCCCGTTTTGCGGAGTCTAGTTCTTGTTCTAAGCGATTTCTACTCGATTCGACGTTTTCCAAATCGACTTTGATTTTATTTTTCTCTTTTTCCACTTGATTTCCATGTGCTCGAAGTTCCTCCACTTTGTCCTCGATGTAGGACACCAAATCGCTTTGTGGAACCTCTTCGGGATCGGTTATAAGGACTGATAAAATCCTATTGACGACTTGGGTTTCTTTTTCTTCAATTTCACTGTTACGATTTTTCGCTTTTTCGAGTTCCGTTTCGATTGTGCTTAATTTATTGCGAATCGAATCGAATTCTTTTAGTTTTTCGTTATATTCGTCCATCTCGGATTGCAAATCTTCAACGCGAGTCAAGGAGAGTTCCAATTCTTCTTGGTTTTGTTTGTATTTATTCTGCATGTCGGTCCTCGACTCCAAAATGTGTTCTGAAATTGATGATAAATGTAATTAAAAACAATTTTATATGATAAAATTTATTTGAAAACTACCAACAGCCGTTTGATGTTGTGAATCGAGTTCCTCCAAACTTCTGTTAAGATTGTCTCGTTCAGTCGTTAACTGCGAAACGCTGTCTTCCAATGTTTTGATGGTTTCTTTTAGTTTGACCGACTCATCGTCCTCGTATTGCGTTAATTTCTCTTTCAAACTTTCGCTCAATTTATTTGCTTTGTACAGATCGTCCATTATCGTTTCCTAATTATAAAATAATAATTAATTTTTAATATTTTAATAAAATAATTATATTTTGAATAAAAACCTTTTCCGTTAGAAGATCATCGCGTTCTTTTTCGACCTGGACACTACTTTGACTCAATTCCTCGATTTGTTCCTGCAATTTTTCCAACTCCAATACAAAGTCCACATCAGAGTCACTCGATTCTCGCGGCATTTGCTTTTTCACTTCTAATAAACCCTAAAAAATTTAAATTTTTAGTCTTAAAATAAAGTAAACGAATAAAATTAATCACTTTCTGAGCGGTGACGACTGAAAATGAAGATTCTTTAGCCCGGAGTTGATTTTTCAGTTGATCCAAAAGCTGCCCGAACGTCTGTTTCTCGACTTGCCAATCGGCTTTGACCATTTCGAAGTGTTCGATGTCCCGTTCGTGAGTATCGATCTGCGACTGCAACATCTTCAACTGTTCATCCAATTCCTTGTTCTTCTGAGACAATTCCGAGTACGATGACATCACAGACGACGTCTCGAATTCGTCAAATTCGAACATAACCTTAAAAAAAAATTTCAAACTAAAAATAAAATTAAAAAATTTAGAAAAAATTACTTGTTGACTTCCATCTTCCGATCTATCCGCACTTGCGGACCGCGAACGTCGATTTGAAGGTGAAGTTCGCTGCTCATCGTCAATCGATCCTAAAATAATCAAAAAATAACAAAATTTAAATAATATAGTCACATATTTTCGAAAATAAATTAAAAACTTGATTTTCCCCTCATTAAAATCGTTATTCATGCATAAAAAAAACACTGTAATTATCTATTTTTTTTTTTTTTACTTTTATTTGGTCGTTTCGCATCGTGATAAATTAATTGTTTCTGCAAAACTGTATTCTGTTCCTTCAAAACATCATTTTCTAATTCTAACGCATGAATAATTCCTAAAACAAAAATTAAATGTTAAATAATTTTCATAATTAAATAACTAATACAGAAATTAACCTGCAATCAATTGCTGGTGTTCCGCATCACCCATCCTGTCTAGTAAATGCTTCACTTGTACGGAATAACTTTCATTCTCTTCTTCCGCCATTCGAACACTTCCTCGTGCGTCCTCGCTCTTCAAAAAAAAATAAATCCACGTTTATATTACTTTAAAATAACAAAAATTAAATATTTAAATTTAAAAAAAAAACTTACTTGTTCACTGATTTGCGCCATTTTATTCGCTAAATCTTGTTTTTCTTTCAGTAACTGCATCTGTTTCGAGTCACATTTATTCGCGAATTTATGTCGTGCAAGTTGAACCTCCAATAACATTTCACTGTTATTCGCCTATAAAAAAAAATTATATAAATATAAATTTTTAAAAAAATAATTAATTTATGAATTTTTTTATATAAATTTTTTTTTTTAAAGTCAAATTTTTTTAAAAATTTTTTTGGTGGTTAAAAGCAAAACAAAACAATAAACTACATGACTTAAATCCAATTGGGCCATGAGTCTGTGTTTAGTTGCAAACAAATCACAGCACACCTGGTCACGTTCATGAAGCAACTCAGAGATTTTCATTTCAGCAGCTAAAAAAAAATAATAATACTAAGTAATTATTCAAAAAAAAAAAAAAAAAATTAATTAAGTTAAATAATAACCTTCCAACTTCTGTTTCAATTTATCTTCATCTTGAAGTTGATTAATCAATGACTCATTCGATTGTATTGTCTTCTGAGCCGAGTTTAACTGCTCTTTTAAGTCTGTTTCAGATTTCTGTAGCTTAAAAATGGCTTCCTGTAGAATTCCAACCTCAACTTGACTTTGCTCCAACTAAAAAAAAAAAAAAAAAAATAATCAAAATTCATAATAAAAAAATATTATAAAAATATATATCTATTCTAAACCATTAAATTAAAAACTTTTCTAACCAAAAATTAATAAAACTATGTACACTCCTTATCAATCGTTATCAAAAAAGGGCAGCTGTGCAAATTTCACAGGGAATAAAATTGGTTATTGCTTCTGATACACAGGTGACAAAAACAAATCACACAAAAGACCAACTGTTGCACACACTGCGAGGCTGCACATAAGCCCGGTTGCTTAGCAACCGACAAATGTTAACGACATTCTTCGTTTTTTTTTTTGGTTTTTTTTTTCGCTTTTAAATCAAAATAAACATCCGAAAAGCGACCGTTACTTTCTTTATCTATAAAAGTGTGGGCTTAATATTGACCCAAACTGATAATATTTCAAAAGTGGGTGCGTTTTTCAATATGTTAAAGTTGAAATATTGCGATAAGAAACCAAACTTCTCGAGTGCAGATTAAACAAAAAAAAAGAGATTCGAAAAAAAAAACGGAAATTCAATCTCACCTCGTGTTTTTCGCCCTGGATTTGCTCAAGTTGTCGGGCCAACAATTGCAATGTCCTTTCTTTCTCACGTAACGTTTGGTCCAGCGAGCCATCATCTTGATGATCTTGATCTTCGGTCGGTTCGGTTGCGACTAGAAAATCAAATTCAATTACACGATATAAATATGGTTGCGCTTATTATTTTTCTTATTATTGGCTACTACTCCTCCCTCGAAATTCTAAAATTACAATTTTTATGTGCTCAAGAATTGTTTTTCAATACTGATATTACGGGCAATTAAATAAGGTGAGAACAATGGTAAGAAAACACCGTGAAATTTACATCCAATTGTAGTAGTGCGAAATAAAAACCAAAAAAGAAAAAAAAAAAATTAAAAAAAAATATAAAAAATAAAGTTTACTATCAATCCCTTAATGTGAAAAATGATCGTTTTATTCCTGTTACATACTGCAAGGAATAAAATAAACAACTTTTATTACGCTTACTAACCATCATCGAATCGCGATTGCAAATGGGCGATTTCGTCTTGGTATTTTCT
>JH432201.1:243829-268661 GCA_000239455.1 Strigamia maritima
AAAAAATAATTAAAACAAAATAAAAATAAAAATAACAAAAATAATTTAAAATATTCAAGTTTTGCTGTTTATCTTCTTGGATCAGAGTCCAAAAACATCTTATACAAAATGTAATAAAAAAAATAAAAAAACCTTAGAAATCATGTCTCTGGTAACCAGTAATAAAATGACAAAAATATCACTGAGTAAAACTTTTTTATTCTCTCAAAACTGAACAAATATTTGCTCAGCTGGGAACATAAAAATCCTTCAATCACCTCATTTTATTTACGAAACAAAAAATAAAATAAAAATAAAAAAAAAAAAATAAAAACCCAAAATGCGGTTTCGTAACTCGCTCTCTTAAGTTGTAGCTTTGCTTTAATGTTTTTCTATCGTTTTCAATTACGTTTTTCGATTCAAATAAAGGTTTTAGCGATATATTAAATAACTTCCATCACTTGATACAAATTTCAAAATCAGCTAAAAAAAAAACCCAACAAAAAAAATACCCCCTAAACAACCAATCACAGCCTTCGCCTGAAAAAAATCCACCAATCAACAACCCACAAACCACGAAAAACCAACCTAAAATGGCCGAAAAATAGTCAAGTAGATATACTTGACTATTTTAGTATTTACAAATCATAAAAAAAAAATTAATCAACAGTAACAAAAAACACAAAAATTAAAAATAAATTACCTTAGCAAACATCGAACCATCCATTAATTTGAACGACATGTTTTAGGACAATTCAAATACTCGAGTTTTAGTTTAGTTTCCGACTATCATTACATGATTAAATGACCAAATCTGTCCAAAGATATAAACATATTGAAACCAACCTATCTCACCTCTGCCCGACAAAATGAATCTTCACCACTATCTGATAACATTTGAAAAATTCATCATCAACAAAAAAAGGGAAAAAAAAGAAAAAAAATGACGAAAATGGATCCACCAAAATGGGTCAACAAGGAATCAATACGTTTAACACATCATCTTATTGAATTTAAAATTTAAAAAAATAAATTATATGACTTGAATTACTATGTAATCCAATTAGTTACATAATTTTTCTTTGGTGTTATCATCTCGATAAAGTCGGAAAAAACACTTTACCTTTGTATTTAAACTCTCCATTGTGTGGAATCAGGCACAAGTAGTTAATCTGGCTGAAAGTTATAAAAAAATATGGTTAGGTAACTAATGTATGTAGGTCAAATCCTAATTTTAAAATGGTAATAAAATTCATGGTACAGAATGGGGAATTTAATTTTTTTTTTTTTTTTTTGATTCGATTTAGTTGGCCTTCAAGATATTCATGTATTTTTTAAAGTCACCTGTTTTGTTGTGAGGTTTATTTTATTATTAATTTTGGCTTCCTGCGAAGTCCGGAGTCCTTTTTTGAAATGAAACATTGAGTGAGCAGTTCAGTTTACTCGTTCGACGCCATTGCTTAGACTAGCCGTTGTAGGACTCTTTGTTTATGTATTGTTTTTTATATTTTGATTATTTAAATTTGGGTAAATTGTTTTAATGTTTTATTATATTAATAGCTATTTATATGTTTTAAGACGTGATGGCTGTATTATTTTGTAATTAATAAATAATTGGGTTTTTTTAATATGATCTGTGAATAGACGTTTTTTTTTGTTTTTGTTTTTTTTAATCATGGTTTAGTCTAGCTTTTAAATTATTTCTTTTCATTCAAATTTTATTCTCAAAGCAATAAATTTTTTTCAATGTTTTTGAAAAAGTATAGTAAGTAGATAGCTGCCATCGATTATGTAAGTTTGAACGGATGTCTTTGGTTTTGCAATGCCATCTCCCGGAAATTTTGTTTATTTCTGTCATACAAAAATTTTATGATTTTTATTCAAATAACTAAAAATACAATAAAAAAAAGTCTCAGAGTCTGCAAAAGCTTCTTCAGAAAAATCCAGAAACTCAAATTCAACTTTACTCTAGAAAATTCATCAATTTATAAACTTGAAAAAATAGGAAAAAAAATTAACGAGACGTAAAAAAAAAAAAAAAAAAAAATACCAAAATTATCTTTTTGTCAATGTTTTAATAAACAGCTGCGATAAGCACTGCAACCTGCATCAAAACTGGTAAAAAGTATCTACGCAACATCTGCGTCTGCACAAATCATCAGAATAAACAACTAAAATAATCATCCATTTCCCATTGAAATTATTTTCAAAAAATAGTTTATTTATATCCATATATTTACGAAATTAAATAAACTCTAAATTCATTTTTACAATATTAATAATATTCTGATAGCGCCATAACTTTTAATCGAATCACGATGCTGCAAGACGACATTACGGCGCTTTATTCAAAAGATAGAAATAAATAATAAATCTATTGCCGTAGTTATTATTTTAATTTCTACTCATTACTGGTTGCCATAGCAACTGCGCACTCGACGAAGTTGAATTCTCTTCTCGCTGTAGCACATCGAAGCAAAATCTTTTTTGTCTTTGAAACTTCATTTTTTATTTTAATAAAAAAATTAAATCTGATAGCGCCATAACTTTTATTCAAACAAATATGATCCTACACATTCGATATTTGATCATTTGTATTAGAAATTTTATAATAAACTGGAAAATCCGGCTAAATTATTGTTTTATTACGAATCCAAAGAGTGAAACTTCCATTTCCTTATCCCGTGTTATTACTGACAAGACTGAAAACAAACAAACAACATGCAAGTGCTGTTACTTTCTCCCAGTGCAAATTATTCACAAAAAAAAAACAAAAACAAAACACAAAAAAAAAAAATAAATCAAATTTCATCTCCAGCCAACTTTTGCATGCAGACTAAACACATACATATTAATGATGTCATTAATTCATTCAATTTTAGTACTTTAGCTGCATTTCGAACCGTAAAAACAGCAATTTTTCAAATGTTGAGAAAATAGAAGTTACAATTTATCGATTAGTAATCTATTGTAATAATTTATTCTATTAATTCACGCTGTTTCGCTTGCAGTTTACAATTTGGCTGAAGATGATGATTGTCAATCTTTGCACACCATCATCGCCTCGGCGCTTTCTTCCAGCAATTCTTGGCCGGATGCGTCCATTTTCTTGCGGGAAAAATCGTCGATATTCAAATTCTGGAATTTTAAATAATTTTTTTTATTTTTATTTTTTTTTTTTATTAAATAGTAAAATACCTGAACGATTTTCCAACTGTGGTCAGCGCCACAAGTGACGGGGAAACTGTACATCACATCCTTCGGGACTTGGTACGAGCCATCGGAATAAACCGCCATTGAAACCCATTTGCCCTGGAATAAATGAATATTTGGGTTTCTTTTTTTTTTTTTTTTAGTTGTGGTTTTTTTAATGGTTTTTATTACGGGTGCAGTGCCGGTCCACCAGTCGCGCATGTGTTCGGTCGCGGCGTTGGCAGCGGACATTGCACTTGATAGTTTTCGTGCATTAATTACTGCGGCGCCACGTTTTTGGATGATCTAAGAGAATTTAAAAAAGGATTTATTATTTTAGTTAGTAGGAGGGTTGCCAGATTTGTTGTTTTGTAGTACGGGTTTTTTAACCTCAAAAATTCAATTTTTAACCTCAAAAATTCAATTTTTAACCTCAAAAATTCAATTTTTAACCTCAAAAATTCAATTTTTAACCTCAAAAATTCAATTTTTAACCTCAAAAATTCAATTTTTAACCTCAAAAATTCAATTTTTAACCTCAAAAATTCAATTTTTAACCTCAAAAATTCAATTTTAACTTCAAAAATTCAATTTTTAACATCAAAAATTCAATTATTAACATCAAAAATTCAATTTTTAACCTCAAAAATTCAATTTTTAACTTCAAAAATTCAATTTTTAACTTCAAAAATTCAATTTTTAACTTCAAAAATTCAATTTTTTAACTTCAAAAATTCAATTTTTTAACTTCAAAAATTCAATTTTTAACTTCAAAAATTCAATTTTTAACTTCAAAAATTCAATTTTTAACTTCAAAAATTCAATTTTTAACTTCAAAAATTCAATTTTTAACTTCAAAAATTCAATTTTTAACTTCAAAAATTCAATTTTTAACTTCAAAAATTCAATTTTTACCTTCAAAAATTCAATTTTTAACTAAAAATTCAAATTTTTACTTTAAAACAAATTTTTACATCTAAAAAAACTTAAATTTCCATCAACAAAACCCCTGGCAACCCTTAAAAACACAAATCTTACAGAAACGAAATCATTTTTCAGATATTCATCATTAGCCACAGCATCATAAACTTTCTTCTCAATTCCACCAATATCAGCAACAGCATGATGCACATCAGGATACTGAGTTGTCGAATGATTTCCCCAAATAATCACATTCTTCACTAAATTCGGAGCGATTTTCAATCGATGAGCAATCTAAACAAGAAAAAAAAAAACATAAAAAGCAAAATACCAAACCAAAAAAAAAAACCAAAAAAAACCTGCGCTTGAGCACGATTTTGATCCAATCGCGTCATAGCCGAAAAATTCTCCTTCGGAATCGACGGCGCGTATTTACTACATACGAGCGCATTCGTATTAGCGGGATTTCCAACAACTAAAACCTAAAAAAAAAAAAATAAACACAAAATCAACCAAAAATCAAAAATCCACAAATTACAAACTGAATACTTTAACAGTTTTCTTCGCATATTGATCTATCGCCTTCCCCTGACTCTTAAAAATCTTCACATTCGCTGCCAGCAAATCTTTTCGCTCCATTCCCTCACGTCGCGGCATCGCACCGACCAAAAACGCCGCATCGATGTCCTTGAAAGCCACAGCCTCATCATCAGTTGGAATAACGTCTGTAAATTAATATAAATTGAAGTTAATCAGTTTATAATTTTTTTCCTATAACATCGTACCACGAAGCAAGGGTGCTGCGCAATCCATTAATTCCATTACAACACCGCCCATGACGCCGACCATCGGCGTAATATCGAGTAAATGTAGAATAATCGGCTGTTTTGGTCCAAAAACGTCTCCTTTCGCTAAATTGTACAGTAATGTGTACGCAATCTGTCCGGCTGCGCCTGTTACTAGCACTCTGATGGGTTCGGCCTGGAAATAAAACGAATTTTAGTTAATTAGGAATTTTTTTTTCGTTTTGCATTTTTACAGTTTGAGGTGCAAAAGTCAAGGTCAAAAAGTTAAATTGGTAAAATCATGTTTTTTTCTCGTTTAAAGTGATTTTAAGTGTTTTTTAAGCAATATTTAGCAAGTTTAGAGGCTATTAATGTCATATTACCATGTTGTCACAGCAAATAGTTACTTCACACGGGATGAGATGAGGAACTAACACGAGATTTAACTTCCGGCTCGGAGGTTTTAACAGTGCAATATACTCTCGAAACTTTATCTTTTAAAAAAAAATAACATTCATATTTAAATTAATTATATGTTTAATTTATTATTAATTAACATTAAAGTTACATTTGATGTTAATTATTGCTTTTTATGAAGATAAATAAATTATTTTTTGTTTCGAGTCTTATCGGTTCTGGGTTTGAGAGTATCTAACAGGGCTGCCTTTGCAATATCTTCCCAGGTATTCGATTCGGAATATTTAAAGTACAGTTTTTTTTTGTAATTGCAAATGATTTAATGATTATTGGTGTTTTATTTGTAGAACCAAGATGAAAATTGGACCTGCCGATTACCCCCAGCCGCCGGAAAGGCACATGAAATTTCCTGTTACTCATACAGCTAAAATAGTTCAATTTCCATGGAAGTTTTACTACAATAACGTTTGGTTGTGGAGATGGTATTTCTACGGAACTGCTGCTGCATTCCCCATCTTCTTGTGGATTCATAAGAAAGGTATAATTGTATATATTAATTTTTAATGTTTTTTTGTTTTTTTTAAAATTTTTTTTCTTCATTTAAATAGCAAATTCGCCCGAAAATGTGCGAGCTTGGGCCGAAACTCAAAGAAAAAACGCGGAGAAAGATGGTATAAATGAAAATATCAACAATTAAACTTCTTTTAATATAAATTTCTTAAATTCCAGCCGAGCATCACCATTTGAAGTAATTTTCTTTCGAAGAACTAGCAAATGTAGTCGTTTCCCGATGTAAATTAAAAATTACAAAACTGTAGATTGAAAAATGAGTTATTAAACAAATAGGACTAAACAATGAAATTTTGAATTTTATTAAACACACACATTAGCATCATGTGAATCGTTTCGTTTCTCCAACTTTATCTTCTATGGCATTCATAAAATGCAAATTATTAATAAAATAATAAAAAAATCACCAAAAAACACATCAACATTATCGTATTGTAAAAACTCAATCGCTAAAAGAAAACAAAAAACCCAATCTTATAAACATCATAAATAAATAAATATTTATCCTCAAAATTTGCCAACTGTATTCTTCCTTATATCTAATAATAAAAATGCTCCATGTTTGCAAAGAAAAAAGAAATTCCCATCATCTTTCGTGCGACAAATACTTTGATATTTTCTTTGGAGATCCTAAAATCAAATATTTTAAATCAGAAAATCAAATTCAAATAAAAATGCTAATATTACTTTCACTTTTTCTAAATCTAAGGTGTGGTGTCTGCAATCTAATAACAGAAAACACAAATAAACATCAAAAATACTTGTGAGGTTACGGGATTCGGTTTTCTCTGCCCGGTTATGAGATCTTAGATGCGCACAAACTTACTAGCTGCAAGATGTTTAAAAATTTTAAAAAAAAATCAGTACAAAATAATACATACGTACCGTACATAAACTCCATTCACCCGGTCACCCCAGGTATAATGTCATTGGCTGAGAAGTGCATTCTATCGAAAGTATTATGGTACCTCATTATTCCTCTCGTCGAGCTGAGTCAAAAAAATCATTGTTTCGTATCTAAAAAATGTAGGCAACAATAATAAAAACTAAAGGAAAATAAAAATTTGTAATTTACAAGCACATTTTTGGGCTATGAAACAATGATTTTTCGACTCCGCTTAACCTGAGGATTAAAATGAGTTGCCATAATATATACTTTCAATACAATGCACTCTTCAGTTACAACAATCCGGATGTAAATTAAAAATTACAAAACTGAATTTAAAAAAAAATCAAAATAGAGAAAAATTGAATTTTATTTAATGAACTTTTTGAATTTTTATTAAATCTAACTGACAATATTGTAAAAAGGAATGCACTGATCTGATCACGAAATAGTTCCCTAAACTAACGGATCCGTATAAAAAAATTAACAAAAAACTACAACAAACATTTACCAGAAACGTACAATATTGAAAAACAAATTCTGTGTTAAATGAACATCAAATACTGATTACAGTTTCTAAATTAAAAAACAAAAAAGTGTGTTTATTTATTTATTTATTTTTTTTTTCAAGTTTTGAAAAATAACGAGTGCCTAAATCGAAAAATCTCCCAAATTTGTTCGTCATCAACTATTAAGACCGGGCGCATTAACCACCATGTTTTACGATAGTCTCAATTCGAGAAATTTTTAGCGGAAACTGTCAGCCGAAATTAATTTCAACGTTATTAAGTTATTCGTACAAAATGTCGTAATGGCCTGGTCGATATAGTAAATGGACTTTGGGCGACAATCCAAACTCGGGAAAATCGTGATTATTCACTTTGCCACCGTCGCCGCGATCCATGTATTGGATGCGCACGCCGATGTTCAATGCTGAGGTCAGTGCGGTTATGTGGATGTGGTCGCTCTCCTTGTACATGGGTTCAACTTCCTAAATAGAAATTTGATAGAAATTTGTTTTTTTTTTATTATTTTTTTTTAACCTGACTACAGAATTCCTTAATTGATCTGTCGCCTTCAACAAAATTTGCAAAGAATTGTGCATTTTTTTGAAGATGTCCTGAAGTTAAAAGTCTAAAATAATAGAAAATAAAATTTTTTAGTAGTTAAAAAGACATTTTTTGGCCAACTTTTATCTAAAAAGCCAATAATTGCAAGGTATTCATCTAAAAATCATGAATAATTGATCTTTTCTCATCTAAAAACATCAATTTTTCCATCTAAAACATCAATTTTTGTACATTTTCCATCTAAAACATCAATTTTTGTACATTTTCCATCTAAAACATCAATTTTTGTACATTTTCCATCTAAAACATCAATTTTTGTACATTTTCCATCTAAAACATATCAATTTTTGTACATTTTCCATCTAAAACATCAATTTTTGTACATTTTCCATCTAAAACATATTAATTTTTGTACATTTTCCATCTAAAACATATCAATTTTTGTACATTTTCCATCTAAAACATCAATTTTTGTACATTTTTCATCTAAAACATCAATTTTTGTACATTTTCCATCTAAAACATCAATAATTGTTGATATCATCTCCATTTTTCACAATATTCTGCAAAAAAAATAAATAATAAAATTACTTAAATTTCAAATAAATATTACCGCATGTAGACGACGAGGTAGTCGGATGTTGTTTGTTCATTAAAAATACTGAGCAATTCATCCAAATTAATCGTCCCTCCAACTTTATCGACGACATCCATAAACTGCAAATAATTATCATTAGAAGAAATAATAAAAATCATTAAAAATACATCATCAACTAATTACCGTATCGTAAAAATCTTCTATCGTAAATTGAGAAAAACCTAAAGACACTAAATCTTCTTTACTATTGGCTGCCAGATTCTTAAAACTTAAAAGAAAAAAGAAGAAAAGAAAAAAGAAGAAAAGAAAAAAAAAAATTCAACAACATCCAACCAAACAAATTTCTTTCCTCATAATTTACCGGCTATACTCTTCCTTATCCAATAACAAATGCTCCATGTAAGCAAAGGCAAAAGCACGAAAAAAGCAATTCCCATCGCCCCTTGTGCGACGAATGCTTTGATATTTACTTTGGAGATCCTAAAAAGCAAATATTTCAAATGAGAAAATCAAAATTCGAAAAATTCTGATCCAAACATTACCTTCAATTTTTCTAAATAAACTAAATCGTCGTTGGCATACTCTAGTTTGAGTGATAGTATTTCTTGTCTATTACCAATCAATGGTGTGTTATCCGCAATCTAAAGAAAGAAAAACATAAAAATAGAACATCAAAAATAATTCTTATTTTCTATTTTAAATCAATTTTATACCTCTTTCTCTATCCTTTGCTCTTGTGCCATTATAAGTTCGTCGTGGTTTTCAACTGCTTGAACAGAAATGAACAACAATGAGTGAACAATGAACAATAAGCGAAATTTTACAAGCAAAGCAGAATTCCTTTATTACAATTTAAGCCGAAAAATACTCGAAAAACATACAAAATTCTATATAAATTTGAGGTAAAAAAGTTCGCAATGCTATAGATATGAAATCATACGATTACTTAATGAATCGGTTATTAAATTGCGTGTTTTGTTGGGTCTAAATACCTGATACAACCTCCTTGTTTGGACCACCATCACCTTGATCTTCCGCCATTTTTGAACCGGCAAATTGCCTTAAATCGCTATGAAGTCTGGGTAATTTTAAGGCGGTTAAAAGGCAGATAATAATATCAAAATACTTCCATTTTATTACCAGAAATATTTAAAAAAAAAAAAAAACAGAAAAACAATTTGAATTAAAATTCAGGTCGTAAAAATCATTTATTAGCAAAAAATAAAATAATTTCTTCCAACAATTTCAAAACTATTTATATGATGATAATAATACAATCTATATAATGCTTTGAAACCAGTTTTTCGAATCCCATATCTATCGAAAACTAAATAAAAATTAAAAATTAACTTTACATGAATGAAAAAAAACTCGATAACTCGATTTCATCCTCAAATTTGGGTGAGCAAATGACATTTGTGATCAGTGGGGAGCTTAAGGCACGATTTTTTAGTTAATATTTCGGATGAATTATCCGAAATCGCCATTTCATCGCGTTGTCTGCTGAATTACAAGTTGCCAGTTTCAGTTGATTTGATTCTGCCACCAGTGCAACGCATTTTCGGTGCAATTTATGATACAACGTCATGGATTTCTGCAATAAAAACAAGAAAAATTTATTTATTTCGATAATTATCTATTAAAATATAATGAATTATTATTACTTCGTCGTATTGCCACGGTCCGTCGACCGTTCCTTGTCTACAATATTCGAGTTTAACATTTGAATTATCAGAGTCGATGCATCTTTCCCCGACTCCCAATTGTCCTTCAGCGTTTAATCGAAACAACTAAAAATGTAAAAAAATGTTAAATATGTTAATTTTTTAGTCGATTCTATTGCAGCTACCTGATTGCTCCCCATTCCGTGGCAGTGAGAAAGACCGACAACTTTTGGTGGAGAACTTCCCATGCTGTCCAAGCATTCATTTGACACCAGATGGCGCAGCTGAGAATGAAAGGAGGTGAAAGAAATGAGTTTTTGGGTGGAATTAGTTTATAGAGACCATAAGTGAACCGATTGGCAGTTGCAATAGAAAAGTTTTGGTGTTTTGTAACGATTACCTCATCTTCACAGTCGTTGTCAATGTCGCAATGACACGGTGTGACTATAATTTCTTTTGGGAGGTCATCGGTGTTTCCTGAAACGTCCCAGCATAGTGGGGAGGTTGAGGTACGAAGCTATGTTGAATGGCAAAAATGTATTTAATTTGGTTTTTAACAAGGGCTAATGGGGGTTGATTTTAATGCCGGAAAAAAATCCATTTTCAGGTTAAAAAACAATTTTTCGGCAATTTTTCGGGTTAAAAAATCAATTATTCGAGTTAAAAAATCAATTATTCAAGTTAAAAATAAAATTTTCTGGTTTAAAAACTATTTTTTCGAGTTAAGAAAATTTTTCGGGTTAAAAAAACATTTTTTTGAGTACAAAACCAATTTTTCGTATAAAAAATAAAAACTCTTTTCAATAGAATATTAAAATATTAATGACCTTGCAACTACCAATCAATACAACAAACAAATACCAACTCACTTCACCCCAAAACAAATTCCGAGGTAATTTCGGGAAACTTTCCAAAACATCAAAAGCGACATTCTTTATAAACCAATCGAAACTTTTACAACCGAGTCGTTTCTTCAAAAGCATCTGTTCCCTTATATCGCCCGCATCTAAAAATTGTGCCAACGGTTCGCGAGTGTAAAAATATTCCTTATATTCGTCCATCCACACTTCAACAACACGTTTATAATTCTAAAAAACAAAAAATAATTCAAAAACAAATTCAAAAACAAATAAAAATACATTTCTACCAAAGTGATTAAAGGACCCTTCTTCTTCTTGGCCAAATTGCCAAAACTATAAGGCATAAAACCGCGATAAACGTGTCCAACGCGTGAACATGGAACCCATAAAATACTTCCACCGCATTGCCAAATCTAAAAAAAAAAAAAAAAAAAAAAAAAATTAAATTTATTCAAATTATTAAAATTTATTTAATTTCACCTTAAACGATAATTCAAAATTCTCGCCACCCCAAACTAATAATCCCGGATCATATGCACCTAATTCTAAGAAGTATTCACGATTCATCGCGAATAAACCACCGGCGTGAGTTGGAGAACTAAAAATTAAAATAAAAAAAATATTTTTAATACAAAATTTTGATTTTTTTGTGTTTGTTTTCTTTTTGTACCGATATGGTTCGCTCGTGTGTTTCCGCCGCTCGATTTCCTCGTTCGGGATGCGTGTTTCTTTGTAGAGCATTCCCCATTCGAAAATTCCTCTAAAATGTGTTGGACCTGCGTAAACTGGTCTGTATTCTAATGTATCTTTGTCTATGCCGTCGATTACTGGTACTGTCATGACGGTTCTGCAATTTTCAAATTTTTTTTTAGTGGATTTTGTTGATTTTGGAATTAGGAGAGATGAGTTTGGAATTTACCTATCTAGGTATATTGGAGTTAGTAAAGGCGGTAACCAGTTTATGTTTACTTCGCAGTGGGCGTCTAGGAATAGAATTACTTTGCCTTTTGCGTGGACAGCGCCGTTGGAGCGAGTACGGATTAATCCTTCACGTTCTTTGTTACGGATTAAACGAACTTTTCCTTTGAATTGTCTAATATAATCTTCTAAAGGTCCTTTTAAATGCTCTGTAATTAGAAAATTTGAAATATAAACAAAAATATGACACGAAAATTGAGAAATAAAACACAAAAATAAGATACAAAAACACAAAAATGAGAAACAAAAACACAAAAATGAGAAACAAAAACACAAAAATGAGAAACAAAAACACAAAAATGAGAAACAAAAACACAAAAATGAGAAACAAAAACACAAAAATGAGAAACAAAAACACAAAAATGAGAAACAAAAACACAAAAATGAGAAACAAAAACACAAAAATAGAGAAACAAAAACAACAAAAATAGAGAAACAAAAACAACAAAAATAGAGAAAATAAAACAGAAAAATTGAGAAAAATTAAGAAATAAAACACGAAAATTGAAAAAATAAAACACAAAAATTGAGAAAAATTGAGAAATAAAACACGAAAATTGAGAAAAAAGTCTCAAAAATCCATCAAAATTGACAAAAACCCAGAAAAATACTCAAAAATATCAAACATTTCCAATAAAATTAACCAAATCAATCTACCTTTATCACTATAATCATCAACTAACAACACCTCTTCTAAAAACTCCGGTGGCGACCGATTAACCACACTATGCACCGTCCTCAGCAATGGCGACCACCCCTCATTATGAAAAACAATAATAACACTAGTTTTCGGGAGATCAGCGGGATAATCCCAATGCGAACACCTAAAACAAACAAACAAAACCATCAACAACAACAAAAAAATCAAACAATCGCCATTTTGAAATTTAACTTACTCTTTGATCCTGAAATCCGGAATACTTCGATTCATCGATATCTCATCACTAGCGACGACATTAATGCCAAATTCCATCATTCCCTGATCCATCTCGTTCTTCTTATCCGAACTGAGATAATGCGCTTTGCCTTCTTCGCCCGGTCCGGTTCGCTTTTCGACATTTTTCGGTTCGAAGTTGCCGGGTTTCTTGTACGTAAAGACGGCGCCGGTTCTTTGATGGGTTTCCGCGACGTTGCGAAACACCTTCGCCTGAAAAATTGCAAAATCCCAAATTAAGTCGGTCGTAAACACAAAGGGTGGTCCTCCCAGACTTCCGATTTATGGTCGCATCCATTGGTATTTATGGACAGGTCTTAACTTTGTGTTTAGAGCTTGAAAATTTCGCGGGACAAATTCCAAACATAGTTGGCATCGGTGCAGACAAACTAAAACTTAAATCTTCGATGTTTGGCGTGGAGTGTCAAGAAAAATTTTTAAATTATTATTGAAACTGTTAAATGAGGTCGGGGTGGATGAAATGAAAATAAACTGGGAAAAAAAATCATTTCTTTTGGTTATTTTCATTTTTTTTTTTTGGCAGTTTTTTTCTCATATTTTGTTTTTTTCCTTCCCACTCATATTTTGGTGTTTCTCATGTTTTGCTCATATTTTGATGTTTTTGCTCATATTTTGGTGTTTTTGATCATACTTTGATGTTTTTTCTCATATTTTGGTGTTTTTGATCATATTTTGATGTTTTTGATCATATTTTGGTGTTTTTGATCATATTTTGATGTTTTCGCTCATATTTTGGTGTTTTTGATCATATTTTGATGTTTTTTCTCATGTTTTGGTGATTTGCTCATATTTTGGGTGTTTTTGCTCATTTATTGATCAAATTTCTCATATTTTGGGTGTTTTTGATCAAATTTTAGTATTTTTATTTTTGCTCATAGTGTTTTTTTTCTCTCCAGATTTTGGACGATTTTTCCTCATATATTTTATCTATTTGAGAAATAAACTCCAAAAAATATTTATTAAATGTTCATTTTCATTTCATACCCCAAAAACGTTTTTATGTGCATATTTTCGCCACTTATCGATGTAATAACTTGAGTTTGGTTGGTTACCCGTGCATTATACCTGTTTCTCAGCCTTCAAGCGGTCTTTAGCATGTCCTTCCTGACCTTTGGGCTTAGATAAAAAGAATGGAACAGCACAAATGATTATCAACAACGCTCCGCTCAATTTCAATATCAAACGTCTTTTCATTGTATACCGCAAACTAAAAAATAAAAAATAAAAAATAAAAAAATTAATTAAAACAAGTTTATTCACTCCTACACTAACATCTGCACATAAAACATTGACCCCAATAACCTTTTAAGAAACTTTTTTTTTCTCAAAATGAATCCATTTTTATCGGCCAAATCCGGTATATTGAACATCAAATAAATTGTTTTTCGTGGAATTTAAGTTTTAAATCTTTTTAGCCAGAAAAAAATATTCCATTGCAGATTTCAGTGAATTAATTATTCATGTTTTAATACGTACCGTCATTCAGTAAACAATATTACAAACTTTTTACACCATGAATAAGGTTTATGCCGCATCCCGAACGATGTAAACGTCAACGTGTAAACAATCGCTTGAACAGGAAAAGGTCACCTGGAGAAAGTGATTTATTTCATGCGCCAGGAAAAACGAATCGATAATGCGTCGTCTGCTTTAATAAAAACTTAAAAATTATAAAAAAGATTTTCGAAAAGATTTTCGAAAAATTTAATGTTTTATTTGAGTATTTTTATAAAAATCTGATTTAAAAAAAAATACTGTCTTGTGATCGACCAAACCGGAAGTTACGTTTCGTCATTTATTTAATCGAATTTTCACAAAAATTACCAATGTATTTAAAAAAATTGATTTTATGATCAATAAATGAACAAACATATCTTTATTTTCTATATGAACATTTTTTTAAAAACATTATTATATATTAACATGATAATCTAGACCGCTTGAAGGCTATCATGACGTAATTATACACAGAATGGTGTGGGAATTCGACGAATGTACACATGTCTTGTCGTAGGACCGCATGGAATGCAAATTCCGCACATAATTCGGTTATTCTAACAGTCATTTCGATAAATAAATTACAAACAGCTCAAAAATAGTAAAACTCGACAAAAATAAAAATAAAACACACACGGATTATTAAAAAATAATTGTACACAACCATTCATCAATGAAATCCACTTAATTACTCGAATAATGCAAAACAGGAAAAAAACCCGCACTTCCGGTACCGACATTCGTCCCACTCCACTGTCCACTCATCTGACCGGGATGATTAACCATCGCAACCGTCTCTACTATCGGCGTGTACGGCGCAAATCCTTGCACTTTCGGCGCCGTCATTTGATTCCACATCCACGCGGCATCCAAACGAGATTTCGCGGGATCGGCCCAAGCGAACGTCGCGGGCTGCTGGCACCCGGGACACGCACACGATCCCGATTGAAAATATTGAAAATCTTGAAAATCCGACGTATTCGCATATCCATTCCACGAAATCTGCGAATAATCGCAACAAAATTGTTGTTGTCCTATCGATTTTTGATGATTTTGATGACTTTGTCCATTTCGCGGCACGTTCGGCTCCTGCCAGAACGACGCCGGCAGCCGGCGCTGGCGCAACGGGATGTTCCGCACTTGTTCCCGCTCGGGAGAGGTGATCTCGCGCATGCAGTCGGTGGACATGATTTTTGATCGAGATTGAAATGCGATGTTGTTGTGTCGGTTGTGCGCAGTCGTTTGTCGTGGAGCGTTGCGCGTGCCGGGGACGTAAATTCCACTAACGCTTAGGGGTTTTGAGAGATGGCCTGTCAGGATTCTTGTAAGCCGACAAGAAAGACAAGAACGTGTGGAACGCGCATCTGTGGCTTGTGTCGGGTGCGCGCCGCGCGGTTTACGAGATGCGAGCGGAATGCGACTTGTCAGATCGCGAGGCGGAGAAGCGAATTGCTCGAATCGTTTGAGGCCAATTTCGCCAATCCCTGGTCGTCTCGTGTGGGATGTGTTTGACAAGTGTTTGGCTTTGGAGCAAATAAAAAATACGGGGTTGGGAGGAAAGAAAAGGCAATTTAGATGGCGTTTTACATGCGATTTTTGCATTTTTTTGAAAAAAAGATTTATAACGGAAATTGTATTTTTTTTTCTTCTTGAATTTAGTTCAGCGTCATTTTATATTTTTCTGTGTTTGTTGATGAGATTTATTCGGGAAACGTGCATTTTCTTCTTGTTAAAAGTCTTCTTGCATTCAGCAGCGCCGCGGTGTTAGAAATCAATATCTACTCGCATCAAAACATCGCCATTTTGGTGTCAGATGATGAGATTTTTAAAAGAAATTACATTTTTTGTTATTAAAATGATTTAGTAGTCTTTTTGCATTCAGTAGCGTCAGAGTGCCAGAAATCCTGTTATGATTAGTTCACATTGGTGTTCACACCTTGTAAATCAAGATGGCTGCTAAAATCACACACCTAAACTCAAGTAACATAACCTTGGACAAAAACGTTATATCTGTAGTACCTGTAGTATTTATTCGTCCAGGATATAACTTAAAGGGTTTACGACATCACAGTTTTTATTGGTCCATTGGATCAAGCATTGTTTAAAAGCCTTTAATAATTTTTCAGAGATTTTTTGGAAAACATTTTCGGGTTTAAACCCAATGCTGAAGTTGTGAAAACGAGCAGACGACAAGTCGGCAATATGAAAAAGTGAGGGATAAAAGCGAGACCAAATCGAGAATTTTACCCATCGCGATTATTACCAGTTGTGACTTATACCCCCATTCATTTAACGTGGAAAATACTAGCCGTGCCGTCAGAAACAGCGTCCTGCCAGCAGTGGCCAACAATGTCTCTCACCAAGCTCAAATGAGTTGTTTGGGAGGTATTCTGATAACTTTAAAAAATAAATAAAAATCATTTCGGCCATTTTAAGAAATGGCAAACATTATTCAGTCTTAATATTTTTGATGTCGTAAACCCTTAAAGAAATTACGACGACCAATGAGAAGACAGTTTTTTGCATGAAAAACAAGATGGAATGAGAAATTCTAATACAGTTTACTGTGGACAAACAGTGTGAACAAAACCACATGTTACTTTCTTTAAGTTATGTTCGTAAGTTATGTTTAATGTGAACTAACGGGTAGATGATGAGATTTATGTCTTCTTGCATTCAGTAGCGCCACACAGTGCCAGAAATCCATATTAAATCCAAAATCAACTTTTACTATCTCGATTTATTGACACATTTATTGACTATAAAACTTTCTTTATATGCGATATATTCACTCTTTTATCTCCGCTTTATACATTTTTTTTCTTCATTTACTAGTTGCCATTTAGTCGCAATGTTTAATTTGGCAGTTGCCATTTGTCCGAAACAGCGCTTTCTTTAGGCCTATTCATTGCTCCATTTATTTTTTTTGCGAGCCCATTACTTGCAGACAGTGGAGCTATTTTCTATCTTACGAAGCAGCGATTTGTCATTGTGAGATAAATTTAACGAGACGTGCGAAAGCAAGAAGGGCGGCTGACACCAGCTAAACGCCACCAATTAACGATGTTTTGAATTAGCGGTTAAACAAAAAAAAAAAGAAAAAAAAAATGGCGGTAATAACGAGAATGGTTTTTGGCAACTGACTCAATTGAAACTCAAGATTCACCTTCACGGCCAATCAGTTTTCTGAGCGATGATCTACTATTATGGTATGTGCTTTGATCATAATGCAAATCTATTCATAGAAGCGTCGATGAATATTGATGAGATTTATTTATTCCGTCGTAAAACCGGAATTTGGGTTTAAATGAGATTTTTTTTAGCCCAAAGCCTCGCACGTAACAAAGCATACTATTGGCCAAAGCTGGCCTGCTTATAGTGAGAAGCTCCCACTAAACTCTATTTAACAATTCGTGCACGAAACTCCCATTGGTTAATGTCCTATGCATTGTACTGGAAGTGTATATTGTGGTATCTTATTTTAATTCTCTAGTTGAGCTGAGTCGAAAAACCATTGCTTCGTAGTCCAAAAATGTGCGTGCCATTGTTAACATATGAAAACGCTCGTAAAATATTTTTAAAAAGTATTTACATTTGGGTTTTTGTATTATTGCGCACATTTTTTTGGCTATGAAACAATGATTTTTCGATTCAGCTCGACTAGAGGATTAAAATCATTCCAATGACAGCCCAGCTGCAGGACCCGCCAAGTAAGCTGGCCATCCAAGGTGGTCAGATAAAAAAACACCACCAAGTAAGCAGCAAGACAAAACCGAGTCCACACCTTCCTGAGCCCTTGCCTTTTGTTAGTTTTGTTGTTTAGAACAATGCTTTTACAATAGATGGATTGTTTGCATAAAACTTAAAAATATTTATTTTTTGCCCAAGTAGTGGCCAGCTAAATAAAAAAAACCTCAAAAAGACTTTAGTTCGTAACGATCCAATGCTGTCAGTTTTTTAAAAAATCCTCTACGCCTTACGGTTACCAAGATCACTCGACCCAATCGCTAACCCTAACGCCACTGGAAAAGATAGTCAAGCCAAGTGTCTTACTTGGCGAGTGCTATCGCCCTCTATAATAAGATTCCACAATGTATACTTTCGGTACAATGCAAAAAATTTCACTTTTCAGTTTCGTGGACGAATTGTTGAATAGAGTTTAGGCGCTTCTCACTTTAAGAATCACCCCGCCCTTGACGCCACAATTTTGGACTAAAAAAAATTCTCTTGCCGAATAACCCTCGATCCCGGCAGATTAATCTCGCGGGCACTTGTAATCTTACCTCACAAAAAAACTCGTACTCATATGATTATTTGATAATCTCCCTAGCTCTTGGGATATTACATATGATCACATATGTGACACATCAAAAACTTCATCTTTCGATTATTGAAAATCTCCGCATAAAGTAATGGCAGATATTATGATGTTTTTACAGAATTTGGATATTCTATGCGTCTGACTTTTCTTCAGTGAATTTTATGTCTACAATTGTAAATGTTGCCATGAATTAAAGTTTAAACAATGTTTATGTGACAAGAACAAATCCTTGCGACTCAGCAACTGCCGGGCGGCATTTCAACTCGACCGTAATCGTTACTCAAAGTGAATGCTAGATGGCGCAGCGCCAAAAGTCTACCACCAAATCAGTTCTCCAGTTCAAAATAAAAACTTGTTTATAATACCGGAAATAAAAATATCGAATTAAACAAATAAACGAATCAGTCATCAACGACAGCGACATCTATTATCCGCTTATCAAACTAGACCAGCTGTTAGCAAAACGAGAAAATTCATGTAATTATTTTCGCATTGCGACATTATAATTGCCTCGTTTGAACCCAGAGTCGACGTTTAAACGGCCAGCGCTGGGTAATTACTATCGATTCAATCTACCGTTGCCTAATCGATAACCACTACCTTTTTTACCGCATTTCCCGTCGAGTCAAACACGCCCTCTACCGAGCGCGGCGTAAACCATACTCCGACAATCCGTCTCGTGACTCTCGTCTTAGTGTTTATCAATGGTCAAATGTGTTTGTTTTAATAGTAAGTCAGTTTGAGTATGTCAGATTAAAGACGTGTATTGTCTAGGTCGCCGCTTACGTCTATAAACGTAATTCTCTCTCCATCTCGTCTAGTTATCCTATCTCGTGTTTCCTCAAAAAATGTCGATATCTTCGTCATTTCGGTCCAAAAAATGTAAATAAATGCAAATTTATATCACTAATAAAGTTATTTGCACGTTGTTGACGTAATTTCACGTGTAACATGATGCAAAAATAGAGAAACAACATTGACCCGCATTCTAATTTAAAGAGCGTGTAATTACATTGTGGTTTCCAAAGTGGTGCGTTTCCCCCTTCAATTTATTTTTTTTCTCACTCGCATTAGGAAGTCAATAGAGATAAAATTATTCGCTGATAACTTTGTTGCATGTTGGCAGCCCCTAACTTTTTTTTTATTCAACATAAAAACATGTGACAAACAATCGATGGCTTCATTTTTCATTGACTCAATACGCACATTTACATGCAATATTAATACTTACTCCTGTTCAATCTAAAGTGAACTGTGACTAACAACAGTTCCACTCTGTTTGTTATTAAAGTCGATTCATTTATTAATCATGATTTTAGCCATTAATTTTCGACCAAATTGCTGCAACGAAAGAAAATGGAAAATAGGAAGGGAAAGTTGGTAGTGGTGGTTACAAGTTTGGTCCTCAATTGGCGCGCATACCAATAGAGTAATGGGGAGGGTTAAAATGGTTGAAAATGAGGAAATCTCGCGGAATATCGTTTGTAAATGATGAAATTTTGTAGGATTTATAAATATTGGATGATAATTTTGTAGATTAGTGTTGGAATTAAAGAGAATGGACCGTAAAATGGCCGAAAATCAGAAAATCTCGCCAAATCTCGCTTAAAAATGACGAAATTTTATAATATTCAGAAAGCAAATATTAGAGATTTTGTAAAGAATGGCCGCAATTAGAAAATCTCGCTTATTAAGACCAATCCCTCTCAAAAACAGAGTTTTCGTGTAAATCCTTAATGGAAATTCCACGACACGAAACTGAATAAGTGACCTTTTTTGCATTGTACTGAAAGTATATATTGTAGTATCTTATTTTAATCCTCTAGTCCAGCCGAGTCGAAAAATCATTGTTTCGTAGCCAAAAAATGTACGCAACAATACAAAAACCCAAATGTAAATAATTCTTTAAAATATTTTACGAGCGTTTTCATTTGTTAACAACAGCATGCACATTTTTCAACTAAAAAGCAACGATTTTTCGACCCAGCTCGACTAGAGGATTAAAATAAGATACCACAATATATACTTCAGTACAATGCATAGGGCATTAACCAATGGGAGTTTCGTGCACGAATTGTTAGATAGAGTTTAGACTTGTAATGAAATTAAAGAAAATAGACCATAAAATGGCAAAAAAAAGAAAATCTCGCCAAATCTCGCTTAAAAATTTTTTTGTCTTTTTAAATGCACCAGTGACACAGTGACAGTATTATGCACTTCTATCAATACAATAACATTGAAAATCACTATTATAACTCGAGCCTTGACATAATCAGAAACATTACTACACCAATGGAATGTATCACCAAATTCCACCAACAACACATCAATTCACATTCTTACATCAAGAAAATTACAATTTTCAAAAAAATTACAAAACAATTGCAAAATTGCAACACAACATGCCCATTACTTTCATATATTTGTCATATTAAAAACACGAAACAATCCATATCGTGCGAAATAGCATTGTATCAGGGCCTGCCATCAGCAGACGCAAACCCACGCAAGTATTTTGTGGCCGGAAGTGGCATTCAGGTCTCCTTTATTAGCGTGAGTGTTGAGGCAAACCAATTTTCACGCACGACATTATATTTGTCAACTTATTTCGATAAATAAAACAAAAAAAAAATAAAAAATGGTCCACACATTACAAATGGGCGGGCCTGTATTGACGCATGTTTGTCGGCCGTGTGCAAGCTGAAAAGTAATTACAGCATATCGGGTTGGTCTTGATAGAAATTGTTAGGCCTAAAACGCATAATGAATGTAATTGTTTTGACGGAGTGAAATAAAAGTTGATTTGCATGTACACGAGTACACGACATCGTTTTGTGTTTATATACTCGAGATGAATTCTCGTCTAGCGTTTTTTAATGGAAAAATTAATGTTATTGCATATTTTGTAAACAATTTTCGCATTTTCACGCAAGGCGGCGAACGGCGATCAATCGGGTGAAGTTTAAAATGCGATTTTTGTTCCGGGTTTTGGATTTGGTGATTGGGTCAAAGGTCACAGATGCAACCCTTTTGAGATATTGAGGTTCTTTTGAGGTGGTCAGGTGGGGGTGCTGAATGAAGAAGGGAGAGTTTTGAGCCGGTCGTTCACCTCTGGGTTCATCTTTGGTGTTTGAACCCCTTGGACAATCCTTTGAGACCGCATCTAACAATCATGCAAAAGTAGAGTGGAGTGTTTAGGGTCGTTGAGGGTATAAGTTGTGGTCAATGACCACAGTTTTTGGGTGGAGAGTGGAATTTTTGGAGTTGTTTTTGGGTGTGGAATTTGTTAGTTGTATGTGGGTTATTCTTGGGAATGTGGGAATAATATTTCGAGTAATTTAGTGAGATTATTTTTGTTTTTTTGGGATGGTTTTATTCTTGCCCTTTTTGATGCTTTTTAGATGGTTATGATTTTGTGGATGATTTTTTTAAATGTTGTTGAGATAGTTTTTATGCTTTTTTTAAAAATAGTTTTTGCTTTTTGACTTTTGAGTGATTTTTTTTAGGGTTTTTGGGATAAATTTATGGTTTCTGGGATAGTTTTTATAATTTTTGGAATAATTCTTATGTTTTTTAAAAAGATTTTCATGTTTCAAGACAAAAATCTCAAAAATGACAAAAATGTCATGTTTTAAGACAAAATGTCATGTTTTAAGACAAAAATCTCATGTTTTAAGACAAAAATCTCATGTTTTAAGACAAAAATCTCAATTTTAAGACAAAAATCTCAATTTTAAGACAAAAATCTCAGTAGGTGCGTTCAAATTGATTTAGATAACTTAACTTAGTTGACTTAACTGCTAAGTTGACTTAAACTCATTACATGTGACGTTTTGGACGTCATAGTTATGGCAAATGACTCGCTTAAGGTAATTAATCTCACTTAAATTGCGTCCAATATTGCCTGAATAAAATTCTTAAGTGTGTAGTTCATATTATAACTTAAGTTACCCAATTCGTATCTTAAGTTAAGATGTCTAAAGTAGGAGGTTTTAGATGAATATGACGTCAAATACATCATATCCTGTCACTTTAAGTCAACTACACACTTAAGAATTTTATTCAGGCAATATTGGACGCAATTTAAGTGAGATTAATTACCTTAAGCGAGTCATTTGCCATAACTATGACGTCCAAAACGTCACATGTAATGAGTTTAAGTCAACTTAGCAGTTAAGTCAACTAAGTTAAGTTATCTAAATCAAATTGAACGCACCTAATTTTAAGACAAAAATCTCAATTTTAAGACAAAAATCTCAATTTTAAGACAAAAATCTCAATTTTAAGACAAAAATCTCATGTTTTAAGACAATAATCTCATGTTTTAAGACAATAATCTCATGTTTTAAGACAATAATCTCATGTTTTAAGACAAAAATGTCATGTAAAATGTCATGTTTTAAGACAAAAATGTCATGTAAAATGTCATGTTTTAAGACAAAAATGTCACGTTTAAGGACAAATTTTCATATTTTGAAGACAAAATATTTTCATGTTTTAGGACATTTCATGTAGGACAAAATTTCATGTTTTAGGACAAAATTTCATGTTTCAAGACAAATTTATCACAAATATCACTTACTTTTCAAATTTTATTACTGACTTAAACAAAATTTTTCATTATTCTAACAATAAAACTTTCAATTTCCTGCGATTACTTCACAATTCCCCAAATCATCACAAAATCCATAAACCAAAATCCTTTCCCACAAATAATCAAATCAATCACATTATTTTCATAAATATCTCCTATACACACCTCCACACACATTCTTTACAATCCTCCACCCCCCCCTCTTAAAAAAAAACAAAAAAAAAAAAAACAAAAAAAAAAAAAAAAAACAAAAAAAAAAAAAAAAAACAACAAACTTGAGCAAAAATTCACAAAATAAAAAGCCAACACAATGCACAATTCAACTATTATACAACAAACACCTCAACCGATTCGTCTCAGTCTTCATCGTCGCCAATTCCACCTTCAACCTCAAATTCTCCTGTTCCAAATACGCCGCCCTAATCGCAATCTCATCCTCCTTAGCCCTCCTCGCGTCCCTCGACCTCTTCGCCGCCTCATTATTCTTCCTCCTCCTCTCCCAATACGCATCATCCTTCAACTCATCCGGCAAAGTCCTCGGTTTCCTCTTCACCGACCCCCCACTGACCACACACGACGTCGACGACGACGGCGGCGACGAATCGGGCGACAACGACGACGCGACCGCCTCCTCCTCCTCCTCCCTCTTCTCATCCTCCACCTTCGGGGACCTCGGGGACCTCGGAGACCCCTTCTCACGATCCCTCACCTGTCCAGCAGCCCCGGAACTGGCCAACAACACATTTTTACGAAAATCCGCGTAGGCGTCATCATTCAACAAAAGTCCCTGTTGAATATCCATAGGAACCACGGGCGACGATAAGCCGCAGTACCCCAGCGGTAAGGCCAATGGATCTCTGGGGTACGCCTTGAACGGACGCATGTTTTTCGTCGACGGTCTCCGGGTATCCAAAAACGAGAACGGGAGTTGAGAAAGTCCACTAAGGAGTCCTGATGGTCGGAAATTGTCGTTGACGAGCATCGGATCGAGGAAATTGAAGAGCGGCATCTGCGGTGGCTGCGACGGCGGCGAGTGAGCGCTTGGCCGGAAAAAGCCCATCGTGAGCGGCGTGGTGTCGCTCGGTAGCGGCGGGTGATCCGAGGTGGGCCGATGGTGGAATTTCAGGGCGGGTGAGTGGGATGGGGGTGGTGGGGGTTGGGTCGGGTAGATTCGGACTCGGGTTTTGGTTGAGAAATCGAGGGGTTGGTGTTGGTCGGTGGGTGTCGGGGTCCACCAAGTTGGTTCGGTGTCGTTGGGCATTTTTTTTTTTGATGTTGTTGGGTCGAGTTGTGTTGGTTGAGTGTGGGAAGTCCAATGAGGGTTGGTTGAGTCACGTGGTTGGTGTTGCACGGGCATGCGCTATGCGAGTGTCAGTTTATGTGAGCGTGTGGCATAATGAATGGGGGTTGGGGATCGATTGGTTGACCGCGCTGAGTGACCAATGGTGAGAGGGTTCGATTTTTTTGTTTAGGGTTTGGGGTTTGGAGGGAATTTTTTTGGTGGGTTTGAGATGAGGAATTGAATTTTGGGTTTTTTTTTTTTAT
>JH432201.1:271605-287474 GCA_000239455.1 Strigamia maritima
AAGGGTGAAATTTCATATAAGTGACCACAAGTGAACCGCGCAGTAATGATGAAAAGGGATGGAGGGAGCGTTCATTTTAACTGTGTTGCAATAGAATGATTTCCTTTGTTGTTGGGGGTGCATGGAAAATGTTAATTGACCAGTTGCCTCTGAATCAACACATTTAGTACTAAAATAGATTGCGCTATACCCACTAACCCACTCGGCACGCGAACTTTTTCCGTTGGCTTTTTTTATTACCCAATGAGTTGGTATAATAAAATGCAAGTTAGTATAGGAGTATAATAATAATAATAGCTGGCTAAAGTCCACGGAAAATTATTAAATTAATGTTTCCTCGGGGCTTTAAGTGGCCTAATCAGCCATTTTTGCAATAATGATGTCATTTATGTATAGAGAAAAAGGTATTATGGGAAAGTCGGGTTGTTGTTGTGTGCGGTTGGCAACTTAATTTTTAGGTTCGTGGAACTGTCAAAGTTGCTACTGGACACGCGTTTATTGGGTAAAAGTGTATAATTTTGAGAATGTACCTACTGATTATGCTGAATCAAGAGAATTGGTTTGGTTGGGAGTTTAAAAAAAAAGGGTTTTTTTTTTTTTTTTTTTTTTTTTTTCTTTTTTTCGTTTAGTTTTATTTTATTTTTTTTTAATTTTTAAATAATTTTTTTTACTTTTTTTTAATTTTTTAGTTAGTTTTTAAATTTAAATTTTTTAGTTCCCCACGAATTTACCTACTCTTTTTNTTTTTTTTTTTTTTTCTCCCATGATACTTCCTCATTTTTTCCACATTTTTCCATTTTTCTACGTTATTTCCTCATTTTTTTCCATTTTTCTACGTTATTTCCTCATTTTTTTCCATTTTTTTACGTTATTTCCTCATTTTTCCATGTTGTTTCCTTATCTTTTCCACGTTAATCTTCATTTTCCCCAAAATTCTCCACGTTTTTTCCTCATTTTTTTCCATGTTATTTCCTCATATTTTTCTACGTTATTTCTCCATGTTATTTCCTCATCTTTTCCAAACGTTTTCCCCCACATTTTTCCACGTTATTTCCTCATTAATTCTTCGCTAGTCCACATTATTTCTACTTTTTCAATAGTTTTCCACGTTATTTCCTCATTTTTAATAGTTAATTTCCATCTTTTGAATAATTTTTCTTCATAATTTCCACATTTTAAATCAATTTTCCCATTTTAAAGTCTTTTTTCCACATAATTTCCACATTTTAAATCAATTTTCCCATTTTAAAGTCTTTTTTCCACGCAATTTCCAAATTTTAAATCAATTTTCCACCCAATTTCCACATTTTAAATCAATTTTCCCATTTTTAAGTATTTTTTCCACACAATTTTCACATTTTAAATCAATTTTCCTGTTTTTATTACTTTTTCCACATTATTCCAGCATTTATAATACTTTTTCCACATTATTCGGTTATTCCCCCATTTCACCTAAATCCATTTTTAAATTTATTTTCAAATTTATTTTTTAATACTTCCGGTGTATCCGGACCCGCCACCAAATCAGTAATAACAATGTAATAAAAAAGCAATTAAGCAGATTGAGTGACATAATTAATAGCTACAAACAAACTCAAACAACAAAATCAATTCGCCCACATTTCATTCCAACTTCTAAACACAACACCATATGTCCATTCGCATCCCACATCCCACATCCACGAGCAACGACCCAACGCAACTCGCGTTTCGCCGCCAGGTGGATGAATCGGGATCATACGAGACCCCGCTTCTCTCCGCTCCAGTGACTCGCAGCTCGTGGCTTTCATAATTGGCCCCGTTTTCGGCACGTGCCCCACTTTGGATCCCATTTAGACGACTCGTAGCCGCGACAGGAAAAGCCGCCTCAGTTTGCCCACACGACCACCTCAAATGACCCTAAATTTAGCCACTCACGTAAACACCACCAGGTGGTCCCCAAAATTATACACAACTAAACTCAAACACATCGATTAATATCCGTTTTCAACAGAAATTAACCGCCAATATCAAAAATTTTGAATTAAACCGAAAAAAAATCCATATCGTCAATTTCGACGGAAATCTAACTTTTTCTCTGCCGCTGCAGTCGCGTCCAAGTCGGCGAGAAAAAAATCGGATTTCCGTCAAAATGATACGTCATCAAAATCGTCATTTTGATGTGAAAAATTGGAAAAATGTGACAACGGGTTTAAAGTTTAAAGCGCGAGGTTAAATTAATCCATATTATGAGAAAAGATGTAAAAAAAATAATGATTGTTTAAGACTAGAATTATACGAAGTGAAAGGGGTGTTTGAAAGCCTGGTGTGCGAGCTAAACACATGTGTCCACTTTTCCCACACTGAATATTTGATTAATCAAGTGGAAGCAAAGAATGGATGTTGATTTAAATTTGAATGTTGACAACTGCTTGTCAAGATTTCTAGATGTGATAATTTCAAGAAATTACTAAAATTTCTATTTAAATTTTAAAATATTGACTGAATGCATGGTAACGAGTTGTTTGGGTAAACATACATAAGAAAACTTACTAAACTCTAATACTCTATCCAACAATTCGTGCATGAAACCGAAAAGTGAACTTTTTTCCATTGTACCGAAAGTATATATTGTGGTATCTTATTTTAATCCTCTAATCGAGCTGAGTCGAAAAATCATTAGGTGCATTCAGGAACTAAAACTCGTCAAAAACGAGTTTTGAGAGTGGTTAGTTTTGTGTATGTTTTGTGTATAATTCTGAGTGTGAAAATCTGAGACACGTTTTAGCTAAGTTTTAGGCAAGTTTTAGCTTCGTTTTACCTTCTATCACATGACTTAAAGCAGTCATGTGACGTCTAAAACAAATGGCGCCGATCTAACTCTACAACAGTAGAGTAGATGCTGCGCAGACGAGTGCGCAATTGTAAGACACAACTCGTGTCTCGTGAAACGCTGGAATTGTAGCGTTTCCTAAAACGCGCGTACATGCGCGTTTCTCGGCTAAAACCTAAACGTTTCCGGAAATGACGACACATTTCAGGTAACGAAACAAGGGAAACGACTGAAACATGAAAATGTTTTAGTTCCTGAATGCACCTATTAGGAACTAAAACTCGCCAAAAACGAGTTTTGTGTGTGGTTAGTTTTGTATGTGTTTTTGTGTATAATTCTGAGTGTTAAAATCTGAGGTACGTTTTAGCTAAGTTTTAGGTAAGTTTTAGCTACATTTTAGCTTCGTCTTAGCTTCTATCTCATGACTTGAAGCAGTCATGTGACTTTAAAATAAATGGCACCGATCTAACTCTACAACAGTAGAGTTGGATGCTGCGCAGACGAGTGCGCAATTGTAAGACACAATACTCGTGTCTCGTGAAACGCTAGAATTGTAGCGTTTCCTAAAACGCGCGTGCACGCGCGTTTCTTGGCTTAAACCTAAACGTTTCCGGAAATGACGACACATTTCAGGAAACGAAATGAGGGAAACGACTGAAACACAAAAATGTTTAGTTCCTGAATGCACCTAATGTTTCGTAGCCAAAAAATGTGCGCAACAATACAAAAACCCAAATGTAAATCATTTTATAAAATATTTTACAAGCGTTTTTGTTTGTTAACAATGGCATGCACATTTTTCGACTACAAAACAATGATTTTTCGACTCAGCTCTTAAATTAAGATACCATAATATATAAATTCAGTACAACGCATAGGCCATTAACCAATGGGAGTTTCGTGCACGAATTGTTAAATAGAGTTTAGCTAATTCTGTTAGCTAGCAGCCCAACACTGTAAAGCCTAGTACACACACCAATTCAGACTCAAAATATTCAGCCAGTCTGAATTTTCCATGTGACAATTATCAACGGAATTTTAAATAATGGATAATTTCACATGGAAAATTCAGACTGAGAATAATGTGGTACTTATAGTTTGTTTAATGACAACATATTACAGATGGCGACTGTCTGAAATATTTTGTTGCAAATGGCTACCGTTGAAATGTGCAAGCAAGGACTTGGTGCAATGAGGATGATGATGATGATATATTCGAAAATCAATGTATTGGGCTACTATTAGCTGCTGTTGGCGGGATATATGTTCTATCCTGACAAGAAATGAAAAGGAAAAAACGAAAAGCAAGACGATGCTGGGTTCGTCCGTACTTGACGCAACGTTCGAACATGAGATTTAAGCGACCGGTTAAACCACATGAATTATGGGTAGTTGAAAAGATTCCACGGAAACAATAGATGGTTTCCTGCGCACCAATTGTGCGGAAAGAATGATTTTTTCAGCTACGGAATATTTCCTCACAAGGAAATTTTTTTGTGCGTACCACAAAACAAAAATTTTCAGATTTCGATCTCCTGTGCCATTCAGTAGGCACATTCAAAAACTCAAGCACGACTCGTGCCATTTTGGTCATGTGACTCGTGTTCCATCTAGTGCTAAGCTGTTAAAACGAGAAAAATAGCACAACCTCTCACACCACGTGTTAAGAGAGATTCTCGTGCTCTTTCAGCTTTTTATGCCAACTTAAGCAGCCATTTTGGAAAAGCATTGACCGAGAAAATGTAAGTTGGCAGTACTTTTAGCCAAAAATAATACTTTCTAACCTTTATTTGCAATGAAAACCGTTTGATAAAAATCTTGAAGTTTTCTTTTCCGGACAACCATTTTGATTTACTGCAATAAGATCCAGGTTAAGATCTTGTGTATTCCTGAAGTGGATCCTAATCCGGATCTTAATCCAGATCTTGTTTTAGTCACATGATTAACATTTCATCACACTCGTCTTAACAATAGCACGAGCGCATTCAAATACTTAGAACGAGTTTAGCAGTTTAGGACTCGTGCTCGTTTTGCACAAAACGAGCACAAAAAGTTTTTGAATGTGCCTAGTGTACTAGACTTTAAACGGTAATTAAACTCTTTAGAAGAAAAAAAATTTTAGCTCATGATTCCGTTAACAGGGTATAATGTTCTTTCTACTGGTATATGGCAAGAACATCTGGCTTCCACCTCTAACTAGGTTTTCTGCAGTTATTCCAGTGCTCTGTGCAAATACAACGAGCAATCCTTTATAAAGTCGCCCCATAGAATTCTTCTGTCAAGCCTAAAACAGTCGGACTCGGGACAAACCTCCTAATCTTAACGCACAAAACTTGTAGGGTAATAATTTAACCTGGTGGGCTTTTTACTATGATTCCAGAAAATTAAACTTAAAGAGTTTACGACATCAAAAATTTTATGACTGAATAATATTCGCCATGTCTTGTTTTTATTTATTTTTTAAAGTTACCAGAAAACATTTAAAAAAACATTTTTGTATCCCAAACAGCTTTTTTGAGCTTGGCGAGGTTCATTTTTGGCCACTACTAGCACAGATGGTATTCCCCATATTAAATGCATAGGGTTTACATCATAATTGATAACAATCGTGCACATTCTCAATTGGTCTCGTTTTTATCTCTCATTTCTTCATATTGTCGTCTGCTCGTTTTCATGACTTCAACATTTGAGTTTAAACCCGAAAATATTTTTTCAAAAATCTCAGAAAAATCATTTAAGAGTTTTAAAACATGTTTGATCTAATGGACCCCTAAAAAATCTGATGTCGTAAAAGTTTTTCAGTTCTCAGTTTGACTAGTCGCGCGAATTCCGAAAAAAATTTGAAAATAATTTCAATTTTAAAAATAGCGCAATTTTGAGGCAAAATAAGTTTTAAAAAACCGCAAAACGCAATAAAATCGCGCAATTTTACCGCAATTTATCCTAATTGTTTCTCATTCTTGATTGATTTAAGCTGCTGTTTCTATTGAAACAACATTTACTGTGGTTTCCTCAGTTCTCAGTGCAAAATAAAGGTTGGATCTTTAAGAAAGTCGACCCACAAAACGATCTTTGGGTATGAGAACACCGGTACCAATTAACTAGTAACCAAAATAATTTTTATTAAAAAAAATAAAATTTAATATCAAATTTCAGAAATTATTTGCATATTTAGTTCAAATTTTTCGGAAATTTGAACTAAATATGCAAATAATTTCTACACATTCAGAGAATTACCCAAAAAATCACTTAATCTCACATCCAAAAAAATCCTTTAAAAAAAAAATCATTCATTTCCCCCCACCAACAAACAATACACCACACCACTTTAAATAACAATTTCCTTGATGGATTTTAAACAATATTAAGTGCACATTTCCCATACAAGTAGTAAAAAAAGGCCAGCATGCAATGACCAATCAATAGACCTCGCATTATCAAAGTTTAGTCCAACAGTTGACTGGCCATCCATCAAAAACACAATGAAACGAATAGACCACCGTCGTAATGACGTTTTTATATTGAAAAACACAACACAGCGGCACAGATATAACTGATAAACAAATGACTTATTACTCCCTTATTACTCCCTTAATACACGTCTTTGCACATTCAAACCTTTTTTTTATTTATCTCTTCAATAATTGCGGCTATTGGTTTTCTTTTTGCGCCTAAATTATTGAAAAGAGCGTCGTATGCAAACATCTTGTGATGTTGTCATTAATTATGCACAATGCATATTAAATCAACAGTTTCTACTATTTTTTTTTTTTTTTTTTTTTTTTTGGAGGTGATTGTCATGTTGTGACATATGTCACGCTTCCAAATGACACGCTTCTTTCTAAGATTATGAAAATTTAATATTTATTTCTTGTTTTAAAATATTCTTGCCAATTGATGAGATGGTACTCAAGTGGGAAAACAATATTTTACTTGCTTTTTGTGATAAATATTTATTTCAATCATTGATTATTTTTTTTTTTTTTTTAGTTCTATATGGAAAAAGTATTATGCATTTTTTATTTATTGTTTTTTTTTAAAATTTTTTTTGGGGTTTTCTGGGAAAATTCAATGACAGAAGTAAATTTTGCATAAAAAGAGTTTTTGTGGGATTAGTGCAATCACTTAGTTCTTGTTATTTTTTTTTGTTGTTGTTTGTTATTAAATATTAATTTTTTTATATTGAAGAGTTGTTGAGTGGAATTTTTATATAAAGAGTTGTTGTTTGCGGTTTTTTTGTTGGTTTTGTTGAGTTATAATTTCATTTTTTGAAGATAAATTTATGAATTTTTATGAATTTGAATATTTTCTTGTCTAAAATCAACTGAAATCAACAAAAATATTTTTTTTTTTTTGCGAACAAAAACTACATATTCATATTACTTACCCAGATTTATTTTGGTTTGTAGAATGGGTTTCAAGATGAAATTGGCAAGTGTTCTCAGCATGATTAACTAATAAAAATTAATAATAAATGTAGATTAATATTTGTTCATTTCTAATACATGGCAAATCGCAATTCAACCATAAAATAACACTTTATAGTTATTTATTACAGTTTTATAAGTAATTACAACATTTTATTCCTTATAAAATCTAAGCATATCTCAAAAACTCACCCTAGATAATCCTAATCACAAATACAAGTCCGCCATCAATTTCCATGTGGGCGAAACAGATAGCCACAGAACGATACTCAATATAAACCAACTTCAAAAATCTTTTTCCTCAGTGTATTTTTATTATAATAAAATAATAAATTTATTTAAATAAAATTTAAATCGACAAAAAAATCATCGAATCAATAAAATAATAAAATAATCAGTAGAATATCCTGCAACTAGTCAACTAAACTCTAAACCGCATGTTGTGTCTCCATCTCGTGGAAAAACTAAATAGTTTTGATCACTTTCATTTACTCCAAGCAGTCAGCACAAGAAACAGCATAATTCCTGCAAAACTACAGGTATATCTAATTAAACAAATATTGTATCAAGGTTTAATTTGCTTTAAAAAATTCGTTTTTTTATAGAGTTTTTATTGATAAAATTTAACATATTGACGAAACCACTGAAACCACTAACCATTCGTTAGAAAATGGCGTCATATCGGCCCACTCGTTCTAAACCCAGAAAAGCAACGGACATCACTGCTGACGATTTATTAGATTGTTTGAGAATCGACGCAGATATTCCGCATATAGTAGTTCAAGGAGCACGAGTTAAAGCACCATTAAAAGGGCCGAACAAAGCGCCGATTAAATCCTATAATTTGTCGTTTAAGTTTTTTTTTTAAAAAATTGGATAAATGTCATAAATGTAAAATTTTTTATTTTTTAATTTAGGGAAAAGGAACAATATAACTATATTGATGAATATTTAAAGGAAGAAAAAAAGGAAACTATAGATCAATTAACGGGACCAAATGCTTCAGCTAACCAAACTTTAAGTCAAATGAGTGAAATCGAAGAAGAAAGTGTTTGTACTTCAATTGCAAACTTAATGGAACCCGCTCAAGCTTTTAATAAAGATATTGATTTTACACATCGATACAATCCGGATTTACCAACAACACGACACAAAGATGAAGTAAATAAAAAATGAATGAAAGATTTTGGGGGTTTAAAAGTGTGTTTTTGGGGTAAAATTGAGTTTTTTTGTATTTTTTCGAGCTAGAATTGAGTTTTTGGGGTAAAATAGAGTTTTTTTTGTATTTTTTCGAGCTAAAATTGAGTTTTTCGGGGTAAAATCGTTTTTTTTTTTGTTTAAAATTATCTTTTTTCTTAATTTTTTTAAAACTGTTTTATTTTATTTGTTTCTAGATTTTAGAGGGAATTAAAAATCAACAAGTTCTGATCATCGAAGGTTCAACTGGATCCGGGAAAACGACCCAAGTACCTCAATTTATTTTAGATTATCACCAGGAAAGGAATGAAAAATGCAATATTGTTGTCACGCAACCGAGAAGAATCGCTGCGATCAGTATAGCTGTTCGAGTTTGTAAGGAAAGAAATTGGAATATTGGAGATTTAGTTGGCTACAAGGTAAAAAATAAAAATAAAAAACCAAAAAATCAGAATTATAATAAAATCAATATTTATTTGTTTAGGTCGGAATGGATAAAAGCAAAGTATCCCGATACACGTGCCTTACTTACATGACAACTGGTGTATTTTTGAAGCAGTTAGTCAGTAGGAAAAACATGGACGACTATACACACGTCATTTTGGATGAGGTAATTTTTGTAGTTTTTGTTTTTTTATTAAACAATTAAAATGTTTTTATTTTTTTAGGTTCATGAGAGAGATCAGGAAATGGATTTTGTGCTTTTGGTTGTGAAGAAATTTTTGAGAACATGTTCCCGTCAAGTTAGGGTAATTTTATAACGTTAAAAAATGTTTTTGATGCCGTTTCTAAGTGAATTTTTGTTTAAAATGTTAAATTTTTTGTTTTTAGGTTATTTTGATGTCTGCATCATTCGACGTGACTCAATTTGGACGATATTTTTCAATGCCGTATCACGGACGTTTGGAGCAGCCGACTTGCCTGAATTTACAGCAAACGAAATATACCGTATCGGAATATTGGTTGAATGATTTGGACCCGTTAGGCGAAGTAACGAATTAGATTTTTTTAACTTAAAATAATGGAAGTTATTTGTTTTTAGTTACCGATAATAGATGAAACACGACCAAGAATTGACGATAAAGCTTTACATTTGGTCTGTTCGCTAATAAAGAGGTTCGACATGATGGAATGTGATGAACAGAAGTGAGTTTTGTTATTTTTTAACTTAAAAAAATGTTTAAAAAAAATCATTTTTTATTATTTAGTCAGGCTTCCGGAAAGAAATTCGCTCCTAATCGCGGCGGTGTGCTCATTTTCTTACCTGGAATTGATGACATTAAGCGGTTAGATGCCTTGTTGGACAAAGATAAACTCAATTTCCAATGGACTGTACTTACGTTGCATTCGTCATTGACCGATCAAGCGGTGGGCCAAAATGGACTACGAGTTTTTATGAAACCAAATGAAGGACAGCGAAAGGTTATAAATAAAATTATATCTAAAAAAGGGGGAAAAAATGGCGGATTTCATCAATTTTTTGTTAATTTTAGGTTATTTTATCAACCAATATCGCTGAAAGCTCAATCACTGTATCTGATATTGTTTACGGTTGGTGTAAATTTTATCGTTGAATGGAAGTGCGATTTGATTGATTTTGAATTTTTTATTTTTTAGTTATTGATTTTTGTTTGACCAAAAATTTAGTTTGTGACCGGCAAACGAATTATACTAGTCTCCAGATGGAATGGGCATCCAAAGCTAATTGCAAACAGAGAAAAGGTATGTAAATTGATGCAAATTCATTACTAAATCGCTTAATATTGTTTTTTTGTTGTTTTTTTCAGGCCGAACCGGTAGAATTGGGAAAGGTCGGGTTTATCGAATGGTCCCTGAGAATTTTTTTCGTAACTGTTTACCCGAATACGCCACACCGGAAATGAAACGATGCCCATTGGAGTCGATTATCTTGCACACGAAAATACTGCAATTGGGAGAACCGAAATCGCTTCTTGCTTTGGCGCTTGATCCGCCGAAACTAGGCGATATTGAGCGCAGTGTGCTCACTCTTAAAGAGGTTAAAATTAAATTAATTTAATATGAATAATTTAAATATAAATATCTAAAAAAAATATATATATTTTTTTTAGATCGGTGCATTGGACACGTTGGTTAATGGGAAATTCTCACCTTGGGACGGCGATTTGACGTTTTTGGGGAAAGTTTTATCCGAACTTCCGGTTGATATTCATGTGGGGAAATTAATTATACTCGGATTTATTTTCGGGTTCTTCGAGGAGTGTTTAGTTATCGGTGCCGGGCTGTCGATAACGAGTCTGTTTGCAAATCCATACGGAAAGGAATTGGATAGTTGGACGTGAGTTTATTTATTTTATCTAATAAAAGTTGTATTTTAAAGATTTTTTTTTTTTTTTAGTAATAAGGTGTCGTGGTCTGATCGATCGTTTAGTGACTGTTTCGCCATTTTGCATGTGCATAAAGTACGATTTTTAGTGGTTTTTTAGCGATTTTTAGTGATTTCGGTCATTTTGATGGAAATTAATGAGTTTATTCGTTCCAGGCTTGGAAAAAGAGGCGACAGCAACTAAGTGTGCAAATGCAGGGTCTTAAAAGTGATAAAGAATGGGCGAATTATCACTCGGTTCTACCGGGTAAACTCAGGGAAATGGATATTTTGATTGATGAGTTAACCCGCCGCTTGGAACGTGTCAACATCGGCGTCGGTCATCAAACTCGAGATGTGCAAACTGCGGAGGATATGTTGACGTTAAAAGTGAAATTTTAGTTCTTTTAAGTCTATAAATAGTTACTTTATGTTGGTTATTTCAGATTTTACTAGCAGGAGCGTTTTACCCTCATTTTTTTGTGCGCGGCGATCAAGATGAAAGAGAAATTGCCAAAAGTTTAAGCGGGAAAAATCCATGTACAACAGTAGTGGTACGTTGTAACAGTGAAATAATAAGTGCAAATAATGATTGCTTTTATTTATTTATTTATTTATTTTCATTTTTTTAAATAGTTGTCTGGGTTACCGTTAGATCAGGGATTTTTGTACAAACACGATATCGATCAGATGTTTCCGGGTTATAAAATTATTTCTTATTTTGAAAGTTCAAGGTGTTTTGTTGAATTTCAACGATCACCCAATCAATTATTTGATGGTTTGATCTTACCTGCAGTTTATATGGCCGTAAAAAGGCGGTAAATTGTTTTTTTTTTTTTTTGAATATTTTGATTGAAATTTGTTTTTTAAAATATTTTTTATTTGTTAGGCAATTACGTGAGAAATTTACTCTTTTGTTATTAACGCCCGATTCAGTGAGGAAACAGATGCAAGCGATTGAAATTATTAAGGAGAAACGGGGGATGGGAAAAACCAACATTCTCTCAAACAAGTAAAATGAGAATAATTCAAAAATACGAATTAAATTTGAAATAAATTTATAAATATTTTTGTTTTAGAATTTCCCTAACAACAAAATCTGACTTGGACAAACCGAAACTACCTCCTATAAATCGAAATATGTTCTACATCAAAGTTATTTGGGTAAAAAATAAACAAAATTACGTAAAATCTAAAAATAATAAACTTTTTTTTACTTTTTTAACAGCAACCAAATCGAGCTATTGCTTATCATTCCACTTTCTGGGCGCAATATTCCGATAACGAGACTGAACATACACTTGCACGAATGATCGGATTCGTTAACGAGAACAGCGGAATTAAAGATCATCCCGTAAATATTCATTTTTATGTTAATTTTTAGTCAGTTAACTAACAAATTTCAATTTTCTTAGCCAATGTGCAATCCCATAACTCCTGGTACCTTGTGTTTGGCACCTTGTTCGAGTGTCAGACATACAACTTACGCTAGTCCTTACTGCCGAGCGCGAATTGAGGAAGTCCATTCAGCCGATGTCATTGTATAAATCCTTTAATACCAACTAAATCCAAAAATGACATTTTGTTTTTAAAATTTTTTTACAGGTGACATTTTACGATTACGGTTTTGTGGAATCTGTTCAGAAAGTCGATCTCCGTCCACTCGATATCGATGCATTTCCGGTTTTGGAGTGCCCAGCGTTGGCTTTCGAGTTTGCGCTGGCTTCAATTAAACCGCGAGCTGAACACATCCATACTGGATGGAGCGCCAAAGCGGTGGAGGTGATTAAAAAGAGTACAGAAGCTGCGCAGCCAGAAACTCTTCACTGCATAGTAAATTTATCAATTTACATAATTATTTATAAAACAAAATCATTATTTTTTTTTTTTTTCGTTTGTTGTTTAGGTTTATTCGGTTGTGCAAAGGGTCGTTAATCTTGAGTTGATAATCGATGGGGAAATTCAGAAGACATATATTAATCAGCTGTTGTTGGATTTGGGGTTGGCAGAAATAGCCGAGGAATCTTATCTTTCAAAGGTAAAAACTGTAAAATGGTTGAAAAAACGCAATTTTTTTTTTTAATATTTAAATTTTATGCAGCAAAATCATGGTCTACGCGAAAATTTCGATGAATACACTGATGCCAGCGTCGAGGCTTATGAAGAAGATGACTGCCTCTATTTAGGGGATGTGTGGGGTGCCGATAGGAAGCACACGCAACATCGAGTAATGCAAAAGAATATTAAATAAAAAGTGGATTTAATGAAATTTGTTATTTATATGTTAGATAACGCTCAAAGGACCCTATAGTCCTTTAGAAGTCACTTTCACTAGCCTACAAAAATGCGGAGCAATGAAGTAAAAATTGTCGTATTGACATTTCTTTTGGAGTTTGTAATGTTTTTGTTTTTTAAATTTAGGCCTGTGAAGATTGACATGAGCAGTGTTAATTCCGTTGTTTTGGATGCCGAGCCGCAAGATACGTGCGCGCGCATGATGGTGGCAGCTACAGTAGGATTTAATTCAAGCAATGATGTGATGTTGGTGCGAAATACAACACTTTTGCCCAATATACACAATTTGCCGGCTTTGGTTTCTATGCTATTTGCACCGGAAGTTGAAATGAGGTTTTAGTTTAATTTTTAAAAAAATTGATTTTTATTTATTTATTAGTTTTTATTTTTTTTAGATGTAACTCAAAGTTCTCACGGTACACCGGCGTTTTATGCGGTTTGGGGTACGAGCCAAGAATGAAAACTGCTCTCTATGAAGAACACGATATGGAAATAGCATTCGATACGGAAATTACTGAAGATGATTTAATGAATGTGAGAATTTTTTTTGAAGTTTTTGATATTTTAAAATTTATTTTTAATTTCTATTTTTAGGCTAATGCGCTGCGCATGACCATTCACGGATGTCTGAGGCAAACTTCACTAGACATGGTCATGGAACAAAAAATTTACGGTCGACAAAATGATGGTCGTAAATTATTAAGAGAGTGAGTCATAATTTACAGTTAAAAACAAAAATTCTAATATTTTTTAATTTTTACAGTTTTTTATGCAAACAAAGACGAACTGTAGTAAGGGAGTATTACAGACATTCGTTTGAGTGGAGCAAAATTCCAGAAAAAAGAGTGATGTACTTAGAAATGGATGATGAAGATTTGAATAAACTTCTGATTAAAGGGATTCGGTTCATCGATCCTGACCTTTATGCTCATTTGAAGTCATTGAAGGAGATGGACGATTTGTAAGTTAATTTTAATTTTTATATTTTAAGTTTTCTAAATGTTTTTTTTGTTTTAGTGGCAGCGAGCATACATTCCAGAAGGTTGTGTGTCGGTTTTGCAAGGTCACTATTTCATCACTTAATGAATTGAAGATTCATTTGAAATTGGTGCAACACCGGAATGAAGTCAGATATTTCCTCGAATAAAATAATTTAACATCGTTTCTTTAATTTTAACATTGTAAGATTGAAAAACTTCATGTGTAAAAAAAAAATATCTTATTTTTGATTTTTATTGTAATACGATAATCAAATCGTTTCATGTTTCTCATTTTAAGTTTCATTGTTCTCAAATTCATCCATTTCATTATTTTGTTAAAAGTTTGTACAAAAATAAAAGGTGAAGTTGAGAAAATGTTCTCTCTTGTTTGATTTTTTTTTAATTAAAAAATGAAAATTAATATTAAATAATCAAGGCAAAGCCCAAAATAATTTTAATATAAATTTATCTTTCAGTTTCTATTTTACATTTGACTTGGACAAAAATAGATCAACTAAGTATACAAATTAAATTACAAATTACAAAAAACATTCATTTTTTAAATTTTTTATATATACCAATACTTATTGCTGTGAAGTAGAATTACAAACTTTCATTCAACTTTACCTCATGTCACAGTTTAGCAAAAAACATATCAACTAGCCCATTAACATTACTACACCACATTTGATTTCGTTGTTTACAAAGCTGGACTAGTAAAATTCCCCTAATTCCGTTCCGTGGAAAAAAAGTAAAAATAACACACAACGTGTTACGAAACGTGTTAAATCCTGGGTATACCCACCCCGAAATTCTGGTCATTTTACAAAATCAGTGTGGAAAATTGATAAAAATCGCCATCTATGCTCTCTAGTTTACCTCGTTTTTTTTTGTTCATCTTCTAAAGGACCAATCGGATTAGTTATTTGTCAACTGATAATATAAAATGGCGGATTTTAATCGTTTTTTTCACACTTGGATTTTTGAAAACAAAATTTACCATCCCTTCGTACATTTATTTCAATTTATTTAACATTATTTTTGTTCTAAATCCAATTGAGAAATAAAACAAAAACCCTCAAGAGCATTTTATGTTTATACAATTCATGAATTCAAAATGAATAACAAAACAAAACAAAAAATTTCATCATTTCTTTTTTTTTTTTTTTTTTTTTGTAAAATAGAAAGAAAAATTCTTGTCTTTTCAAAATCATGCTCTAGATACATATAATTATTATTATTGTATTTATTTTAAAAAGACAAAAATAAAAATAAAATAAAAATAAAAAAAGAAAGAAAAAAGTCACTGTACAAGATGAACAACAAATTTTCTAGAACTCGCAATTAATTATGTCACATTTTTTATTTATTTTTATTACGTATTTAATCGTAAGGTAAGGTCAATCACTGGAAGACTCTACACAGTCCATTTTTTGGTCAAGAGTTTGTAATTTTTTATATTATTTAATTAATGAGAAGGTCTACAGGTATTTCATGATTTAATCCTATCAATTCTTAAGCCTTATTATTCAACCAAAAAAAAATTATAATTAAAAAAAAAATTATAATGATAATAATAAATAAATAAAAAAAAATTACTTGACAATATTATCACAATAATTAATAACCAACAAAAATTTATATTTAGGCTTCTACAACAGCTTAGTTTTTCTCACGATAACCTATCGATTATTGATTATACAGTACTGCATGTTTGAAAGGGAAAAAAATTGTAGCAACTTCTTCGTATAAATCAATAATTTGTTCTTTTTTTTTTTTTTTTTTTTTTCAAAAATTAATTAATTTTTAATTTT
>JH432202.1:0-28061 GCA_000239455.1 Strigamia maritima
TTTTTTGGCTCCCGTCAGTTTGGCACCCACCTAAATGACTCCCCGTCAGTTTGGCACCCACCTAAATGACTCTCCGTCAGTTTGGCACCCACCTAAATGACTACCCGTCAGTTTGGCTCCCCGTCAGTTTGACTGTCCGCCTAAAAGTCCTACCGCCTATTTTTACCCGCCTATTTTGACGCACCTAAATGGCGCCCACCTAAATGACTCTATACCAAATTCTCGTTTGAAAGGTCTCGGTCGAGATTTTTCAAAAATCTCTTTTCAAATTGTCGTGTATACGACTTGATTTGCGCATGCGCACTGCATACAATACAACAATTGTCGTGAAATTCTGCCACCATTTTCTCTCCGTTTCGGCTGCAATGTTGGCAAGTTTGTGTCGATTTCAATACATCAGGTTAGTTTTTTTATCAGTCAAACACCTTGCACAAACCACAAGCCCAATACTTAGGCTTAATTTGTGACAAGGTATCTAGTTCTGCTAAAAATTGTTGCCGCCGATTTATGTGTCGTATGTAACACGTTTCGTGACAAATCGCAAACACACGATACGACATTTTATTAACGAGATTTAACAAAACAAAATTTTCAAAAAATTTTGTTTTTTTAAATCTCGTTTTTGGTCTCGTACGAGAAATCGCAAACTGTCTAATATCCTCTGCTAATCCTCTATTGTTTTATTTTTTTGTACCTTCTTATAAAGTACGTTTCATACGTAGATAAGTTGATACTTGATTGTTAAAACATATAGATCAACATTAATTAACAATTAACAACATTATGATCTATATCTGTATGAAACGTACGTTCAGTTCATACGTTGATACGTTTGTCAGTTGCGCAAATCCTCTACTATTGCCAAACAACAAAAACCATCTGTTCACACAAAAGGCCAACTAACAATTTCGTAACCCCTAGTTTTCTATAATGTTGTCATTTAAAATATAATAAAAAATTACCATAACATATGGTTTTGTATGTTTATTGTGGTTTGATTTACAACAACGAGCAGGGACTATACATCAACATTCACATAAGTTGTGAATAGGTGTGATGTTTAAGGTTAAGATTTAGGGAGAAACAACTAAGCATCGGCAAAGTAGACTGTTGGCGAAGTGGAGTTAATTTTTAAGACATACCTATAGCATTTCGGTGTTCAAGATAAGTCATTGGAGTGCATGATCCACCTGGTAGAAGTAACACAGGTACTCTATTTTGTGCAGTTGGCACTATTCTTTGCATTGTGATAATGTAACCATCACTGATATGTACATTGTGACTTTCAGCGTTGTACCCAAAACTTTTGATTTGAGTAACCTAATTTATATTATTTTACAAAGATGGGACAAATTATACAGATATGGATTTCAAATATTGGTACAATACTTACAGTTTTGGTCATTATTTGCTTATAAACTTTTAACTTCATACAATTAGTTGCAGCATTTTTCTTACATTGATTCTGAAAACTCTTTGGAATAGATAGATCAAAATAAAAGTCTTTAGCATTAATGAACACTGCATAGTGACCAGTAGATATGTTTTTTCAATGTCTGCTCTTGTAGACTGAATGTTTTCAATGATATATATTTTTAGTTAACGTATACTAAACTTTAGTTCATGACCAGCTGGTACTCAGAAATCACGATAGTATTAACTCATTTTGGATGAATCATACCATATATTACTCCAAATGGTATGCACTTTTGTCATTTTACAAATGAAACAACAAACTTTAACTGGTTACAACAAGAAACAGTCTTTTTGGTACTTGATGTATTTGTGTAGAGAATGGCACAAAAGCCAGTTGTTCTTTTGAAAGAATAAAAAAATACATAATAGTTATTTGAATTAAACAAAAACACTTAATACAAAAAAAAAATTGCAGGATTGGGTAATAAATTTTTTTTTTACAATGATCCATTTTAAACATGTGCAGCCCAGCTGAATTGTGATCTGTATTGTTTTGAAAAGCATTAGCCATAATAAAAATAGTTTTATTTATTGCAATTTCAAATAATTTCAAATTATAATTTCAAATGACACAGTTAACAAATTTTATTTGTTATTGTCATTAAAATGGCAATTGATGAAAATAAAATACAATTAAAAAAAAAATCTGCTAAAAACTTTTTAAAAAAATACAAAATTGATTTCATGCATTGTTTTATGTAAAATTTCCAGAATTATTGTTATTTGGATTTAAAGTTACTGTATTGATGTTTTCCAAGATTTTTTGATTGATATAATCTCGAATTTCTGTATCTGTTGACCAGACAAAATCACAATGAGTGAACATTGTTTTATCCAGAATAATTCTTTTGGCTTGAGGCATTTTTCTGGATATCATTTCAGAATTTATTGGATTGCTTCCAGGATCATTAATTCCTGAGATTAGTACAGTTGGAGAAGTGACTTGACTCATGTTGAAAGCAGGAGGTATTTTCTCAATAAAAAAGAATAATAAAATAAATATAGATAAATAAATAAATAAATAAATAAATAAATAAATAAATCAAAAACATCAATAAATGACTAAAATACTGTATACATACTGTTCCATATCTTTTTATGTTTTCATCCTCACCATAACTGTACCGTCTCATTTCCTTATATTCTATTTGCTGCAAACAAAAGAATATACAAGTATAGTAACATCAACAGTTTAATATTGATTTCAATTGGTCGATAAGACATTAGACGGTTTGCGCTTTCACGAACGAGATTTAATTACGAGACACGAGATAATTAATAAATATGAAATAAATTCATTTTTATTAATTATCTCGTGTCTCGTAATTATTAAAATTGTTTCAGATTGCGCTTGCACAAACAATTGAATACGAACGATACGAAATAAACAAATGAACGAGAAACATGTCTTGCTCAAAGATGGTAACGTTCCAGTTCAAAATATGTGTGTCTAATGATATCTTTGTATAAAAATAGTTAGTTGTAAACAAATTACTAACCTGGAATTACTAAAAACCTACTGAAAATACAACACGCCGCTGAAAAGCAAGATGGATGCCACGCTCGCTTCAAATTCCAGATCAATGCGCATGTGCGAAGTTTTGTTGCACACTGCGCATGTGCCGAGCATTCGTATTATCAACTTAAATACGAACGACTTGAAAAATAAATCTCGTTCATTCGTAATACAAATGTTAAATTAAATACGAGATTAATTTTTAAAATCTCGTATTTATATAACATTCGTAATTAAAAAATTACGTTCGTGAAAGCGCAAACCGTCTATTCAATTGAATCCATTACAAAGAAATATAGACATTTATAGAAAGTAGAAAAGTATTGTTAAGGGGATACTGCAATGTCTATGTCATATCATATCATCCCACGAAACAAGGACATACAGAGTTTGCGGCAGGTACTTTTTCCTTATAATTATAATTTTTTTTACGGTTATAAAAGGGTTACAGAGAAGAAAAAAAGTCCAGTTTATAGTGCACAGTTTACCGAAAACTGGATTTTTTTTCTTTTGTGTAACTGTTTATAAGGGGGCTTATAACAAGCACGAATATGAAGAAACGCGAATTCGAGCAATATGAATAAGCGCGAATCCAAGGAAGATGAATAAACGCGAATATGAATAAACTCGAAATATCCCAATTCGCGGTTATTCACGTGCTAAACATGAATATAGGCGCGAATCGATCTTTGTGGTCTGAAATGATATGAATAAGCGCAAATGGCGAATTTTTATGCCGCAAACTTGTACTTTGTTGTTTTTGTTTCGCGCACTTTGGTGACCGCTTTAACTTGTAACCTGTCTTGATGAGGTTGTTTGTAAATCAGGCGCCGCAGGCGCAAATGGGTTTTCTGGTGCGTTCCGGTACTCTGTGCATAATTCGCGGTTATTCATATTTTCCATCGGGATGAGCCAGAATATGAATAACCGCGAAACCAAATTTTTCTGTGTTTGCGATATGAATAAACGCGAAAAATTTCATTTCATGGTTAATTATATGGTAAACATGAATAACCGCGAATGAACAAGCGTGAATTTCGAGTTTGCGTTTATTCATGTTCGCGTTTATTATAGGGACTCGTTTATAACTGTAAAAAAAATTATAATTATAAGGCATTATCATGCAAAAGTACCTGCCGCAAACTCTGCTGTCATGTCTAAACAACTTTTGGAAAATATTTTTTACAAAACATCTGAAATGTTGATTCAATATACAGTAGGAATATCTTTTTTTATCAACATTTTTTCAACATTCAAACATAACATTGAACGAATGTTGCATATCAACAACCGATATTTCCACTGTTTGATTGTTGTATCAAAATGTTGATACAACATCTAATGAACAGTGGAATTATTGGTTATTGATATGCAATATTCGTTTAATGTTAAATCAACATCTTGTTTTGTTTGAATGTTGAAAAAAATGTTGATAAAAAAACATTCTTATATTGAATCAACAATTCTAATGTTTTTTCTGAATGTTGTATAGACATTTTCTTGTTTCGTGGGATATTACAATATGTTGACCTCATCACTGGAACTAAACTCTATCCAACAATTCGTGCACGAAACTGCAAAGTGAACTTTCCTGAAAATATATATTTTGGCATCTTATTTTAATCCCTAGTCGAAAAAACATTGTTTTGTAGCCAAAAAATGTGCGCAACAATACAAAAACCCAAATGCAAATCGTTTGTTAACAATGGCACGGACATTTTTAGACTACGGAGCAATGATTTTTCGACTCGCCTCAACTATACTCTATTTATTATTTCGTGCGCGAAACTCCCATTGGTTAATGACCTATATTATGTACTGAAAGTATATATTGTGGCATCTTATTTTAATCCTCTAGTCGATCCGAGTCAAAAAATCATTGTTTGGTAGCCAAAAAATGTGCGCAACAATAGAAAAACCCAAATGTAAATAATTTTTTAAAAATATTTTACTAGCATTTTCATTTGTTAACAATAGCATGCACAGTTTTAGACTACAAAACTCAGCTCAACTAGAGGATTAAAATAAGATGCCACAATATATACTTTCAATACAATATAGGTTATTAACCAATGGGAGTTTCGCGTACGAAATGATAAATAGAGTATAGAGGATTAAAATAAGATTTCACAATATATACTTTCAGTACAATATAGGTCATTAACCGATGGGAGTTTCGTGCACGACTTGTTAAATAGAGTATATAGCTGTTTTATTTTTAAAAAATTGAAATCAGTGAGAAGTCAACAAAAAACGACATTTTCATTAATATCTATTCCCATATTTGTTTGTATACTTGTAGGTGCACTGTAAACATGCTTAAACTTGTATGAATGTCTAGATTTCTTGTAAATAAAATATTTTAAGATCAAAATAGTAACTACCTGCAGAATATGTAAAAATGTTTTAAATGAAACACCACTGCTTAGATCATAAGCAATGACTGCTATATTTTCCTTGAAATAACAAAATTCATTCATTAAAATTTCTTTTTCTTTGCAACTATAAATTTTTGTTCTTTACATCATATGATCCAGGCGAATATCCTAAAAAGAGAGCCATAGCAAATTTGCAAAAACTATGGCCAAATGTTAAACACATGGCAGGCCAAAAATGCATTGTAACCATATTCATAATTCGGTGGTTAAATTTCGCTTTATCAAACAGTCCATTATACCAACTCTTAAAAAATACAAAATATAAGACTTTTTATCTAAAAGGTCAACACATTGGCTGACGCTTTTTAAATTGACCAATTACAGCCGCTTACTATCATGAACCTGACAGCTTCTGTCATTGGTCGTTTTCTTTAGATTTTTTATCCGAATACCACTCACGCTAGAAATTACCGAAACAGTTTTCAACCATTCATTTTGCTACCTTGATAAAACCACTTGTGCATCTAAAAATTGTGATTGGGATTATGACACCCACTGACCATAGGGAAGGAACAGTTGATCTTGGTTGTCCATGTCATTGTTTTAAAGGTCAAGTATAGTCAAAATTTTAGTTTTAATAGTGAAAGACTAACAATAACACGTACCTATTTCATTCTTTAGCATATTTCAATAGGTGCATTCAGGAACTAAAACATTTTCATGTTTCAGTCGTTTCCCTCGTTTCATTTCCTGAAATGTGTCGTCATTTCCGGAAACGTTTAGGTTTAAGCCAAGAAACGCACGTGCACGCGCGTTTTAGGAAACGCTACAATTCCAGCGTTTCACGAGACACGACTTGTGTCTTACATTTGCGCACTCGTCTGCGCAGCATCCAACTCTACTGTTGTAGAGTTAGATTGGTGCCATTTATTTTAGTCACATGACTGCTTCAAGTCATGTGATAGAAGCTAAGACGAAGCTAAAATGTAGCTAAAACTTAACTAAAACTTAGCTAAAACGTGCCTCAGATTTTAACACTCAGAATTATACACAAAAACACACACAAAACTAAACACACACAAAACTAACCACACACAAAACTCATTTTTGACGAGTTTTAGTTCCTGAACGCACCTATTGTTGCATATTTATTATGTTATAACAATTCCAATATTCCTTAGCAAAAAAGCTATGCATCATGGTCGAATGACGTTTCCAATCCTAAAATTTAAAACGATCTAGAACTAGTTCTCAGGTTTGGTCGAATTTCAACTCCCTGAGCATGCGCATGCGCAGATGGTTGTTTTGTTTACAATCAGAACTGGTGACGTCGATCAATGCTTGTTCGACCGTGATGCATTGCGTGACGACGAACAAGCATTGATCGACGTCACCAGTTCCCGAGAGCGATACTTCGTGAGAGATGCCAATCAGCAGTGTACTTCGTGTTACATTTAAGTGTAATATTGCTGTAGTATTGTATATTTGTGATTGAATAAATAAATTAAAAAGTGAACGCGACAAAATGACGTCATCATTTCTCGAGTGGAAAAGTAAAAAATGGAGTATTCTCTCTAGTTTCCACTTTTCCACTTGATAAATAATGACGTCATTTTCCAGAAAAGTGTGTTCATGTAACTTAGTAAATCTTAAGAATAAAATTTTAAGTAAATGCTTTGACTTTGAAGTAAAATAGTATTTACTTCATTTTACTTTAATTAAAAGGATTTATTTTTTTTACTTAAAATTTGTATGAATAAACAGAAAGAAATGCTCTTATTTTTAGCAAATGCTTCAAAAATTTGAAGTCAGCTCCCCAGTATACTTCAGTCTGTTATTACAGCCATGGCCCTGCTATTTACTCATGATTTCAAAGCCAAAAATACCTTCAAATCACACATTGAAAATCGAGAGGACTACCATAGATTATACAGGTTTAATAGTGAAAATGAGGAATGGATTACAAATTATTTTCTCAGGGCTCCTTTGAAAATTATGAAGTAAAAGCATAAATTCCACTTTATCATATGACCCAATAAAGCAGGAAAACTAACAATAGAAATGAAGGTTAGGATGAAGTAAAACTTTCACTGAAAAGAGCTTTTGCTGCTGAGTGAAAGCAAATGTTTATTCATATGAAATTGAGCATTTGCTTTTACTAGTTGCTTCTACTTAAAACAAATGCTTTCACTTTTACTTTTTGCTTCAAGTAAATACTACATTTTTATTCATATGACCCATTATCTAGATTTTTCTATCAACCTAGAAGTCGCTGCAATGTTTACGTTCAGCTTGTCAAGACTATTTTGAGACAATTTTTGACTCAAATTATCCAGCATGCTGGAAAATTCGAATTTTCCAGCACCCTGGTCGGATGTACTATTATCCGGCATGCCATTCTTTCCGAGGGAATACGGAAGATGTGAGACCAATAGTGTTCCAGTGGCAGAAATCATAATATGGCAAACCATCACAAAATTGTGGTACCATACATCTGTGTCGATAATTTTTAAAATAAATAAATTAGAGCAAGGGAAGCGATTTTATCAATGGTTTAATTGTTAAATTTTGACCAATTAGAGGTTGATTACACTGAGAATTTTTTGGTCAAAACCTCACATACAATGAGGCACAATTGGTCGAAGCACTCAATTGTTGGCAATCATGTCTGAGAATCGCACTTGACACATGTGCATTATAGTGTTTCCTGCTAGGTTTATTTCTCAATTACGGCGTCACATGAGGCGCCACCAATTTAGGACTTACAAAATTCTTTTCCTGAATACTTCTCGATCACGGGAGATTAATGTCGAATAATTATACGAATACTTGTTTTCTTGCTTCGGGATAAGACCACTCATGATCCTTACCTCAAAAGGGAACTTGTACTTGTATGATTATTTAATGATCTCCCTAGCTCTTGGGATATTACCAGTGTTGGCCGCGCTACCGCTATATAGCGGCGCTACAAAATTCGCTACTTTTAAACTTAAAGTAGCGATACAGTAGCGGAGCTACTAATTTTCTAAAAATAATGGAAAAAGTAGCGAAATTTCGCTACTTTTTCCGCTATATTTTTGCTACATTTGTTGCCGTTTTATTCTGTATAATAATTTAGAAAAATAAAATAAAACGACACATGATACATACATATTGTAGATACAGGTTCTGCATTTAGCACCTATGTATCATGTGCGTTTTTATTTTCATTTATCTGAATATATAAGCATGTTTTCTCTATAATAAAAATTCGTCTTCGTTTTTCAATCTAAATATTCTGTTTTATTAAGTTTTTGATTTTTTTTGATTTTTTTTTGAAAAAAAAAATTTTTAATTTTTTTTCTTTTTTTGATTTTTTGATTTTTGATTTTTTTTTATTAGTAGCGGAAAAATAGCGCGAAAATAGCGCAAAGTAGCGGTAGCGGTAGCGAAAAATCGCTACTAGCTATACAAAAATAGCGATAGCGATGGCGCTACTATTTTTTGAAAAGTAAAAGTAGCGCTAGCGATCGGCGCTACTTTTATTCAGTAGCGGGGCCAACACTGGATATTACATGTTAAACTCTATCCAACAATTCGTGCACGAAACTGAAAAGGGAACTTTTTTGCATTGTACTGAAAGTATATATTGTGATATCTTATTTTAATCCTCTAGTCGAGCTGAGTCGAAAAATCATTGTTTCGTAGCCAAAAAATGTGCGAAACAATACAAAAAGTAAACACCGTATTTTGTCGATTACGGACCGCCCTTGAATTACGGCTGCACTCGAATTACGGCCGCGGCGGTTATTTGAAGTGTTTACGGTTTAATTAAATAGTTTTGTCGTAAATTGCGTTGCATGTACGCAACTTATTAAGTTGTAAAATATGATACCCTGTTATTTTATAACTTATTCTTCTGGTAGTAGTAGTGTTCTGAAACTAAAAGGATTTGTTCAAACGCTTTTAATACGTTTTTAATACGTTTGCACGTATTAAATACATTAAAAACGATTAATCACACGTTTTACAACTTAAAAAGTTGCGTAAATGCAATGCAATTTACGACAAAACAATTTAATCGCCGCCCTCGAATTACGACCGCCCTCGAATTACGGCCGCACCCCACGGCCGCAATTTGTAATAAAGGCCGCGGCCCTTAATCGACAAAATACGGTATGTGTATAATTTTACAAGCATTTTTGTTTGCTAACAATAGACAGTTTGCGATTTCTCTTACGAGACAAAAAATTAACGACAATGTGTAACGAAATTGTTCAAAAACCATTGAAACAAAGGGGCGAGATTTTTAACAATATCTCGTTTTTTGGCATTCTCGTAATGAAATAAATCTCGTATGAGAAATCGCAAACTGTCTATTAGTTATTTACGTAATATGTAGTATATATAAAACAGAGTTGCGCGAGCTGATGTGGTCGCTATAGACTGCCACACTATTCGTGCTGGAGCAGGAGCCCATCATTTCGTCGTGATGGACACAGTTTGGAAAGAATCTGGGGTCATGGGGTACCCATTGTTCCTTTGCTTTAATTTATCGATTTTAAAATTTTTCATATGGGATACCACTTGAGGTTGGGCGATTGTTTTAGGACCACTCGTTTTCCTAAGAGATAGGCCCACCAGGGAAATTTGTGGGTGAACTACTACAGCAACAATTGTCCGCTCTCTTATGGTATTATAACTGAGAATCTCACGAGCGCTTGTGGTATTATAGTATACATACCTGGAGAATGTCATAATGGATCATAAATAGGGACATTACTACCGAGGTCTGGTAGGGTACTATTGTCATTGGCGCTAATGTAACATGTGTTGCCACCTTTAAATGGGTAATACATACATTTAAATTAGTTTTTGGATTTTGTTTTAATTATTTTACTTTATCATTGTATTCTGGATTAACGCTGAGAAGTGCAAATGATGATATGGTTGCTACGGAGTATGTCACAAGAATCATTTGATTATAATTGGTGTTGTTTAAAATGTAATCAATGGTAGCTGAATTATCATAATAGCCTAGTTCTTCCCAACTATAAATAGAAGAAAAAAACAAACATTCAGTTCAGCCTATGAAACAACCCAATGTTGAATCAATATTTTTGAACATCGATCGAATGTTTGTAGACGACATTCCTTAGATGTTAAATCAACATTCTGAAACAACAATCAAACAGTTGAATTTGGATTGTTGATAAGCAACATTAATTAGACGTGGAGTTATCGGTTGTTCATATGCAACATTCGTTTAATGTTAAATCAACATTTTGTTTTGTTTGAATGTTGAAAAAAATGTTGATAAAAAATATTATATTAAATCAACATTTCTAATGTTTTTAAAAAATATTTTCTGAATGTTGTTTAGACATTTTCTTGTTTCATGGGAGGCATTACGGGGCCCCAGATTAGAATACGCATTATGATAATGTTAATTTTCTGAATAATTACTAATTTATCTATTTGTGTTTGCGAATGTTTTCCCCTCTTTTTAATCTGTTGTGTTGTTTTGGCAAGGTCACTACTCGAAAATATTAGTTATTAAAAAAATGTCCGAAAATTATTTAAGGTTTTTTAAAAATGTTTGAACCAAAGGACCCATATTCCCATATATAAAAATGTGATGTTGTAAACTCTTTAATGTGTTGTTAAATCATTATTTATTGCAAATAATTTACCTGAAGTCCCAAAACTCTGAATCGTGAAATGTGTATCTGATATGCTTACTATAACGGATATCACCACGACTATTTCCGAACCACACATCATATCCCTGATCTGCCAGAAACAGGCCTAATAAAAATGTCGGTTAAAACTTAAAAAGAAAAACTATTTGTATATAACAATTGTATTACCGTATTTTCTCGGAAAGATCAGCATGCCGGATAATGGCGAGTCAGACCAGGGTGCCGGACAATTCGAATTTTCCAGTATTTTGCCCATTTGATTATTAATTTCCCAGTTGTCTACTTGTCAAAAACCGGTCAGACTCGTAATTACCGGCATGCCGTTCTTTCCGAGGGAATACGGTGTCACAAGTTGGCAATTATTTACCTATACTGTTAGTCCATCTAATAAAAATCATGGCAGAACAAGACAAGCCTGGAAGTAACAGAAGTGGTTTGCCACTTGCCACCTTATTATGTCTAACTCTGTGAATTGTAAGGATGAATCCATCTTGAGTTTGAACCTGATGGTCCTCTACTGGGTATCCAAGTTTTTTAATATTTTGAACCTGTGAGTAAAAAATATAATTAAAATTTTAGATGAATGTGTGCAATTTATATTTACTGTGTTTCCAATAGTGTTCTTGTATTGATTAATTGTTTTGGCTAGACCATTGAAAGGATTTTGCCGTTCTGATGAAGTATTGTCTTGGCTACAAGAAGTTTGAATACCAACTATAAAAATAAAACTTAGGAAGGAGAGACGGAGAAAATTCATGGTTTAGACACGGACAATAGCTTCAAACTGTAGTTCCTTAAGTTTTGAATGCAAAGAAATATCAAAAAATGTTATCATTCCTTTTGTTTCATTTATAAAGGTTTTTTAGTAAACACATTTGTTTTCCATTTTCATATTTATTTATTTGCAGGTGTTTTAGAAATCTTTATGCAGTGTTATTGATTAGAGAGATCTAATTGAAGATATTAGCAAGAGCTTGTGTACTGACTGACTCTATACTTTGGCCTGAATATACCGTATTTTGTCGAATAAGGGCCGCGGCCTTTATTACAAATTGGACCCCCCGGCGTCTATATAGTTTTGCTTAGCTAAACGTAACTTTTTAAGTTGTTTTTAACATAAAAACAACTTAAAAAGTTGCGTTTAGCTATGCAAAGGTGTTTAATACGTTTAGCTAAGCAAACGTATTAAAACCTGCGCTTAATTCAAACTACGGCCCGGGGGTGCGGCCGTAATTCGAGGGCCCTTAATCGACAAAATACGGTACCAGTATTTGCTGTGTCATTGTTGAATTGTCCAAAACAGTGAAAGCAAAGTAAGTAAAATAAGAAATAGGGAAGCTTTCGGAAATTTTTGCTATTGGTCCAAATAAAGACGGTTCAAATTAAAATTCTTCAATTTTTTTATTACTATTATACAGACACGTCATTAATACAGACACGTATTAATAGATACTTCTTGACTATTGACTTGTATTAACTGAAGAATAAGTAGAAAAATATTCGAACTTTTACCTGTTTGCTATTAATTGACTTATTGAACAATTGGAATTATATAATGAGTTCATCCATTGAAATTTAGAACTAAAGGATAACAGTTAGCTTTATTGAGCATATGCTCCATATGCACCAATTACACAATACACTACAAATGGGAATTTCCAGCAAATTGAGAACCGCAGCGCCACCACTACACGGAAACAGCATCTTAGTAAAGTGAAAGTAATTGGTAGAGCTCTTAACTGTCAATCAAGGAATCACAATTGAACTTTTGGTCCTATGCTCCTATTGGAAGTTGGGACTGATAGTTTTTCTCTAATTCTTAGATTGCATCAATTTGTGTCCAGTATGAGATTTGAAAATCATAATTACAATTACAATTAAAATATTATTGGGAATAGTTCATTTAAGAAGCAAAAGTTTTTGGGATTCACGTTGTCGTGATCCGTATAATCAGCTTAAAATTTAAATTATTACCTGTAAGGTGATTTGGATTATTTTTGTGATGTTACCTCCGGTCGCCAGTATTCCCTGCTCACACAACCAGTTCACATCTCTTGAATTCTTAATAGACCTCAATGAACTGACCCTGAGTCACTTTATCAGAGGTGATGAGTGGCGGTTTGGTGCATCTGAGGAGCATTCAAGCACCGGACCTGCAACATAGCACACCTAAGGTGCTTGTCTCAGCCTAAATATGACTGAAAGTGCAATAGCAACCAGGAGGTTACATTTGGAGCAAACTCATCCCATGTGTGGAGATATTTCATGCTTTATAAGGTGGCTTTTTATAGTGGATTGTGGCATTCTCCTTCACTGGAGACCCTACTGTTCAACCTACACTGTTCTTAGTGAATTCCCTGCAATGCAATGCGCGCAATCTGCTTGCATATATAGATAAATTACCTCATGTGTAATCACTTTCAAGTAAGCCTACTTTACTCCTCACCATTACTTCATACAAATTGAGGCCCAAAACCATTCACAACTGGAATGACATTTGGACACCACTCTAGCCCCATGTGCAAAGGTGTCACTTAATTCCATTTATCCGAACCTGGCCAACAATGAATTTATTTCAATGTAAACGAATTTACGAATTGTTACAACGTTTTAGTTTTCATCTGAAGACCTTCTACAGAAAGCATTTCTTCTTTTTTTGATGTGAAAGCTTTGGATTAAAAGCTTTAAAAGCTTTCTTGTTTGAAAAACCGTAAAGCAGTATACAGAATAATGACAAAACCAGTAGAAGTAACTTCTATTTTATATGCTCGAGTATCTCTTATTATAATGCTTTTGCAGTTACAACTCACAATCAAATTTTAGCCATTCTGAGATCATCTAAAAGGACTTGATTAACGTATTCTTTCAGGTTAGTATCCACTGACCAGACAAAACTAGCATGGTTGAACATCTTATCTTCAATTAACACTGTTCTAACATTTGGTATGTCACGCGCTATTAGTTCAGTATTGATACTACTTGCTCCTGGATCATTAGCAGCATAAATGATTGAGGTGGGAACAACAGTTTGACTTAAGTTGAAAGCTGGTGGTTTTACCTTGGAGAAAGAATTATGGTAATCATTTTAAAACAAATCAATCATTATTTTGAGTATATGAGCTGCACTTACGGTTCCATATTTCTTTAGATTTCCATTTCTGCCATAATCGAAGCGACTAAAAATTGGATTTCGAGCTTGCTGAAATAAATAATACAAACAACACATTAGTTTCCTTTAATCTGGAGTTATTGAAAGTCTGTTTTGGATATTAGGAAATGTAGGAAGCATTTAGCACTTCTGAGAAGATTCAATCATTCGGATTTTTGGAAGTGATTTTTGGAAGCGATGTATCGCTGCGATATCAATTTGGAAATATTGTTTTGTGACGTAGTATTGCAATGTTGCACAGTCCTAGTTCCCAATTGTTAGCAGTAACAGTCCATTGCCGATCTTTTATAGCACTTGCTTACAATTTCTTCTTCTTACTGCTAGGTATCCTGTTCACAGAATCTTGAGCTAAATTTTTACTTTGCTGAACTGTCTTGAAAGCAGAAGGAAATCGTAATTTGAATATGGTAACTAACAAAACGCAGACACATGATTTTTTTATTGTTAGAATTGTGGTTTACATGGACACATCGCAAAAAATTGCAATTATCCGAAAAAACAAGGTGATAAATCGTCAAATTGTTAAGATACTCTGTATAACTTTCAGTTGTCATGGAAACATAGTCTTACATTAATCCTTAATTTCCCCACAGAGGGAGAGGAATACTGATTATTAAACGGTAATTATTCCATTTAGAAGTAAAAAAATTTAGGAACTATTCCATAGATTCGGTCCTGATCGCAAACTTAATAGAGGGTTTGCGAAACTGAAAATTGCACAAACGTATCAACGTATGAACGTAAGTTTTACATGTAAATACGTTGATACGTGTTATCAACGTAACAATTAAATTGATACGTTGATGATATGTTTGGGCTTTGTAATGTGCATGTGCATAACAAAGAAATCGGCCTGCTTTGCTTTTGCAAGTGGCCATTTGCAAAAATGACAGGGCGACGACACGGTAGAGGCCAAGAACGCAAAAATAGGACGTAAAAATAAAGAACCATTGCCACCACCACCACCACAGCACCACCGTTGACTGCAACAGATATTTTGAATCAGGTCGAGTGACCAGCGTCTGATCGAGTGACACCATGTTGTTGTTGAATTTTTTGTTGGCACAACACTCATCATAGTGGATTAGCGCAACTGAAATTTGCACAAACGTATCAATGTATCAACGAATCAACGTATCAACGTATCAACGTATCAACGTATCAACTTATCAACGTATCAACGTATCAACGTATCAACCTATCAACCTATCAACCTATCAATGTATCAACGTATGTTTCATACGTAAATACGTTGATAGGTGATTGTAAAAACTTACAGATCGAAATAACATTTTAGTTTATATGTTGGTCGATACGTTTAGGCGATGAACGTATGAAAGTACGAATGTATTGTTATGCGCATGCGCATAACAAAGCAACCAGCCCACTTCCGTTTTTGCAAGCTGCCATTTGCAAAAATGATGGGTCGAGCACGAGATAGAGGCTGAAGACGCAGTATTAGAGGCCAAGGATGTGAAAATAACGTACCATTGCCGCCATCACCACCAACACACCACCACCATTGACTACAATGGGTATTTGAATCATGTTTTTGAATTTGAATTTCAGATTGATTGACACCACGTTGATAGGACGATTTTTTTGTTTGCGCAAACACTCATCACGTACCAACGTAAACGTATAGTATAAACGCATGAACGTACAAACGTATAACTTTTTAATTTATACGTTTGTACATTCATGCGTTCATACGTTTTTGTGATCTGCGCAAACACTAATGATTACAACTAAATATCTATTTTTTTATATTATATTATTGCACAACTTTGACCTAGTAAAATACTGGTGTTTTTCCTCCTATATACTTGTACAATGAGGTTTAATTCATTTGGAAATGTACAGCTGCTGTTGTAAATTCATTTGTCACCAACCACAATTTATAATTCATTTGGAAATGTACAGCTGCTGTTGTAAATTCATTTGTCACCAACCACAATTCATTCAATTGCAATTGTTTGAATTAAAATTTTACCTGCATCAAATGGAGAAAGCATTTAAACGAACTTCCACCAGTAACATCACTGACAGTCATACTGATCCTATGCTGAAAATATTTAAAATGTGCGAGGACTCAGAAACTACCGTATATACTCGCGTATAAGTCGACCCTGACTTAAAACGGGCCAAAAATCATTGAATTCAACCCTCTAAATTTTATTTTTTTATTATTTTATTTTTTTAAAACTTAAAACGGCTATTGACCCATGTATAAATCGAACCAAATAAAATAAAAAAAAAATAAATAAATAAAACAAAAGATTTGGTCTAAAAATCCTCGATTTATACGTGAGTATATACGGTATGTGATAATTCTTAGTTTTTATATTTTCTTACCCCAAACTTTTCAGGACTGTAGCCTAAAAAATAATTAAAAGTTGTTTGACATAACCGTTCACCAATAGTCAAACAAAAAGCTGGTCCTATAACTGAAAGACCGAGGAAACCAAAATAATTAGCCCAGCCTTTGTTGATCGAAATATTATAAACAAACTGTAGAACAATAAATTTTTACTTGACATATAAATTTGATGTTGGACATATTATATTATTCACTTACCATTAATAAGCTGTAGAAGGGCAATGCAAGAGTTATAAGGACAGATGTCTGGTAATATCCAACTGCAACTGGTCCTAAAGCAATATGTCTTGCCACCTTTGAAGGAAAGCAATATATGATTTTAAAAAAATCTAGGTTTACCGGAGTCCCCGATAAACCATATTTTCTCACTCTCCTCCTGTCGTTTTTGACCATTTTTCGACCATTTTTTGATAAAGTCAGACTTCATTCCATTGCAGTGTACAAAATGTAGGATTTATTAAAAGTCTAGGTGATGTAGGTCAACATTGAATACTTTCCATCTTGGGGCTACATTGTATTGATAAACGGAGGTTTTCGCTTACCTTTGTATTATAATCCATTTCATTGGAAAGAAATGCTAGAGCTGCTGCTCCAGACATTGAATATGATATTATTATAACTTTTTTTTCCCCAGTTTCTTTTAGAATGTGATCAATTTTAGCAGGAATATCTAAATGACCCATTTCTTCCCAACTATACAAACATATAATAGCAAAATCAATTGATAGGGATTTTCACAAAACCTTTTTTTATTATCAAAACCCAAACAATACCTAAAGTCCCAAAATTTCTCACTCAGTATTGAATATTTGTCATGTCTACTATAATGGATGTTCCCACGATGGTTTCCCAACCAAACATCATATCCTTTATCAGCCAGATAATAAGCTATGTAATGGATGTATCATAAAAACTGAGTGATTTTTACATTATGAATATGAAACAATTGTGTACATACCAATACTGTCATTTAATCCTACATAAGTGTTAGGATTGCAAGCCAATCCTGGCAATATTATAATTGGTAGATTGGTTTTAGGTTTGGACTTATTCTTGAGTCCATGTGGTATTCTTTGCATGGTGAGCCGATAACCATCAGTAGTCCGGGTTATATGAGATTCAACTGGATAGCCATGTTTTTTGATCAGTGCAGGCTATAATGGGAAAGAAATACGGTAACTAAAAAATTAATTTACAAAAACAGAAACCCGGATCCCACTGGGCCACTGAGACTTTCTCGATGGAACGGTCGGTTGTAGGACATTATTATACATATATATAAATATTTTTTTTCAAAAAATGTCTGAAAAATTATTTAAGGGTTTTAAAACATGCTTGACCCAATGGACCAATAAAAAAATTGATGTTGTAAAGCCTTTAAATTATGTCGTTCCTCTTAGTGCTATAATTGTGGTTTACCGTTTTGTTTTTTATTGTTTTTTACCATAACAAATCAGTTACCGTATATACTCGCGTATAAGTCGCAAAAGGACAAAAATCTTGTCCAAAATTTACTCGTTAATACGTATGGTATATGCTGTGCGGTCCGAACATAGCGCCGTCCGGACACATCTGCTGGACCCAGAGTCCCAGACCCATTTAATCCCCAGCAATACTCACTTTCCGGACAGCTTTGCCATCCGGACATATCTCTGAGTCCCGTTCAGTCTAAATACGCGCCGAGGTCCAGACAAGATGGCTGCCGTCGCTGTGGTCCGGACTACAGAGCGTTCATTATCCCGACATTACGCTCTGCACACTGTCGCGCTCGCTTTCAAAAACCTAACTGGCGCCGGGTTTGGGTTGGCGCGATTGAAATGCTCACACAGAGACTTATATTCGGAAATGGCTAGTTGTCTAGGGTTAATTAGCTGGGACAGGAGACTCCTGTGATCACGACCCCGCGTCGAAACGTGTTGGGGTTATGGGTGAGGAGGGAGAATCCCTTAAAATCAGTTGCCAAATGACTGATTGGAATGCAAATAGCGCACAAGCACTTTTGCATGGAATGCTGGCACTTGTGATGTACAAGTGATACCACAAATGTCTAAGTATCAAAACGGTTCACAGTCAGCCTGACTACTTGATAGAAAGGATGTCACGATGTGATATTTTGATGATAATGTTAGACTGGCACGCTCAGCAGAGCCGGTCCTTTTATAGACTGTCAAAAAACCTGCACAGGATCCTGTGCAGTGTGCTCATATTTTACACACAAAGGATCCAGGCCCCATCATCTTGGCGGCAAGATGCTGAGCACTAGACGAAAACTGGTAGCCTATCCATGGCAACCCTCCAAAGGGCGTAGCTCGCCACTGCAAAGCGTGCAGAGGATTGACAAATCGTTCACTAATTAACCACGAATACGGGGAAAAATAATAAACAAGCTCTTTTATTCGGTTAATAATACAATATTTTTTAAAGTTGAAAAATCATCCATGTAAAGGTTAGTATTTTGGACAAAAGACCATAATTGGTCGTCACAACACTGGACATATTTCTGGGACCCAGCCTATGTCCAGACCGCACAGCATATACTGTATTTTTAATTAACTTAAAAATAACATTTTAAACACATGTTTAAGCAAATAAATCCCCCCTTAAGATTTGATACAAAAATGTAAAAGTAAAATATTTATATTGGTTAGTGCCATTTCTTCTAAAATCCATACATTTATGGATTTTAGCAGTTTTCTGTCCATTCAGCAGCACTTCGATAAATTCTTTGACTTATATTTAGACTACTGCAGTGACTCAGAAATAGACACCTTGTCGCTCAAACGACTATTAAATGGAACCAGTAGGTGCGTTCAATTTGATTTAGAGAAATTAACTTAGTTGACTTAACTGCTAAGTTGACTTAAACTCATTACATGTGACGTTTTGGACGTCATAGTTATGGTGAATGACTCGCTTAAGGTAGTTAATCTCACTTAAGTTGCGTTCAATATTGCCTGAAGAAAATTCTTAAGTGTGTAGTTAACATAAAGTGCCAGGATGTGATGTATTTGACGTCATATTCATCTAAAACCTACTTTAGACATCTTTATACTTAAGTTACCCAATTCGTATCTTAAGTAAAGATGTCTAAAGTAGGAGGTTTTAGATGAATATGACGTCAAATATATCACATCCTGCCACTTGTCGCGATCTCCATTTCTAACACTAAAATAACTGCAAATGGTATTAGAATAAGTAAAAGTCCGCGAGTTCAAATGATTATGATTCGCGAGGTGATGCTGTAAAACAGGCTTACTCGTGGCTGGTGTCTAGGGGTTATGATGAAGTAACTTACTCTAAAATGCAAATGTCGAATGAAATAAGTGGGAACTTGTTTCATTCGCTTTTAAACTCAAACGTAATCTTTATTCGAGCAAAGGGTTAAACATATTAAAACACAATGTATATTTCTCAAAAGTATTAATCAAGGTTAAATTAAATATTATTCGCATTAGAATGAAAAGAAACGGATAGAGAACAATTCTCGAAGTCGGCGTCGGCTGGTTTTCGGCAGGAAACGGCTGGCGTCGTCTTTCTAGGCTTCTAATCGTCGCTTTTGGCGGGAAAGTAAGACTCGTATGCCACGGTCTTTCTTTCTGGAGTCGTAGTTTGACCTCAATTGAGTCAAACCACAATAAACACAATAATCTGAACGATATTTACCGTGTTCAACGTTCCTAGTTGAACAAGTAACTGGTTGCTGAGATGAATCTTTTCCGTGCCTCTTTGATAATATCACAAATCAACGAGTCCGGGGTTAGCAGAGGTTGATGATGTGATCAGGTCAAAGGCAAGTGGAAAAAGAGTCAAGATTTCTGGTGCAAACTGGGGATTTGCACCGGGACGCATGCGCAGATCGCGTGGTCCCCAGAAATTCGGGTGCAAAATTCGGGTGGGTTGTCGTGGCAACACCCCATGGGGCGTGCCGTTCCAACGGGCAAGTGTCTGGCACACTTTTGGAAAAGCTAATTAGCGATAATTAAATGATTAAAATAAAAGAACATTTATTACAACTCTAATTTACACAAAAAAGGAATGGTTAATTACTTTTTGGTCACCACACACTTTAAGTCAACTACACACTTAAGAATTTTATTCAGGCAATATTGAACGCAACTTAAGTGAGATTAATTACCTTAAGCGAGTCATTTGCCATAACTATGACGTCTGCAGTTTTGTCATCTAAGTTAATTCCTCTAAATCAGATTGAACGCACCTAGTGTTTTTGTTCTTAAAGTGTCTTAACTTAAGCTATCTAGTTTTACAGTGCGCCCACCGTACATATTTCTGGGACCCATCTATGTCCGGACCGCACAGCATATATACTGTATATAAAATACGAGTGAATGAAGTGATAAACGAAATATACGATTTTGATCCAATTTTGACTCAAAGTTGGGGAGGAGGCGACAGTAATTCTAGAACACAGCAGTTATATGTGTTGTTACTTATAATTATGCCCTATATACATTATTAATATAAAAAAATTCTTTACTGTTCCACTGATAGCATCCTTAAATAATTCAAATCTTTTCGGCAAGTTTCCTGGAAAATATTCGTCCGGCACAACATCTGTATGAGGCCTCTGTGTAATTTGAGGACTACTATAAGGCCAGAAAACAGCTAACAGCAAAACAGAGAGAATATTCATTGTCCTAGTTCTGTGGCTGTTGGACAGAAAATAATAGTTTTGTCCTTGACACATTATATTATATGCTTGTGACAGGTATTGTTGTATTATTTCCTCAAAGGGATATTTCTTTAATAGAATGTCAGTATTGAGGGTTTTCTATGACATTTCAATAATTAAAGAGGAAAACCATTATATAACTATGTAAAAAAGTGCAAAAGCATAAGTACACCATATTTTTTCCCAGAAAAAGAAAAATTGTGACAATAAACTTGTCAAAAATTGATACAGTTTTTATTAAGTTTTTGTTAGTTATAACAAAACTTGGTCAATGATTGGGATTCGCTGTGGGACCCTAGAAGTGGGGGTTAGAATCATTGAAATGTGGATTGTATTAGAGTACTAAACTGAAGTATGTAAAATATAGGCAAGGAAAATAATAGATGAAGAAATAGATGAAGAATACGATGAAGAGGATCCCGGTGCAAAACATGGAAACTTTTTATCTATATACTCTTTATAAAAAAATATCAAATTTTAGCATTTGTACTATTCGTTTTTTTTTGTTTTTTGTTTTTATTGTAAATAGAACAAGCACTTGTGGACTAGAATGACATTTATGATTATTTTGTTCCGCCATGTTTTTGAAATTTCTTTTTAATTTTAAATGTGTGGATGACGAAAATCGAAATCGTCATCATCACACACATGACAATGATGAATGTTTTCGAGAATGTTGGAACAAGTCATTTGATAGGAGATTGATTATGATTACATTGTTGAGTTTTTCTTTGTCATGGCCGATGCCCTTACGCAATCCTATATAATTCCATTTTCCGATAATTGTAATATCTTATTTTATGTAATATATCATTTCCATTGCAAACTTATAAGTAACAAATTAACTGATCAAAATACATACTTTTTTATATTTTCCACAGATTTGCTTTTCCGGATTGCATAATTTCCGTTCGCGACCATCTTTTCACAACCACCTTTTAACAACTGCAGTTTCCGGTTATGTGACAAACGTTTCACGGGATGAAAATGTAAAATACGATTTATAGTAAGTACAACTACAATTTTAAATGTTCAAATGTATTTTTAGTGATTTAAAATGTCTTAAATTATTACATAACTTTAGGTGCAACACACAAAACCGATCATAAACGAAACGAAAGAGGATAAATATAAATAGGCGTATTTTAACAGTCACCATGGTAAGTTGACACGACCAACTAATAGTGCTTCATCTATCATATACGTCACTAGTGCAATCTACATCTCAGCATTCAAAATTATTTTTTTTCTGCTTTATTAATTTATTAATCTAAGAACTGGCAGTAGTTGAATTTTAAGTTTTTAGTTATTTACAAGAGGTGCATTCAAATTCATTTAGATATCTTAACTTATTCACTTTAACTGTCTTGAAATGATCATATATGGACAAAAACGTCACTTTAAGACAGATAAGTCAAATAAGTTGGATATCTTAACGAATTTGAACTCGGATAAAGATTTCGATGTGGCTACAGTAGCACAAGGGATCTAACAATCAGAATTGTCATATCAAACATTCAAATCTGTCAGTTTTTTTATTTTTATTTTGGATTTAGATTTGGTTTCGGTAGATTCCGAATGAGAATTTGGAAAATTGTGAATAGTCGCGTTCAAATTTGTTTAGACATCTTAACTAATTCGACTTAACTGTTTTAAAGTGACGGTTTAGCCCATACGTGGTCAAAACGTCACTTTAAGACAGTTAAGGTGTATACGTTAAGATATCTATACCAATTTGAACGTGCATAATGAAATTGGAAGAGATTGAATATAATTTTGAAAGATTCAATCGATTTGGATGAGATTTTTTATTGGTCAGAGTTCTGGAAGAATGTCGCACGATTTTAACATCAGAAGTCGTGCTATATTGTCATCTGCTTAAAGGAATTCCGTCAAGTAAAAATATTACCCTAATTGTTGTCAAATTTGGGTTATAATCCACATTTGTAACAATAATGGCATGAAATTTAAAAATAATAATGAGGTGCTGTCACCAAAAGATACACAATAATGTTATTAGCATAAATGTGCTTAAACTTCGTTTCTAAAACATTGCGAGAAATTCCCATTGGTTGGAGCTTGTTTGCTTGCACATTAATACAAAAAACTACCATATATGGTCATTTTTATGATCGTTTATGGTCGTTTTTTGTTAGTTTTATGTTAGTTTAGGTTTGTTTAGGTTTGTTTATTTTTGTTTATGTTCGTTTATGCCCTTTTATGGTTATTTTTCGAATTATTTTTTTAAGTGTATTAGAAATTGCTGAGAAAAGGCTCTAGCCAATGGGAGTTTCTTGCAATGTTTTGGAAATGGAGTTTATTTTAAAAAAAATTAACTTAAATTCCTAACAATGCTAATGACTTAAATGCCACTCTTGACGTCAAATCGTTTTTTTCTGCGGCACACAAACATCAAAATTTTATAAAAACTATACTACTCAATTTCATGAGTTTATGAAATGTTGAAATTTTGAGTCAAGAAAAATGGAAATTTCTTAAAAGCTGTAATACTGGCAGACAAATGGTTTTATGAAGATTTATCAGAATGATAGAACTATCATTTCATGTAAAATTTTTGAAGATTGATTAAGTAGTTACTGAGAAAAAAATTAAAAACCACAAAAATCAGGTGTTTGCAATTTTGACAATATCTCGAGAACTGTTGAAGATAAAATTAAAAATTAAACTCATCTAGGATGTTCAATTTCTCAAGCAACTTTTCTAAATTGTATGTATGGGTCTGAGAAGCCCTCAAAAAAAGTCAAAATGGAGCTATGTAATGGTTGTCAACAATCAAAATTTTCAAAAAAATTATTGTGACCAGAATTTTATTTCCAAATCCAATGATCTTTCAGGATGTTTAACTGCATACATTTTGATTGTTGACAACAATTAAATAGCTCCATTATGACAATGGAGCTATTTAATTGTTGCCAACAATCAAAATTTTCAAAAAAATCATTGTGACCAAAATTTTTGATGACCTAAAATTTTTACGACCTAAAATGATAGCTCTATCATTCCTATGAATCCTCTTAAAACCATTTGTCTGTCAGTAATACAGCTTTTAACCGTCTAACACCCGTGCTATGGGACCTTGGTCTCAGCCCTCATATCTGTATGTAGGTTTTTTTTAAATAAATTTTTTTACTTTTTCAAATTTATCTGAAAATCACAAGATTACGATGACACATGTTTCAGAATTTTTTTCAGAATTTTTTTGCAACAAATTAATTAGTAATTTGAAATGTAAAAAATTGTCCCTTTTGTCCAGCAATTGTTAAAAGTTGTTTTCACTGCATTTTGTGAAAAGCACTTCAGTTAAGCGCCACCTATATTGTAATTATGGCAATTTTGCCATAATTAGTAGCCATGTGTTGTTATTCCAGGAAAAATTTGCCAGGAAAAATAGGATTGTGAGCATGTGCAGATGGTTTTTTTTACAGCAACAATACCTAGTGGCAAAAATTGGAAGGTGGGACCCATTGCTGGGTGTTAGCGTGGTTTTTTTTGCCGGGTATCAGAAGGTTAAGAAATTTTCATTTTTCTGACTCTTATTTCAACATTTCATAAACTTATGGCGGCCGTGTGTAAGTTAAACATCTAAAAGTGGTTATAATTTTGAATTTTTTTGAAAATCTCAAGTTTTGTTGCTTATTATAAAAAAATTAAGTTTTCAAGTCGCAAATCCTTTAATGTGCATTACTAATAATTGGATAATAGTGGTAAAGTTTGATCACTGTGTGTTGCGAGGTCTTTTTGAATTTCGTTTTAGAGTGATGGCTTTTATCTCCCCTAAAATTTTGCGATTGATTTCTTTTTTAACGATTGGATCAATGGACCAGACATAATCTGCATGAGTGAACAATGTATGATTTAGCCAAACTGTTCTCGCTGTTTTCATTTGTCTTTCTAGAAGTGCTGTATTTATTGGAGTGGCTCCCACGTCATTGGCTCCAGAAAAGAGAAATGTAGGAGTGGTTATTTTACTGAAATTAAAAGCTGGTGGCAATTTCTAAAAGAAGAAAAAAATATAACAGTTTCTAAGAGTATGGTTGAGGGTCTTAAGAAATAAACTTTTGTCAATGTGCAAACTATGCTTCTTTCATGATAGGTCATCCTGAAATAATTTTCAATAGTAATTCCCTGTTAGATTGTCAAAATGGGCTTATAATAAATTTTTCTAATCAATAAAATCACGATGCATTACAGCGAATATTTTCGAATTTTGTTACCGTATTACGCCGGAAACAGCGACATGCCGGATAAAACGAGTTTGACCAGATTTGAGAAATTGACTGCCTGGTACTTTTTTCGGCATGCCGGAAATTTATAAAAAAAAAAACTTTCCCTCCCTCCCGAATACTAAAATACAAGTGTCTGTCCGTATGTTTGTTCGTACTTGCATCGCGGCAATCTGATTGGCTGTGGGTTCTATGACGTCATATACAAATGGCGCCCAAATTGTGTTTTCTATCTATTGATGATGAAAAATAGCCAATTTCGAAATTTTGATTTGGGACTAATACATTATTAAATTACAAAACTATATTATTATTATTTTTCTAGAATAAACATTGTTTTCTAATTTTTAAAATTGTAGTGTGTATACACACATGGGACGTCTAGTAGAAAACTAAGTTTTTTTATGTTACACTGCTCGATGCCTAAACCGCCGTTCACCTACCATCAGTGAGGCTGATGCAACGCGTCGCGGCTGTGACAGGGTTCTTTGACCTGTTTTATCCGGCACCCTGTTCGAACTCGCCTTTTACTAGCATGGTGCTGTTTCTGGGGTAATAGGTATTTGACAAGAAACTCCAGGATACATGGAAAAAACTCGTTAGCAATAAGCAGGAGAACTCTAAAAAAAATACTTCACAGTTTACACATTTTGGGACCTATAACTCTGAGGATAATCTAGGACCAGGTGTGGTGTGAGGCCAGTACACTAATCACTAAGATACCTGTATTCACGGAATCTTGAGCTAAACTTTTTTTCACTTCTAAATGGAATAATTATCGTTTAATAACCACCATCTATGTCCTTCTATCGTAGACGTTAAGGACCAATATGAGACTTTGTTTCCATGGCAACTGGAGAGTTATACAGATCTGTTTGCAGGAATTGTCCAATGTAGAAGTAAAAAAAATTAGCTCAAGATTCTGTGAATAGGCCTTTCTAATTGGCGATCGTAGACTGATCGCAGGGATGTGCAGTAGACTGCAACAAGGGCTGTTACTGCTACTGCTAGTGTGAACACAAAGTGGGAACCCATCATAAGATTTTCAACCAAACTTACTGATCCATATTTTCGCAGGTTTCTTATTTTTCCGTAATCAAAACGTCTCATCTCTTTATATTTTACTTGCTGTAATGAAAATGAAATTATTTTCTTATTTTTAATTCAGAAATAAAATAATTAATACACAATTACCTGGAGCAAATGCATTAAAATTTTAAAAGATGCTCCCCCTGTTATGTCACCAGCTGTAATTGCTATATGGCTCTAAAAACAAAGAAATTTATTAAATAATATGTATTTACCAGTATTTATTTATTTATTTATTTATTTATTTATTTATTTATTTATTGTTTTTGATAGTTACCCCATACATTCCTGGTTCATATCCCAAGAAGAGTGCAAAAAATGTGTGGCAAACAGGGTCTCCAAATATTATGCATAATGCCGGTGCTATGTAGAAAGCATCGTTGAAAAATATATAATTTATTGGTCCCTTGAAAAGGATTGTGCGGTAAAGTATCTGTTGTAAAATAAAAAGAAATAATTTATTCTATATATATTTTTTAGGTTTAATAAAAAACAATTGCAGTCGGCACCTTTATTATTCCGTAGAAATGCATTAGAGCTCTTACAACCACCGACGTTTGGTAATGACCAATTGCCACAGGCCCAAGAGCAAGATGTCTTACCACCTGCAAACGGTAGGATTTATGCATTATTTTTATTTTTATGTCTTGATAAGTCTTGCAAGAAATCGTGCAAATTATGTTTTGATTTTGACTAAATGATGTTATCCCCCCATTAGATTCAGAAATCCATTCATGTCAGATTGCCCTGATAATTTGATGATAATTGAACACTAGAATGCTATTTTTTAAAAATTTAGAAAGTGATAACTAGCAAGGCTATATAGGTTCCAACATAAAAAATTGTATTTTTTATTCTCATATGTAATATCCCAAGAACTAAGGAGATTATTGAATAATCATACGAATCTTGCGAGGTAAGATCCGCGCAGATTCTGCAACAATATTTGCATTTTAAATGAAAATGACATCATTTATCCGCGCGGATACCGCGCGATGATGCGGATTTGTTAAGTGCGATATTTTATTGCGATATCGCACATAACCAGAGACCAAAATTCAGCTTTTGTTCTATTTTTTTACTTCGATTTTACCTTTTGGTTATATAAAGGGCTTGTTGCATGAAGGGCTAAAGCAGATGCTGATGTCATGGAGTATGAAATTAGAACCAATTGTTGGTAACCAGTTTTTTTTAAAATGTTATTAATCATTGCCGGTATGTCGTAATAACCTATTTCTTCCCAACTAGACAAAAGGATAAAAAATTAGTTGTTATTGAATTTATTCTTTATAAAGTGACAAATAATTACAATTTGTTGTGTGTTTATTGGGTGAGTCTATTCAGTGTGGATTATTTTTTTTAGTGATGAGAACATTTAAAGCCATTAGACAGTTTGACATTTCTTGTACGAGACCTAAAACAAGATTTTAAAAAACAA
>JH432203.1:6052-16679 GCA_000239455.1 Strigamia maritima
GACGCATTGTCATTCGGCAATGCCAGCCCAAACCTTGTGACGAATACAGCCAAAAGTCAACCGTTAGTCGAATCGACCTCCCACTCCAAATCCTGTTAGAACCACTCCAGACCAACCAGGAATGACAGATAGAGATCCAGACCTAGACATACTCCAGATTACCCTCTTATATATATATATGATTACACTCTGTTCGATAGTATATTATTCCTGGCTTTAGATTTGTATAAGTAATTGTTAGTCAGTGCTCTGTTAATAAATGCAGATTGTCATGTTTTGATAAGTTATGTGTATATTTTTCCCTCTGAGTTTCCATACAATTTCACACACTGGGTTATCACTTCCGTATCTCGCGTAGTTGGTAGTGATTTAGTCGGTATCTCGAGGTTATTATCGCTTGGTAATTTCCCCGAATATCGGATCGTCACAGTATGAACGCATGAACGTACAAACATATAACTTTTTAATTTATATGTTTGTACGTTCATGCTTACATACGTTTTTGTAATCTGCACAAATCCTCTAATATTTTCTTAACATGCCTTCAAGTTCCTTTAACAATTTGCAATCAATGACATGGATATAAAATATAAATTATTTAAAACCTTTTTATTTCATTTTTTACATGTTATTCAGCTATTAAGCATTGTTATCCTGCTTTGCTGCTCTATAAGCAACACTCAACAGCAGCAACAGATTCATTGGCAGCAGTCATCCGACAGCAGCCTTTATTAATGCTGCGATTGCAGCCGATGCTGCGGTTTTAAAAAATTTATGTATTAGATGAATAGGCTGTTCAACGGGAGCTCTGTAAAAACAAAAAATTAAAGTTAAAATTAATTTCTGATCTGTGAAGGATTTGTTCTGTAAAAAACAGGTCATTCGCGCTTGCGCACTGTAATAATGAAACTGATCACATTCCAGCCTTTGTTAACCGTAAGATGTGTGTCGCGTGGTGTGTTTATTTCAACAAAATACACTTTGATCATTAACATGATCAACACAAAAAGACAACGTTCAAATAAAAAAAAGTTGCTACGAACTACTTTAAAGCCGTAAAGCTAATCAAAGTCATTTCCTATAAGATCCTATCCCAATTGTAATAAAAATATCTGGAATATCATTAATTCCTTAATTCTAAATCATTTCCTAATCTTATACCACACCAGTCACTGACTTTTATGCTTCTTTTGTGACAATCCCTCAGGTTTTGCTGCCCACAATAAAATTCCTTACCACCTTATAAAAATAAAAATGTCCATTTTGGCAGCCAACTACGCTTGGATCCAAGTGGACCCATCTTGGATGAGAAAAGGACTTTTTTAAGTTTGGGATTACGAGGGATATTTTAATTGTATTATCCTATTGTTCGTACTTACGATTTACTTTCTGATTCAGTATTAGTTGAATCAGCAGCTTTATCTTCATTTGTTTCAGTTTTAGTTTCAGCAGCAGCAGGATTTTCCTTTGTTTCAGTTTTGGTTTCAGTGGCAGCAGCTTTATCTTCAGCAGCACATGTTGCCAGATACACAAAGGAAAAAAAGATTGCAATCATGATGAACTTGGAGTTAAAATACGCCTGGCAATTTAAAATAACAAAAAATTAATTCAATTAAAAAATAAAGTAAAGTGCAACAAAGACTTTTATTATCATATTTTAACTCACCATAATTTATTCTATAGTTGTGCTATTGAATCTTCTAACTGTCTTCTGCTGAATGATGTAAAGCTATGAAAAATTCCGCAGTATATTCATTGCCCACAATGTTTTTAATTTTAATTGTTTAAGCAATAAAAAATTATTTCTTTTGAAAGAAATAATAAAAAGCAATTCCAGCTAATTAGAGCTTAATTAAAATTCAATCAGTTAATTAACTTTATGTATTGACAGTCATTTGGCTTCAATCTCAAGTCATTAAAATCAAATTTATTATTGTGCAATGTTTAATCCTCAGACGCCTAACATTTTGGGTCAATGCAAAGACCAATTAGTGGTGTCAATTGACATGTTTTATATACTCTGAGTTGAAGCGCTTTAGTTACCATGGTTACCATGGTTACCATGGTTACCATGGTTTTACCAACTGACACTAGATGTCACCGATTGTAAAAAATCAAGACACTCGGTCAATGATCATTTGAACAGCATGCAAGGTGTGTTTAATCATTTATTTATAATAATTGTGTATATTTGTGACACTGTGGAATTGGGATCGATATTACAACAATGTCGTCCAACCCACTATGCATAAAACACGATATAAACCGCAAAATATACCGAGAATAAATTATGCAAATATAGTTTTAACTTTCTTTATTGAATTTATTTACACTTACAATTGGATGAATGCTAAGATATGCAAATGTGATCGATTTACATATCTTAGGCCTACTTTGGTTCCATGTGCTTAGGCTTAGCAACAATGGTGAGATCATGACGATCCTGAGGGATATGGCTGACTTAAGTCTGTCACAACCAAAAGGATAAAAGGTGCTGATTGCATCTATTCAGGGAAGAATAATACAATCAACATGCTACAATAAAAGATTAGCAGAAGAGGGAAAAAGGTGTAAACGGTCAAGCCACAGCCACGTGGCGACTTAAGTGGTTTGACCCACTTTCCACACATTACACGGTGCGTTATTTCCACATTAAGGGCCCGGGCCATGAGGGAGAGAAAATAACAGATTGATTTACTCACCTGGTTCGGCCCGGTCCAATGTCGCCTTATCGTGGTACCACCATCGATCAGTGGCCGTCGCTGTCGCCCCTGATGCCGTCGGGCCACCGCGACAAAGGATGCATACCTCGATATTGGCGGCCAAAAGCTCAACATACATGTTCCATTACACGTATGGGAGAAATGATATATTGGCCCCATGTTTGTCTCATAGTTACCTAACAAGGTTGTAACTTAATACAACAAACATAGGCGCCACAGGAAAATACAATACACTTTAAATATAAAAACACATGACACTCAAGAATAGAAATATAAGGTATACACTATTAAAATACACTATAATAATAATATATACACTTCAATAAATACACTCAAGAATATCACACTGTAAATACACTCAAATGTAAAGCACAAACCATTTAGGCAAATAATCACAGACAATTCATATCAGGTCAAACAAAGTTTCATCAATTCAGGGTTTCAGTTCAGTTTAGTTTCAGAAGCAGCGCAAGCATTACTTCCTGTTGAACGTGAGCTTATATACCCTGCTAATCTCCCTGGAATGTGGTGATAGCAGAGCAGCCAATAGGTGATGCCGGTTGTGGAATGTGGATTACCACTTCCTGCATCAACCCCTGCTAATCCCTCTGGAATGTGAGATAGCAGAGAAGCCAATGGGCTTCTCTGCTATCTCACATTCCAGAGGGATTGTGATACCGGTTGTGGAAATGGATGACCACTTCCTGTATCACTCACAGTATCGAGGTGAATGGAGCAAATGGTCATTACAATATATATGTTTATATATTTAATGGCCATTATTTTTATATTGGCTATAAATAAGTGCAATATTTATTATCCACTTATTTATATTTATTGTCCTAGTTGAATATGCCGCCAAAGATGCAATAGCGCACTCTGGTGGCAATTCTCTACCAAAACTACGGTTCCAGACCGTCACATATTTTAGACGTGTATGGCCTGTGTCGGCGCTTGCGTCTATAAACCTAATTCTCTCTCTGTCCCGGGTCATCGTCTTCCGCATCTACATCAGGAAACCCCATCTCAAATTTAACACTCTGCGGCAACTTTTTCACTTTGCTACTATGGGTCGCAGCTCTCAATATACGTTCTTTACTTTTTGTCAAACAACAACTAACGACACCTATCGGCACAATGCAATAATACACTATAGGTGCGTAATAAATTTCTTTCATTTCAAATGAGAGCCTTTTGAATCTACAGCCATTTAGGATGAAAGCATCCTGTTTTGGTTTATTCTTAATACAGTATATGCCGTGCGGTCCTACAAGACAGCTGTATTGTCCAGGCACATCTGCCTGAACCCAGACCCATTCAATCTATGATTTAAGCGAGGGGGAAATTATTCGCCCAAATCCCGTTCCTCGTGATATTTGAGATTTACAAATCTCAACAAATCCATCAAATCCAATAAATCCACCAAATCCACACAAATCCAATAAATCCACACAAATACACCCAAAATTGATACAAATCCAAACAAATCCATACAAATCCATACAAATCCATACAAATCCATACAAATCCATACAAATCCATACAAATCCACTCAAATCCAAATCCAAATCCTGGAAAAAAGGCACTAAATACGGTATAAATACACGCCAAATCCACGAATTCCAATGTAAATACGTAAATCCATTACAAATCCACCAAACTCAGCTCAAATCAACAAATCCGGCTTGGTCCTTACGAATATCAGAAAAGCAGATTTGATGACCTTTTTTTTTCTGCTTATGCACTCCACTTCCGGACAAGATTTCGGTCGGAACCTCCACTTCCGGTGCGCGAATACGCCCGAAATTAATACAAAACCCACCCAAAATTAAATCAAATCCACCTCAGATCCCACAAATCCGCCAAATCTACATTAGATTTTTGGGATTTACAAATCTCGTGATTACCCCCTCGGATTTAAGTTACCTTGCGTAGAACTGCCCGGAGATAAAAATTATCTACGGAAGCCACAGACGGAAAACAAAACATTTAATTCCTGAGATGGATTTAGGCACCATAGTGCTAAATATTACATAAAACACCACATATATTTTACTATGAGTGGTTCGTAATGTTCTTTGAATGTTATCGGTATAGATTAACCCCTGGTGTTAGGTATCGCGCGGGCTCTAGCATTTAAAACCAAACCATCTCCAACCGCATCTAAAAATCGACCGATTCTATTTCACTCGGCATATAACGTGGTGAAATTGAAGCCGGTTTTTGACAAGATGGTTTTAGATATTGAATTATTTCGCCAAGATAAAGGTGGAAACCCCGAAAAAATCCGCGAAAACCAGCGAAAACGGTTCAAAGACGTCACTCTAGTCGATAAAGTACTAGACGCAGATAACAAATGGCGGAAACGTGAGTAAAACAACAAGAAAATCGCATTTAAATTACAATTCCCGCACTCTCCGGTATTAATTCAACGTTTATCCACAGTTCGACACGATGCGGACAACTGGAATCGGTTGAAAAATATGTGCAGCAAAATAATCGGCGAAAAAATGAAGAAAAAAGAGAACATTGGCGAAAACGACGCTCTACCCGACGATATTTTGACTAAATTATCGTCGTTGACGGTCGATTTAATCCAGGTTTTGTGTTTATATCGATTAATTGATTTTTATTGATTTTTTTTTTTTTTTTTTTTGCTTATGCAGCCGTTGACGATTTGCCAGATCAAGAATTTGAGTCAAGTGATGGTGAAGGAAATGACGCGATGCAACGACCAATTGGAGGTGGAGGAGAAGGAGAGGAATAGAAGTTTGAAGGAGATTGGGAATATGTTGCATTCGAGTGTTCCTGTCAGTCAGGATGAGGAGGAGAATGCGGTCGTGAGGACTTTTGGCGATTTGAGTGTTCGCAAGAAGTATTCGCACGTGGATTTGATTCAGATGATCGATGGGATGGATGGGGAAAGAGGAGCCGTTACTTCAGGAGGCCGGGGATATTATTTGATGGTGGGTTCAATGTTTTTATGTTTGTGTTAATTGATAAAATAGTTTTTTTTATTATTGTTAAGTTGGTTTTTCACGTTGAAAATGCGTTTTCGTGTTGAAAGTGTTGTTTTTATTAATTAAGAATCAAGTTTCTACATGAAACAGTTGTTTTTATATTGAAATTGCAGTTTTTTTGCTGAAAAATTCAATTTATAAATTTGAAAAAATGCTTTTTTATATTTAAGAAATGTATTGTTACATTAAAAATGTCATTTTTTCATTTTTTACAATATAAATCCTACTTTATACATCATAAATGGAATATTTTATATTATAAATGCAATTGATTTAATCAATGTCATTTTTATTTTCATATTATAATTATAATTTAATTACAAACAAATGCAGCTTTTGTAATTAAAATAAAATGCTGCATTAATATTTAATAGTAACAAGCATATTTCCAAGCGAAAAAAGCATTTTCTCACAAAAATTTCTATTTTATCAATTAACAAAACCTACTAGACGACTTGGATATTATTTCGAACTATGAATTTAATCATTTTTATTAATTCCAGAACGCGGCAGTGTTTTTGGAACAAGCGTTGATCCAACTAGCGCTGCAAATGCTGCACAAAAAGGGCTTCAAACCGCTCTACACGCCCTTCTTCATGCGCAAAGAAGTGATGGAAGAGGTCGCGCAGCTCAGTCAGTTCGACGACGAATTGTACAAAGTGATCGGCAAAGGCAGCGACGACAAAACGGTCGAAGAGAAATACTTGATCGCCACGTCCGAGCAACCGATCGCCGCGTTTCACCGCGACGAGTGGATCGCGACCGAATCGATACCGATTCGCTACGCTGGCATTTCAACGTGTTTCCGGCAGGAAGTCGGGTCCCACGGACGAGACACACGAGGAATATTTCGCGTTCATCAGTTCGAAAAAGTAGAAATTTGAATTCAAATTGTGAAATATTTTAATTTATTCAATTTGGTTTTTTTCTTTTTTAGATTGAGCAGTTTTGCATTACGTCGCCGCACGATGAGATTTCGTGGCAGACATTCGATGAGATGATAGCGAATGCTGAAGATTTTTATCAGGCGCTCGGGATACCGTACCGGCTTGTCAATATTGTGTCTGGTTGGTTTTTTGATGAGTTATTTTTTTTGTGGACGAGGCAAATTTAATTTTTTGGGGCGAAAAATGTTTTTAGAAGCAAAAAATTAATATGCAAAAAAATTTATTTATTAAAGGGTTTACGACATCACATTTTTTTATCAGTCCATTGGATCAAGCATCATTTAAAAGCCTTAAATAATTACTCTAAGATTTTTTGAAAAATATTACAGCATTAAAACCCAATAACCCATTGGAAATGTGAAAATGAGCAGACGACAATTTTAAAAGTGAGAGATAGAAGCGAGGCGAAATCGAGAATTTGCACGATTGTTACCAGTTTTTTACGTAAACCCTATGTATTTAACATGGGGTATACTAACTGTGATGAAGAAAATTAATAAAAATCCTTTAGCCCATGGAACTTAAATATAATTTTTTTGTTTGAAGGTGAATTGAACAACGCTGCATCAAAGAAACTCGATCTGGAAGCTTGGTTTCCCGGTTCAGCCGCTTTTCGGGAACTTGTTTCGTGCTCAAATTGCCTCGATTACCAATCGAGAAGACTCCTCGTTCGATACGGGCAAACCAAGAAAATGGGAGCACAGGTAAAAACAAAAACAACTACCGCAAAACCCCGCATTAGCACCCACGGCCCCCATGGGCTTATTATCGAAAAACTGTCATTTTTTACCTCCAAAAGAAGTCAAGCGGGCTGATTTTTAGCCCTGAGCTTAAATACGCACGTGGGCCTATATTCTGGGCCTATATCCGCATTTAATCCCATGGTGCTAATGCGAGGTTTTACGATAATTATTTTTGAGAATCTAACTCGTAAAAACTATCGACGTGAGCTCACGCACGGATTCGTTGAATTCGAATTTCAGGTCGAATCTCATTGGTCGGAGCCTCTATTGTTTTGATTATTTAGCACCATGAAAAATATCTGAAAATAAATTTATGTTTTATCCACTTTTGTAACAATTAGCCGTCAGAGCGAGCCACTCCAACCCAAACCCAAAATGGCGATGTTTCACGAATTTTACGAGATTTCGCGAGATTCCGCAAGATTTCACGAAATTCCGCAAGATTTTACGAGATTTCGTGAGATTTTACGGGATTCCACAGGATTTACATTTGCTCGGGTATTTCATTAAAATCTCGTGAATTTTGTGGAATCCCGTAAAATCTTTCGGAATCTCGTGAAATCCCATGAAATCTCGCGCAATTCCATGAATCCTATGAAATCCCGTGGAATCCCGCGAAATCTCGTGAAATCCTTTGAGAAATATAGATATAGATTTGCTGTTGTTGTAGTTTTTCTCGTTAGATTCTCTTTCCGAATACCACTCGCGCTAGTGATTGTTGAAACAGCTTGAACCATTCATTTTTTACTCATTGGTAAAACCACTCGTGCATCTAAAAATTGCGACCAGAATAAACCTGTGGGCACTCGTGATTTATTCAGGTCGCAATTTTTGATGTACTCGTGATTTCTACCGAGTAAAAAAATTCATTGTTACAAGCTTATTTCGACAATTACACTAGCGCTTGTGGTATTACAACTGAAAAAATTAATTCTTTTGACTTGTTAAATGTCAGGTCGATTACGTGCACATGTTGAACGCGACCATGTGCGCGACAACGCGAGCCATTTGTGCGATACTCGAAAATTACCAAACGGAAACCGGAGTTAAGATCCCTGATGTGTTGAAGCCGTTCATGCCGAAAGAGTTTGAGGATGAAATAGTTTTTGTTAAACCGGCGCCGATCGATGAAATGGAAAGTAAAAAACAGAAGAAGCAGCGCGCTGGAATGGAGAAGAAAAGTATTGTCAAGGAAATTGAAAAGTCTTAACAATTTTAATTTTGCTAAGGAAATAACATTCCAAGTGGAAAATAAAGCAACTTAACAAATTTGTCGTATAAGTCTGCAATAATTTAACTAGGTTTGCGATTGGTTCGGTTTCAAACTGCTTGGTTAGGATTTTAGAAACAATAAAACCACATAATCCGAGAACAAACTGTACCTATACTGTAAAACCCCGCATTAGCACCCATGGGCTTATTATCGAAAAACCGCCATTTTTGACATCCAAAAAAGTCAAGCAGACTGATTTTTAGTCCGAGCTTAAATACGCACAGAGGCTTATATCCACATATAGCCCATTAGTTTTAATGGGTTTTAATGGGCTTATAATCGAAAATCTACCATTTTTGACTTCCGAGAAAAGTCAATTTTTAGCCCTGGGCTTAAATACGCTATTGGGCTTATGTGCGGATATAAGCCCATGGGTGCTAATGCGGTGTTTTAGTGTAAACCGAAAAAAAACAGTAGGTGCATTCCAGTTTACACATCCATTGCAAAATGTTGTAAAATGTCATGTATGCGACTTCCAAAAAAGGTTTGTTTCGCTCTGTATCTTGTCTGCACTCAGAGCGTATTTAGACTGAACGGAATTCAGAAATGTGTCCGGTGTCTGGATGGGTAAGCTGTTCGGAGTGCGGGAGGTTTATAGTATTGCTGGGGATTGAATGGGGTTGGGCTCCCACAGCACAGCATATACTGTATTAAGAATAAACCAAAACAGGAGGCATTCATCCTAAATGGCTGTAGATTCAAAAGGCTCTCATTTGAAATGAAAGAAATTTATTAAGCACCTATAGTGTGTTATTGTATTGTGCCGATAGGTGGTGTTAGTTGTTGTTTGACAAAAAAAAGAACGTATGTTGAGAGCTGCGACGCATAGTAGCAAAGTGAAAAAGTTGCCGCAGAATGTTAAATTTGAGATGGGGTTTCCTGATGTAGATGCGGAACACGACGACCCGGGACAGAGAGAGAGAGAATTAGTTTTATAGACGCAAGCGACGACTCAGGCCATACACGTCTAAAAGCTGACATGAAAACTGACAATATGAAACTTGACATACTAAATCCAACAAAACAAAACCAACACACTACATCTGACAAAAGAAAACTGACACACCAAAACTGACATAACCAAACTGACATAACAAAACAGACATACTGACTCTGACAAATGAAACCAATATATTAAATCAGACAAAATAAGAAAAAGTTTATACAAACTGAAACTGACATACCGACACCGGCATGAAACGACGACCCGGGTGCAGAGACTGAATTTTGTGTGGCCGGGTATGAAGTTCAGCAGGAAGGACATCAGAGGCTTCAATGAGAGAATCGACCGCCTGGATACCTAAAAGACACTGTGTGTGCTAGGACCCAATATAAAAAGGACTAGCAAAGTAATGTTAAACCCATCATAGAGAGCATGTCGACGCTGTGATTGGTTGAGGGGTTGACAGAACGGAAGTCCCAGAATGCAATGGCGCCATTGGATTGTGGGTCTTCCTTTCTTCTAAGCAAAAAGCTGTATTATTGGCCCTAGGACCCAATACACACAGGAGCGTCACGCGGCGAATTCACGCGCCCATAAGAATATGGGAGACACGTGCTCTCAAAAGAAACGTCAAAGCATCAAAATCTAGCATTTAATCGAAATTTTTTAGATTTTACTTAGATTCAAATTGATTTTGACGATTAGGTGAGAAAAAACTATAGGTGCGTTCAATTTGATTTAGATAAATTAACTTAGTTGACTTAACTGCTAAGTTGACTTAAACTCATTAAAAGTGACGTTTTGGACGTCATAGTTAAGGCAAATGACTCGCTTAAGGTAATTAATCTCACTTAAATTGCGTTCAATATTGCCTAAATAAAATTCTGAAGTGTGTAGTTGACTTAAAGTGACAGGATATGATGTATTTGACGTCATATTCATCTAAAACCTCCTACTTTAGACATCTTAACTTAAGAT
>JH432203.1:17035-28171 GCA_000239455.1 Strigamia maritima
TAAGTTAAGATGTCTAAAGTAGGAGGTTTTAGATGAATATGACGTCAAATACATCATATCCTGTCACTTTAAGTCAACTACACACTTAAGAATTTTATTTAGGCAATATTGAACGCAATTTAAGTGAGATTAATTACCTTAAGCGAGTCATTTGCCTTAACTATGACGTCCAAAACGTCACATGTAATGAGTTTAAGTCAACTTAGCAGTTAAGTCAACTAAGTTAATTTATCTAAATCAAATTGAACGCACCTATTGTTTAGATGAAAAATTCCTTATCACATATTTGTGTGCGAATTTGTCTTACGTGGTGCTATTGCTAGTTCTTTTAGCTTACATTGGGTCCTAGATGTGTGATTGACAGTTTCTTATTGATCTTTTGTTTGTTTTGTATTTTCAGTGTATAATTTATTGTAATGTTTGGGATCACATTTTTTGAAAGAAAGGGAGAGATGGAGTGTATTATTGTATTGTGCCGATAGGTGGCGATAGTTGTTGTTTGACAATAAATAAAGAACATATATCGAGTATGACAGCGTGGAGCGGGTCTGAGGAATATTGAACAGAATATGAGACGGCAACAATGGAATGGGCGGGGTTGGAATGCTAGCCCTGGGGCCAGGAAAGCATTCCCAAGCTAATTTGCATAAGATGATGCATCAAAACCTCCTGAGCGTCAGGTTGTCATGGCGACTGGCAAGTCGCCATCTTGTCTAGGTCCAACCTGACCCTTAACCTAATTATGCAAATCAACAATGCTCACCAACATTGTTCAGATCAAGAACATTAAACAATAACAGATACAAAAGACAAGGATTCTCAAAACATAACAATACTATTTATTTTGGGATAACTAAACACCAATGATATGAATAGAAAGACTGGATCGCTCACTCTATGAGAATTTTAACATTAGGCTGTGTGACAGAGATGGCCCCACTTTTAGCGGATTATAACAATGTACAAAAGGTCGAACACTAATACTTTGAATGTTGCCTACACTGTAAAACTAGATAGCTTAATTAAGATACTTTAAGAACCTAACTTTGGTTCCATTTAATAGTTGTTTGGGTGAGCCTAAAATCAAGGTGACTATTTTTGAGTCACTGCAGAGTTCTAAATATAAGACAAAGAAAACTGCTAAAATCCATACATCTATAGCAGTTTTCTGTCCATTCATTAACAGTAGTTCGATCAATTCTTTGTCTTACCGTATTTTGTCGATTAAAGGCCGCCCTCGAATTACGGCCGCGCCCCTCGGCTGTAATTCAAAATAAACGCCGCACTCGAATTACGGCCGCGGCCATTATTCGAAGTTTATTTATCAGTTTTGAAGTAATGTATATTTAATACATTACTTCAAAACTGATAAATAAACTTACATTATTACATTCGAAATAATGTATTAACGTTTGCAAGTACTGTATATTTACTCTGTGCAGTAGAGAAGATCAAAGTGATTTCACAATTGGTTTTTTTCTCTACTATACAGAGTATATATACAGTAGATGCAAACGTTTTTAATACGTTTGCATAGCTAAACGCAACGTACGTACGTTCGTTTCATGTACGCAACTTTTTAAGTTGTTTTTAACTTTAAAAAGTTGCGTACATGAAACGCAATTTACGGCAAACGATTTAAACGCCGCCCTCGAATTACGGCCGCCCTCGAATTACGGCCGCACCCCTTGGCCGCAATTTGTAATAAAGGCCGCGGCCTTTAATCGACAAAATACGGTATATTATATTTAATACTGCCAATTTCGTAGTCAAAAATAAGTCACTGGGTTGTACCTTGCTCTTCAGTTTGCCCAAAATAGAAAATCAAAATGTATTTTGAAATATGTATTACAATTAATTGTATTTTAAAATACATGTATTTTGGTCAACCCTGACCATATAAGGGAAAAGTTCAAACAGAGTGTTACACTCACCGTATTGTTGGCACCGGTCCTGTGTCGCATCTCCTCTATTGTCCAACGGAGGGCCAGGTCTGTCGCCTGTATGTCAAGTGGCACATGATGACAATCCACTCAAACTCGGCGGTCATAAACTAACAGCATTACAGTGTCTGCAGTTCATGCGCGGTTATATTACCGATACAGAAGCTTCATATTTGAGACGGGATCAACTATTCGATGCCACGTAAAGGTGCATTTTCATTTGCGAGAGAATTTCTCGCGCCACAAAAAAAACGCGCTACAAAAAAAATCGCGCCAACAATCGCACCGCTCTAAAAATCAAGCTCTAGCTTGAGCATTTTCATTAGAGCTAAAAGAGCCACTTCTTGCTTTCAAAAATTTTGTAAAAATCAGTTGACATTTCATGTAATATACATTAGTGTGAAATGTTTAGCATCAAATATTGCTGAATTTATTATTTTTTGGCTTTTCTGGATGTGGATGGCATTGATTAATCAAGATTAAAAATTCAAGTGGAGGAAAAAAAATCAGCGCCATTTGCAATTGTGGGTGGAGCCTGTTCAAATGCCAAAACTGTTGGTTCAGATTGACACATGGCGCGATTTTGTGAGCAAAGCTAGACTTAACAGAAGCTCGCGAGAAACAGAATCGCGCCAACAATCGCATGCCTTTGCAAGTCTAGCTTGCATGAAAATCGACAAGCGTGCGATTTTTGTCGCGCGATTATTGAAAATTAGGCGCGAGAAATGGCATTTCTCGCAAATGAAAATGCACCTTAAGACGGTGCACCCTTTGACACACACTACGTGGTGCTGTGGGGGATGGGAGTTTCTGCTAGTCCTGGGACCAGGAACAGCACTCCCTTGCCATCTCATCCAAGATGGCGTCCCCCATGCCGCCAGGTTTACTGCTGGGTTGTCATGGCGACTCACAAGTCGCCATCATGTCCACGTCACAACCCGACCTTGAGTAGCCATATGCAATGGGATATGAGGTTCAGGGCACTGAACCTCATTACAACAACATGATACCAATTCAAGAGCAAGTAATAAGAATAGACAAAGGCAAGATTTCTCAAGACATAACATACTTTTATTCTAGGAACACTAAACAATAACTACACATATCTGGGTTACACCCAGCACTAACAATAGACAACATCTAGGCCTAACTAAATCATCAGCTAACACTATATAAACTCATGGCCAAGAGTGGCCAAGCTGCGCAGTTGTGACTCTTGCCTAAGGCGAGAGAAGCAAGTCACAACACTGATAATGAAATGGTTCTACTTATCGCGTTACGCCTAACTAAAGCCTTTCCAGTTGCTGTCCAGGGGTTTCACTGGTTCTTTGATCATCCCTGGTTTGTGGTCGTTCGTGTTTAATTGCACTGGCGCTGTCCGTCCATCCTATTATCATCGGTGCAAGAGCTGCTCATGTCCAACTAGCCCAAGTTGGACATGTACCTCTGTAAATATTAGCAGAAATAGCAATAGAACCACTGGGCCTCAGATCATTGAGGAACCCCAGTGGGTGAAGAGTGCAGAGCCCCGTTGAGCATTCTACCGCTGACTCTGTGTACGGAATAGATACATAAAATAGCAGACTAAGGGGAATGATAGGGTTTGGGACCAAGCCCGAAATGAGAAGAAAGAGCAGGTTTCGCCCGAGAGCGGCCAGGAGCTGGAAATGAAGGCAGGCGGTCCAGAAGGTTCAGGTCACCTACCCAAGTTGGCAGGCGTTCCTGAGTTGCCCGGCTACCCATCAATCAAGTCTGAACTATACAAAAGAACTCCCACACGGAGTATGGGTGGGCAAGGGCAGCGATCCCTCACCCGGACATAGTCCAGCTATGTCCCAATATTGCCGTGATTACGGTCACGGCGCACGGGTGTCTGTCCAAGGGGCTCAAGAGTAACACAAGTGTATACAATATCAATATCAAATATCAAGTCAAGAGCCCTGCTGCAAGGGATTGCAGCAGTTTGTATACTTGTGTCAGCCCCGGGTTGATTGGAGGATCAACCAGGGAGGAGCACATTAGTATGTCATCCAATGACATATTAATCCGCCATCTTGGATAGGCAGAGTGGGGCCACTCTGCTTAGAAATTCGACATCATGCCCAGTAGACATAATCAGGTAAGTAATCTTTATTCTATATATTTAGAGTGGCAGGGAACCCTGCAACTCTTTTCTCTTTACATACAGAGCTTCTCTGTATTGCCAGCATCGTCTGCTCCGTTGCCGGACAACGGAGGAATTGCGACACCAGCGCCTACGAATTGCTGCCCTCTGGTGGTGGTTTCGAGAACCACCGAAGTAAATAACTTGTATTTTATAGCTAATAAAATACTCTGCTCTTAATAAAATGGTGCCTTTTATTTAATTAACTCTATCGGTCCATTCGGACCGTCACATATTTACCTCAATTATACTGTTTTACACATAAATAATCGTACACTGCAAATCCAGGTGTCTTATGCCCTGTTCACACTTAAATCACTTTTGTCTAAAACCCACCCACTTTCAGAAAGTTTTGTGTTCACACTTGATCGGGTTTTGTACAACTCGGATCAAAATAGGCGACTTTTCTACAACTTAAGTTTAAGAAATCTTTTCTATAACCTGATGTCATACCTAGAAAGAGAAATGGAAGAAAGAGAAATGTTTATGAGATGGCCAAAAATGCTTGCTATAAAGCAAAAAAACCCTTGTAACGATCTGGTCTTTACCAAAGTGCTATTTACACTTTATAAAGCGGGGTCAAAGATATCAATCATTTAGACACATGGATTTTAAGGATCTATGGATCAATAAAACCTTCACTTATCCCAAGGATAAGAACCAATAAACATTAAACACTTGCACAAACTGAATCGGAACTTTGTAAAGTAAATACTAAACAAGGAATTTCTCAAATCATAACATTTATTCTAGATCATCACAAACTATGATGATCCGATCTTAAACTATCGAAATAACAACATGAAACATAGAAAACTATATTAATCTAACACCAAGAAACTGGCTAAACTATTAAACTTTAATTAACACTAAAATACAGAATCACGACAAATAATACAAATCTAAGAGCGTTTCCTGGTACTTCTTGGGTTCCTAAACGGGTCTAGCACTATCGAATCCTGCAAATATCTGCGTTCATCGGTCGGATGATCATCACAAATTAGCGATACAACGTGGTATTGACTTACACCTGCATTTCGAGCATTGCTGTAAAAACTCACCAATTCTATCCTAATTATTACATTCGAGTGAATATAATAATTTGTCGTACATTTAATTCAGAAGCTTTAAAGTAAACATTAAAAATATTAGCGGGAAGAAGTCGGCTATAGAATCCAAAGAAGATTCCTCGGCCATCATGAATGAGTCAGGCGCTCCGCATCAAACTGAATGCGTTAGTTTAAAAGTGACAGTTAACAATCTATCCTAATACAGGTAGGGAATCGTTGCTCAATCAGAGCAAACTCGATACAATCAAGTCAAGTCCATAAGACTGGCCTACATGCAAGAGCTGCAACAAGCTATATTCTCGGTACATTTGCCTTCAGATTTTCAGGCCCGGCATACTATGGTCTTTACGGAGTTATACATCCCACCAGTTCCTAAATCCCATTTAAAGCAAAAGGTGACAAAATGACTCTGAATGAACTTGTACAATTTACACATAAAAATCATACAGATTTAACATTAATTTAATACAGAGACCCAGAATAAGCTTTTGCAAGAAACCATTGAGTTTCCTCCAATCAGGGAGCAGAGATATGATAAGCAGATTACCTGATTTGCCTATCAGTGAGTCATAATGAGTTGATCCAATCAAATCAACTCTCTGTTTTAGGTCCTTTGAACCCCATAGAATATCTTAATTATGCAAAAAGCACATGGTAATATTTAGGGTTAGCTTTACTTAAATCTATAGTTAAAATATTTTCATCCCTAAATAGTCTTATTTTATCAGTTGTAATACTACAAGCGCTAGTGTGATTGTCGAAATAAGCTTGTAACAATGAATCAAAAATTGCGACCTGAATAAATCACGAGTGCATGCAGGGCACGAGTGGTTTATTCTGGTCGCAATTTTTATATGCACGAGTGGTTTTACCAATGAGTAAAAAAATGAATGGTTGCAAGCTGTTTCGACAATCACTAGCGCGAGTGGTATTCACGGGATTCCCCAAAATTTCACGAGATTTTACGAGATTTCACAAGATTTTACGACTTTCTGCAAGATTTTATGGGATTTTAACGAAATACCCGAGCGAATGTAAATCCTGTAGAATCCCGTAAAATCTCGCGAAATCTAGTAAAATCTCGAGAAATTTCGTGAAACCTCGTGAAATCTCGCGGAATCTTGCAGAATCTCGTGAAATCCCATGAAACATCGCACCATCGCCATTTTGGGATTGGGGTGGAGTGGCTCGCTCTGACAGCTAATTGCTTCAGAAGTGGATAAAACAAATTTATTTTCGGATATTTTTCATGGTGCTAAATAATCAAAACAATAGGCTCGCCGACCAATGAGATTCGACCAGAAATTTGAATTCAATGAATCCGCACGTACGCTCTCGTCGATAGTTTTTACAAGTTAGATTCTCTAAATAAACATTTACAACAATATTTATTATTGTTTTGGCACAATAATCACTTTTATCAATGATTTATCGTAACTTTTCCATAAACAATAAATCACAGCATTCATTGTATATTTCTTACTCTTATATTTACAAAGATAAGAGATATATTCTTTTAAATATCTTATGAATAAAATAAAGTCTTATTTCGTATTAAACTTGGTACGATTTTGGCAAATCGCGCCCTCTGGTGGCGAATTATAAACTACTATAGTATTGAACCGTCACACCCTCTGTCATTGTTTATGACTATTTTGATTCTCTGTATACCGTTTCCGTTTATGAGAGTATGATGCAAAAAACGTTATTCCTCTTATAAACAAGAAAACCACATAAACAAGGGAAACGGTTGAAATTGAATGCAGCCAATGATCCAATATCCAAGTATTAGTCCATAGAACAGAAGGATAAGAATTAACAAAACAATAGACAAGAAACTAAATTCTATCCAACAATTCGTGCAGGAAACTGAGAACAGTGAGAAATAAAGTTTTTTGCATTGACCTTGGAAATGTTTTTCAAGGTCATTGCCATGTTCAACGTTTCAGGAAACGTAAGGAAAGAAATGACTGAAACGTGAAAATGTTTTAGTTCCTGAATGCAACCTATTGCTTTGTAGTTGAAAAATGTGCATGCCATTGTTGACAAACGAAAACGCTTATAAAATATTTAAAAAAATTATTCTTGGGTTTTTGTGTTGTTGCGCACATTTTTTGGCTACGAAACAATGATTTTTCAACTCGGCTCGACTAGAGGATTAAAATAAGATACCACAATATATACTTTCAGTACTGCGCAGTTTCATGCACGAATTGTTGGATAGAGTTTACATTTGTAACTTTCTGAATAAAAAAAACGACAGGGAAATTACAATAAACACATTTGTAGGTGCAAAAATTCAGTTTTCAACACAAAAATGCATTTTTATGCTCGTAACATGTAAATCTTAATTTTTATTTTTAATTTTTTTTGCATGTGTAAATTATTTTTATTTGAAAAGAAAAGGAAAAAATGAATTTAAGGTTTGTTTCGAGGTTTCAATTCGTCGTAACAAGGATGCAAAAAAATGGAATTCTTCTTTTGAGGGTTATAATATTCGTGTCCTTTCGACCAGTCGTAACTGACTGCGTAGGCAAATATTTCTCCGCGAGCATTGAAGCAACAACACGTGATTGATTGATCCATCTGCTCGGAAGTCTTCAGTTTGGTCCGTGCGTCTTTGTCCCAAAAACTGAACCTTCCATCTGAACCAACTGTTGACAACGTTCCGTGCACTGGATGAAAACTAATATCATTAACCTAATAAATAACAAGAATAAAATCATTAAATCGCTAAATTTGGGATCTAAAATAATATTCTAGAGTCTAGACTCAAAAATATACCTGAAAAATTAGAATTTTAGGACGAAAATCGGAATTTTAGGACGAAAATCGGAATTTTAGGACGAAAATCGTAATTTTAGGACGAAAATCGTAATTTTAGGACGAAAATCGTAATTTTAGGACGAAAATCGTAATTTTAGGACGAAAATCGTAATTTTAGGACGAAAATCGTAATTTTAGGACGAAAATCGTAATTTTAGGACGAAAATCGTAATTTTAGGACGAAAATCGTAATTTTAGGACGAAAATTGTAATTTTAGGACGAAAATTGTAATTTTAGGACGAAAATTGTAATTTTAGGACGGAAATTGTAATTTTAGGACGAAAATTGGAATTTTAAGACGAAAAATTGGATTTTAGAACAAAAAATTGGAATTTTAGAACAAAAAATTGGAATTTTAGGACGAAAAATTGGAATTTCAGGACGAAAAATTGGAATTTCAGGACGAAAAATTCGAATTCAGGACGAAAAATTGCATTTCAAGACGAAAAATTGCATTTCAGGACGAAAAATTGCATTTCAGGACGAAAAATTGCATTTTAAGACGTATCAAAAATTGCTAATTTTAGGTTAAAAAAATGTACCGTATTCCCTCGGAAACAACGGCATGCCGGTAATTACGAGTCTGACCAGTTTTTGACAAGTAGAGAACTGGTCAATAAAAAATCAAATAGACAAAATGCCGGAAATTTCGAATTATCCGGCATGCCGTTCTTTCCGAGGGAATACGGTATACAATTAAGCACTAAAACAATTTTTTTCCCCCAGATAAAAAATTATTTGTTTTATTAACCCTTCTTGTTTTAGTGTGAAATACCAAAAATGCCATTTTTTGCAGATTTTCCCCCCTTTTTTTATATAGCCATATATTATATTATATTTACCGCATAAATGTCCTGGTAACCGTTACTCGTGCCGTTCGAACGGTGACATTTGAATGTGAAATTATCTTTGGGGTTTTGCGGATTTACGTAATGAATCGCGACTCGGCCTTCGACACTCCCCAGAGCGAATCCTGTAGGAGCGTTTTTCTTGTCCAGGAATATTGAAACGCAGCGATGCTTAAAGAATTAATAGAAATTTGAATTTTTGAATTTTGATCATTTTAGTATTGTTTTTACTTGGAATTTCAATGGGGAATCGATTCGTTTGAATTCTTGAGGTTGGCCTTCCAATTGGTATACTATTAAACCGCGGCCTGCGGTGCCTGCGATTGCCATTGGATAACACTAGGGGAAGAATGAAATAGGTTTAGTTGAATTTTTTGTGTTTTTTTTATTGATTTTTGTGGTCTTACGACGTCGACGCAGTAACAACGTTCGGGTAAGTTGAGTGATAGCATGGGGTTTGGGGTGCGCGTGTCCCAAAACTGGAAAATAATGGGAGGAAAAAATGACTTTTTTGTTGTTTTTTGGATGGGAGAATTGAAATTTAGGAAATGTTTTTGAAATTTATCCGGGATTTCGAGATTTTAAGAATGTTTTAGCAGAGATTCGATATATGGAGATTTTCGGCAAAAATTTCGAAATTTTCAAAATAATTTCAGCAAAAATTCAAAATTTTCACTCACCGGAAATTCAAAATTTTCACCGGAAATTCAAAATTTTCACCGGAAATTCAAAATTTTCACCGGAAAATTCAAAATTTTCACCGGAAATTCAAAATTTTCACCGAAAAATCAAAATTTTAACCGAAAAATCAAAAAATTTGGAATTTTTCCTGAGAATTTTGGATTTTTCGGTGAATTTTTCAGTGAATTTTCAGGAAAAATTCAAATTTTCAAAATTTCAGGAAAAATTCAAAATATCAAAATTTAAAAAAATATTTTCACCAAAAAATCGAAAATTGCCCCAAAAATTCAATATTTTCACTCAAAATTCGAAATTTTCAAAATAATTTACTAATAATTAAAATAACCAAAACATCGCTGAAAATAATTGAAAAACCGTCACCTTTTCCCAAAAAAAACCAAACGAATCACTTAAGAATAAACAAAAAAAAAAAAAAAAAAAACTAAAAAATCCCCCCAAAAAAAATCCAAAAACATTACCAAAACTACCAAAACCACACCAAAAACCCATACTTTAATAGTTTTATCCCAACTACTGCTCATAACACACGTATAATTCGGCGCCTTAACCCAATGAACACTTTTAACAGGCGCATCATGCTGCGCCACTTGAATCTGTTGATTACTATTCAAATCCCACATCTTAACCGTCTTATCACAACTCGCAGAAAACACTTTAGTAGCATCCTAAACAAAAAAAAACAAAAAAACAAAAATCAACACAAATCAACATGAAAAACATCAAATCACAATTACATCACTCCACGCAACGTCCAAAACCGGCCCCTGGTGGCTCTGCTGCGCTTTCGGCACCGTTTGCCCATTCGACTGAACTTCCCAACATCGAACCTACAAAATAAACATAATTTCATTCATATATTTAAATTTTTTAATTTTTTATTTATTTTTTTTTTTTTTTTTTTTTTTTACGTTGTTATCCCAACTTCCGGCGATGAGAATGTTTTGCGGTAGAATGGCCGGACTGAACGATAAACAACTGACGGAGTCCTCTGGTGCCGAAGCGACTTCTAAATCTTTCATCGGGTTGTGAGTGGATGTTGTCGTGTTTCCGAATGCCGCGTTTCCGCCGAAAGCGGCCGGTGTTGAATTTGCGAAAAAACTCATTTTGATGATGGATGTGGTTTGAAATCGACTTAGTATAAACGCGCCATTTTGGGTTGTGGGATGGTTGTATGACGTCAGATTTTGTGTGTTTTTGCTTTGAATTAGGATTTCTTTCGTTGTGGATTTGTGTTGTTGGTGATTGGTTGGATGTTTTGTCGTCATATTTTGTCTGGTTTGATGTGAGGATAGGATTTTGGGTTCCGGATATCCGGATCAGGAATTTTTAAGATGGTGGATAATTTTTGAAAGGTGTGGAGTAGGGTCGGTAAGATGCAGGTTTCTAACGCGAATAATGTTAAGATTTATAATTTGAGTGCTGGGAAAAGTTTGCCTGAGGTTTGTATTTTGTGTGTTGTGGATCTGAAGTGGTTTTTAATGGATTTTTGGATTTATTTTTAGTGGATTTCTGATCGTAGACGGAGAAAATTGCAGCAAAATGACATCGGTGCGTCGGTTTTACATTGATTTTCATGATTTTT
>JH432203.1:33550-53566 GCA_000239455.1 Strigamia maritima
TTTTTTAATTGGTTTTTTCTAATTGTTTTTTTAATTGGTTTTTTCTAATTGTTTTTTTGTAATGGTTTTTTCAATTGTTTTTTTGAATGCGTTTTTTGTATGGTTTTTAACCCGTTTTTTCCAGCATGTCGGATAAATTTGCTTTGTCTGGCACCCTTATCGGACTCGCTATTATCCGGCATTCCGCTGTTTCCAGGGTAAAGCTGGGTTCTCACTTGCGATTTTTCCGCTTTATCACGTGAATTCCGCGCGGAAAACTTTCGTCAAAACTGCGCCATTTTTAAAATTAAAAATTTTTCTAGGTTTTTTTGTGTTTTTGTTGCATGTGGGAACCTAGAAAAGTGTTCAATTTCAAAAATGTCGCAATTTTGAGGCAAAATAAGTTTTAAAAAACCGCAAAACGCAATAAAATCGCGCGATTTTACCGCAAGTGAGAATCCAGCATTATACGGTAGAATTTTATTGGTTTCGGGGGATTTGTGTAAATATGTGTTTTTATTGATGTTTTTTTGTTTATGTAGGCAAAGTTTGGGTGATCGGTTGTCACTTGACGAGAAAAGTGAGCGTGGGATGAAGAAGGGACACAATGCGTTGTGTCATCGCGAAGTTTCGTTTAAAATTGGAAAGGTGAGTTTAGAAATAAATAAATCATACTATAATTTCTCGAGGATTGTTCAAGGCCATAAGTAATATTTTTAACTCATGATAAATTGCCATTATATGTGGTGCGCCATCTATCTTTAAATAGATGATAGTCTGGCACGTCATCGTCAAAACAAAACTATATGCGATTGGAAGCGCAGCAAAAAAGACACTAGAATTTAAAACCCCAATTGTATAGAACTGGGTTATCACGGGTTATTATGGTCTGGGATTTGATTTAACATTATTTCACGGGTTATTGGTGACCTGGGATTTGGTTTAACTGGATTTCACATGTTATTTGTGAACCGGGATATTGTTTAAAAAGATTTTACGGGATTTCAAAGGTTACTATTGATCTAGGGTTTGATTTAATGTGATTTCCTGGGATTTGAATTTGGGGGATTTAATGGGGTTTCATGAGTTTATTATTGATCTGGGATTTGTTAAAATGTTTAAGAAGTTTTTTAAGTTACGTAGTAACGTGTACTTTACTATAATCTATTTATTATTTTGTGCGCGAAACTCCCATTGGTTAATAACCTATATTGTACTGAAAGTATATATTGTGGTATCTTATTTTAATCCTCTAGTTGAGCCAAGTCGAAAAATCATTGTTTTGTAGTTTAAAAATGTGCATGCCATTTTTAACAAATGAAAACGCTTGTAAAATATTTTAAAAAATTATTTACATTTGGGTTTTTGTATTGTTGCGCACATTTTTTGGCTACGAAACAATGATTTTTCGACTCGGCTCAACTAGAGGATTAAAATAAGATACCACAATATATACTTTCAGTACAATATAGGTTATTAACCAATGGGAGTTTTGCGCACGAAATGATAAATAGAGTTATAGTTAGATATAATTTGTCATCATTTTTCTCAACAATTAATTTTGTTTCTATTTATATTTTAATGATGATTTAGAAGACGAAAAACCAAACTGAGCCGCACATTCGTGAAGTCCGCTCCGCCAGGGGCCTAGGCTCAAAACTTCACATACGAGGTCGAGGAAGAGGAAGAGGCAGAGGACGGCATTAAAACAAAAATAAAATTTTAGGTATGAAAATATGTAATAAAATGGAAGTAATAATAAAAAATAAAAATGGTTTTACGAAAGTTAAAATGGACACAACAAGATCAAAGTCTCGCAATACGTGAATATCTCTGCAGACAGGACACCAATTCTATGGACCTAAACTCCGTTTCCAAAACATTGCAAGAAACTCCCATTGGCTAGAGCTTTTTCCCAGCAATTTTTTAATGCACTTAAAAAAATAATTTGAAAAATGACCATAAAAGGGCATAAACGAACATAAACGAACAAAAAACGACCATAAACTATCATAAAAATAATATATGGATCTGTAGACGGGACACTTTTTGGCCGTTCTTATAGCATGTTTGCAGCAGAAAGTTAGGATAGCTTAACTCGCTAGGCTGGGTTTATACAAATCTAAACTCTACTTAACAATTTGTGCACGAAACTTTCATTGGTTAATGGCCTATGCATTGTACTGAAAGTATTTATTGTGGTATCTTATTTTAATCCTCTAGTTGAGCCGAGTCGAAAGATCATTGCTTTGTAGTCCAAAAATGAGCATGCTATTGTTAACAAATGAAAACGCTTGTAAAATATTTTAAAAAATTATTTACTATTATGTTCTTCACATACTTAATTTGGTTTGATTTCTTAATGTTTGTTCCAGAAAGAAGTTAGTGAAACGTGTTGTCTTTTCTAGATCATCGATAAATCTGCTTTGTTTATTTCAGGTTGCCCTGGTTACATGTTAATAATTGTATGCTAATTATGTGCTCATTTACATACTTATTGTTCAATATTTCTGATATATAACATTTACATTTGGTTTTTTTTTGTTGCGCACATTTTTTGGCTACGAAACAATGATTTTTCAACTCCACATGAGTAGAGGATTAAAATAAGATATTACAATATATACTTTCAGTACAATGCAAAATTTTACTTTTTAGTTTTGTGCACGAATTGTTGAATAGTGTTTAATCCACATCGGATTGGCTGGGGCCTTTTTACATGCAGCGAATTTGCTGCACGAAATAGTTTGCGACCGTCCCATCTAGTAATCGGAACAGACAAATTCTGATAAAATGGCATCTCTATGTAATTTGGATTGTTGTCGCCATTTTGTTGACGCTATTTTGATAGTGATAAACATGTTTTGTCAGTTGCTGATGAGATCATGTGAACTCGCTGTGGTAAATATTGTTGCGTGAAAAGGTCTCAGCCGATCTGATATGGACCATAGAGTTACGCGTACAGACTTTTTTTTATAGATACAGTATAACCTGTGCAGTCCGGACACCGAATTATCCCGTGCACTCTAAATTACAAGTGCTTGTGCAGATCAAAAAAGATATACTTAAATAGCTAGAAACAGGCAGTGGTTTATAAAACCTGTACAGGAAGCCAGTGTTGTTTATAAAACCTGTACAGGAAGCCAGTGTTGTTTATAAAACCTGTACAGGAAGCCAGTGTTGTTTATAAAACCTGTACAGGAAGCCAGTGTTGTTTATAAAACCTGTACAGGAAGCCAGTGTTGTTTATAAAACCTGTACAGGAAGCCAGTGTTGTTTATAAAACCTGTACAGGACAAATCTCAATCATCCAAGAAATCATAGAACAAATCCCAATGCACGAACACAAAAAATTTGTCAAAACATGACAAACCCACAAATACCATATTTTGTCGAATAAGGGCCGCGGCCTTTATTACAAATTGCAGCTGCACCCCCTGGCGTCTATATAATTTTGCTTAGCTAAACGTAACTTTTTAAGTTGTTTTTAACGTAAAAACAACTTAAAAAGTTGCGTTTAGCTATGCAAAGGTATTTAATACGTTTAGCTGTGCAAACGTATTAAAACCTGTGCTTAATTCAAACTACAGTCCGGGGGTGCGGCAGTAATTCGAGGGCGGCCCTTAATCGACAAAATATGGTATGTAATAAAACCTTAGTGATTTTCTTGTTTCAGCCCCCAGTAATCATACACCTTGCCAAAAAAATGGAAACAGGCAATTTTTTAAAGTCAGAAAAATGGAAATTTCTTAAAAACTGTAATACTGACAGACAAATGGTTTTAAAAGGATTTATAGGACTGGTAGAGCTATCATTTCGTGTAAAATGTTTGATGATTGATTTAGTAGTTACTAAGAAAAAAATTAAAAATCACCAAAATCAGGTTTTTGCAATTTTGCCAATATCTTGAGAACTGTTGAAGATAAAATTAAAAATTAAACTAATCTAAGATGTTCAATTTCTCGGGCAACTTTTCTAAATTGGATGTATGGGTCTGCGAAGCCCTCAAAAAAAGTCATAATGGAGCTAAGTATAATTGTTGTCAACAATCAAAATTTTCAAAAAAATCATTGTAACCAGAATTTTTTTCAAATCTAATGATCTTTTAGGATGTTTAACTGCGTACATCGCTCTAACACATCCAGGATGTATGACTTAATTCGTCAAGAATTCTAGTCACAATGATTATTTGAAAATTTTGATTGTTGATAACAATTACATAGCTCCACTATGACTTTATTGAGGGCTTCGCAGACCCATACATCCAATTTAGAAAAGTTGCCCAAGAAATTGAACATAGTTTAATTTTTAATTTTATTTTCAACAGTTCTCAAGATATTGGCAAAATTGCAAAAACCTGATTTTGGTGGTTTTTAATTTTTTTCTCAATAATCACTTAATCAATCTTTAAAAATTTTACACAAAATGATAGCTCTACCATTCTTATAAATCCACTTAAAACCATTTGTCTATCAGTATTACAGCTTTTAAGAAATTTCCATTTTTCTGACTTTAAAAAAAGTATCTTTTCCATTTTTTTGGTAAGTAGGTGTATTTTGAAGTTGTTTGAAGTGGATGGCATCATTTAATTGGGATATCAATTCTAGAATCCATCGGTCTATACCACCTTTTGGAGTTTTGCAAAATTCGTCGTCGCCATTTTCAATTGTGGGCAGGACTAGTTATAACGGGACGGCTTCGGATTGGCTCCACTATTTTTATATCGATCGTGAAGGAATTAGAGTTATGAAGTGTTCCATATAGTTATGAGTTTATAACTCATAACTATAAGGTTTAATGCAGTGGTGCAAACTCTCTAATACCTCTATCATTCCTATAAATCTTCTTAAAACCAAGCTTTTAAGAAATTTCTATTTTTTCAGAATCAAAATTTCAACATTTCATAAACTTATGAAATTGAGTAGTATACATAAAACAATTTTTACGGAGGCTGACATGACAGTTATGTGACTGCAGGTGGCGCAAAATGCAATGACGACAAACTCGTAGTTAAATTACGAAAAAATAAAAAATACTGAATTTTTTATTTATTTTTAATTATTGCATTTTTAATTATTTTTAATTACCGTATTATTTTACGTGACGCGCGCGAACCACCTATTGTTAAATTTAATTTAAAATATTTTTAACATTGCAAGAATGTTCATTCATGCAGTAGTGCAACAGCAAGACTTAGCACAACTGTATGAATGGTCATCTAACTGCGAAAAGCGGCATAAATCTACAATTGCAACTGAATAATCGCCAAAGCGCCGTAGGCATGACACCTCGTTGCAACGACACAACCATTGAACTGCGTGGTGGAGTAGTGTTTTCATACCGGGGTGCAGCAGGACGTTTCAGATCAATATGAATACATCATATCCTGTCACTTTAAGTCAACTACACACTTAAGAATTTTATTCAGTCAATGATGAACGCAGCTTAACTGAAATTTATTGCCTTAAGCAAGTCATTTGCCATAATTATGACGTCCAAAACGTCACATGTGGTGAGTTTAAGTTAACTCAGCAGTTAAGTCAACTATACTCTATTTAACAATTCGTGCACGAAACTCCCATTGGTTAATGACCTATGCATTGTACTGAAAGTGTATATTGTAATATCTTGTAATAATGTATAATAGACAGTTTGCGCTTTCACGAACGTAATTTTTTTAATTACAAATGTTAGATAAATACGAGATTTTAAAAATTAATCTCGTATTTAATTTAACATTCGTATTACGAATATACGAGATTTATTTTTCAATTTGTTCGTGTATAAGTTGATATACGAATGCACTGCACATGCGCAGTGGGCATCAAAATTTGCACATTTGAAGAGAGCTTGGCATCCATCTTGTTTTTCATCGGTTTGTTGTATTTTCGGTAGGTTTTTAGTCATCTAGGTTAGAAATTTGTTTGAAACAAACTATTTTTTATATAAACATGGCATTAGACACACAATTTACACATTTTCTACTGGAACATTGAGCGAAGCCATGTTTCTCGTTTATTTGTTTATTTCGTTCTCGTTTGTGTTTAATTGTTTGTGCAAGCGGAATCTGAAACAGTAGGTGCATTCAATTCCAAAGGGATAAACTGTTTATCTTGATTCTTTTGATTCTCGCTAGGCGGAAATGACAATTTTTACGTCATTCTTCAACAATCAGTTTACCCATAAACCGTTTTAACAAGTAATTAGTAAGTAGTAACTTAAAATGTTAACTGAAAGGAGAAAACTCAAACAATCCGGACATGGAATTTTGATTAAGAACTAGCTCCGAAACTTGATCCTAGAATATTTAAGTTGGCAACTGCGCATGCACAGACTGAAACTTAATAACATGTTCAATGCTTAAAGCAGATTAAACTGATTCTCTATAATCAGATTTAATTATGCTTTTATAATCACTTTGGAATTGAACGCACCTAGTGATTTTAATTACAAGACACGAGATAATTAATAAAAATGAATTCATTTCATTTTTATTAATTTATTTCACGTTCATAATAAAATCTCGTTCGTGAAAGCGCAAACTGTCTAATATATATATAATAATATAACATATAATAATATATTGTAATATGAGCTGAGTCGAAAAATCCTTGCTTTGTAGTCCAAAAATGTGCATACCATTGTTAACAAATGAAAACGCTTGTAAAATATTTAAAAAAAACTATTTACATTTGGATTTTTCTATTGTTGGGAACATCTTTTGGCTACGAAACAATGATTTTTCGACTCAGCTCGATTAGAGGATTAAAATAAGATACCACAATATATACTTTCGGTACAATGCAAAAAAGTTCACTTTCTAGTTTCGTGCACGAATTGTTGGATAGAGTTTAAGTTAATTTTTCTAAATCAAATTGAACGCACCTATTGTTACTTTACTAAAAATACATTTTAAAATTAAAATTAAAAACCCTCTAACTTGACTGTCCCGTTAAAAAGAAACACTGCATTCATTTTTATGTCACGGAATTTTATTACATTCAAGTTTTCTTTGGTTTAATACACTTTGAATTAGAACAAATTAATGGTTCGCAACATTTGAATACTTTGTTGCACTCAACATCCGAACATGGAGCTTCAAATCCATGAGTGTTTACATTGGCCACACTTAAAAGTTAAAAATAGTTACATCAGTAATTTAAATTAAAAATTGAGATCAATAAGAGAAAGATATAAAATAAACTTACAACTCTGTGGCTGCCAAAACGATAAAGACAAAGACCAAACGAAGAACCAAAGCTGATACTTTCATTTTCAGACTTGTTTTCTAATGAATGATTTATTATTGAGTAAACACACCTTATATACATGACATAGGTGGCACATGATTAACACGCATTGACCAATCATGATCAAGTATTCAAGTTAAAGAGGTGTTATAAAAACACAACATATGGTGAAATATGACTATGTGTAACAAGAACACAACAACCACCACAATTTTATTGCAAATTATATTTATTTAAGTGCCTCTAAAAATTTAATACTTATAATTATTCTGTTGTGTATTCCTCTCAAATTCAAGAATTAAAGGTCAAGTGCAGTAAAAAATTTAATTTTTATATGTGAGAGATTCTTAATAATATCATGCATTTCATTGTTTAACCCTCAGAAGCCTATCCTATGGGACAATTGACACAGGCAATAGTTCTGAATACAAATTATTTTTCAAAAAATTTTTCAAAAAAATCTGAAATTTTCTGGAGCTGTTCAAAAAGTGGTTTTACATATACTCAATTTATTTGGTAATTTTCAGACTTATAAAAAAAAAGTTATTGTAAAGAGAAAATAATGAGCCCCTTAAAATCTCAGCTTAAAACGTTTGCTGTTTTCACTGCATTTTTTCTCTTTAGCGAGAGCGCTTTTAAAATACAACGCCACCTATATGCAAAGTAGAGAATAAACAAAGCAGTCGGCACATGTTCAGTTCACATTTCACATCAATTGCAATTAATTGCACTAATTGGAATTAAAATTAAGTTAATATTCACAATTATTATAAATAAATGATTAAACTCCTTGCATGCTGTTCAAATGATCACATTTTGACTGAGTGTCTTGATTTTTATACAATCAGTGACACCTAGCGTCAGTTGGTAAAACCATGGTAACCATGGTAACAGCACTAAAGCGCTTCAACTCAGAGTATATAAAACATGTCAATTGACACCACTAATAAAATCAAATCAATAAAATCAATAAAATATTTAAAAAAAGTGAAATATGTTATTGTTAACACTCTTTCACATAATAAAATTAAATTTTAGATTGCACTTGACCTTTAAAAATTTTAATTTTTGAAAATATCTTAAACAATCGATTATTGTATAAAAAAATTACTAAAAGAAACTTGTAAGCATGAAATTCAACTATTTTTAACCTTAAATAAAATGTAATATTATATTATTTAACTAAATTGTAATCAGTACAATTTTGGAGAAAAAATAACATCAAGAATAAAAAATTATTCTATCTATGAATATTATATATGAAAATATTTGAGAATTTAACACTACCAACAGACTGCGATTGCCAGGCGAATGAGCACAGCTGTTTAAAAACGACCATTGTTTTGTTGGCCAATTGTGAAGCCCAACACAAATAGAAGTGAGGCTGTGATTGGTTTTACCCGAATAGAAGCCATGACTCTGATCTTTTCGATTTTGTTACGGCGAGTTTCAACTACTGCGGCCACAATGGCGGCAAATTTTAATCGTTGGGGCAACTTCACCTAGTGTATGGTAGTGTTAACTTATATCATAAGATACACCGCGCTTGAGTGATTGTTGCAATTAAGTCAGCACTCATCTTTTCGAGCGATAACTTCAGGCACTCATGATCTTATCAGGCGAAAAGATGAGTGCTGACCTAATTGCAACAATTACTCAAGCGCGAGGTGTATTTTATGAGAGAATCTAACTTGTGAAAACTATCGACGAGAGCGTATGCGCGGATTCGTCGAATTTTTGGTCAAATCTCATTGGTCGGCACGCCTATTGTTTTGATTATTGAGCACCATGCAAAATATCCGAAAATAAATTTGTTTTATCCACTTCTGAAACAATTCGCCGTCAGAGCGAGCCACTCCACCACAATCTAAAATGGCAATGGCGCGATGTTTTACGAGATTCCACGAGATTTCGCGAAATTTCGCGAGATTTCACGAGATTTAGCGAGATTTCGCGAGATTTTACGAGATTTCGCGAGATTTTACGGGATTCCACAGGATTTACATTTGCTCGAATATTTCGTTAAAATCCTGTGAATCTCGTAAAATCTCGCGGAATCTCGTAAAATCTCGTAAAATCTCGTAAAATCTCGTGACATTTTGTGGAATCCTGTGAAATCTCGCGTGAAAGCTCTCATGGAATCCCATCAAATTCCGTGGAATCTCGCAAAATCTCGTGAAATCCTTTGAGAAATATAGATATAGATTTGTTGTTGTTGTAGTTTTTCTCGTTAGATTCTCTTCCCGAATACCACTCGCGCTAGTGATTGTCGAAACAGCTTGCAACCACTCATTTTTTCACTCATTGGTAAAACCACTCATGCATCTAAAAATTGCGACCAGAATAAACCACTCGTGCCCTGCGGGCACTCGTGATTTATTCAGGTCGCAATTTTTGATGCACTCGTGATTTCTACCGAGTAAAAAAATTCAAGCTTATTTCGACAATCACACTAGCGCTTGTGGTATTACAACTGAGAATCTAACTCATAAAAACTATCGATGTGAGCATATGGGCGGATTCGTTGAATTTGAATTTCTGGTCGAATCTCATTGGTTGGCGCGCCTATTGTTTTGATTATTTAGCACCATGAAAAATATCCGAAAATAAATTTGTTTTATCCACTTCTGTAACAATTAGCCGTCAGAGTGAGCCACTCCACCCCAATCCCAAAATGGTGATGGCGCGATGTTTTACGGGATTTCACGAGTTTCCGCGAGATTTTGCGAGATTTTATGGAATTCCACAGGATTTACATTCACTCGGGTATTTTGTTATCTCATGAATCTCGTGGAATTCTGTAAAATCTTGCGGAATCTCGTAAAATCTCGTGGAATCCCATGAAATCCCGTGGAATCTCATGAAATCTCGTGGAATTCTATGAAATCTTGTGGAATCTTGCGAAATCTCGTGAAATCTTTTGAGAAATATAGATATAGATTTGTTGTTGTTGTAGTTTTTCTTGTTAGATTTTTTTTCTGAATACCACTCGTGCTAGTGATTGTCGAAACAGCTTGCAACCATTTATTTTTTTACTCAGTTGTAATACCACAAGCGCTAGTGTGATTGTCGAAATAAGCTTGTAACTATGAATTTTTTACTCGGTAGAAATCACGAGTGCATCAAAAATTGCGACCTGAATAAATTTATTCTGGTTTATTCTGGTCGCAATTTTTAGATGCACGAGTGGTTTTACCAATGAGTAAAAAAATGAATGGTTGCAAGCTGTTTCGACAATCACTAGCGCGAGTGGTATTCTGGAAGAGACTCTAACGAGAAAAACTACAACAACAAATCTATATTTCTCAAAAGATTTCACAAGATTTTGCGAGATTTTATGGGATTTTACGAGATTTTGCGAGATTTTACGGAATTCCACGAGATTCACGGAATTTTAACGAATTACTCGAGCGAATGTAAATCTTGTGGAATCCCGTAAAATCTCGTGAAATCCCGTGAAACATCGCACCATCGACATTTTGGGATTGGGGTGAAGTGGCTCGCTCTGTCGGCTAATTGTTACAGAAGTGGATAAAACATAAATTTATTTTTGGATATTTTTCATGGTGCTAAATAATCAAAACAATAGGCGCGCCGACCAATGAGATTCGACCAGAAATTCGAATTCAACGAATCAGCGCGTACGCACTCGTGGATAGTTTTTATGAGTTAGATTCTCATTGGTAAAACCACTCGTGCATCTAAAAATTGCGACCAGAATAAACCGGAATAAATTTATTCATACCGATTCATTGTTACAAGCTTATTTCGACAATCACACTAGTGCTTGTGGTATTACAACTGAGAATTTAACCACTACTGTACACAAAATTTGCCGCCATTATGGTTGCAGTCGTTGAAATTCGCCGCAATAGATGGCGCCACGATGAAGTGAAAACACAAAATCGAATAGATCACAGTAGGTCTGATTTCATGGCTTTTACTCGGGTAAAACCAATCACAGCCTCGCTGCTATTTGTGTCAGGTTTCACGATTGGCTAATGCAACAATGGTCGTTTTTAATGGTCGTTTTTAAACGACTGAGTTCATTGGCGTGGCAATTGCAGCCTGCCTGTTGTAGTGTTAAATTCTCACTACAACCGCACGGACTATGATCTATTCGATTTTATATTGTCACTTCATTGTGACGCCATCTGTTGCAGCAGATTTTAGCTGTGAATCGCGTAGTGTAGTGTTAAAATTCTTTTATAAAATTGTTATGTTCTTTCTTATATACAAATATGCTATGCTTTCATGTGCAGATGAGAACGAGAAGTGACAGGTTTATTCTAACAAAGGGTTTTAGTACAATCATCTATTAACAGGGGAACGAGCTGGATGTAACAAAAAACACCTTAAAAAATAAAATATATCATCATGCTTGAGTGATTGTTGCCATTAGGTTAGCACTCATCTTTTTGCCTGATAACCTCAAGAAATGCTGAAGGGCATTTCATGGATATCTATCTTATCAGGTAAAAAGATTTGTTCTGATGCAATTGATCAAACAATCACTTGTCGCACTCAGTATATTACTATACCGAGAATTAATAAATTAGAGCAAGTGAAGCGATTTTAACAATGGTTTCATTGTTAAATTTTGACCAATGAGACGCGGATTTACACTGATAGTATAGTATGATGGTGTACTATCACCTTGGTCATTGTTAAAACTGCTCCTCTGCTCTAATTTATTGATTTTAAAAATTCTCGAATACCACTCCCACTACGGTAGGGAGTTTATCGAAATAGACCCAGTAATTCATTTTTCTCCATTGATAAAACCACTAACTTAGTGCATCTAAAATTAGGATCTCAAAAAACTCGTGGTTTATTCAGATCCCAATTTCTGGGATGCACTCGTGATTTTCTCAATGTAGTAAAATTCATTGTTTGGGCCTACTTCGATAAACTCCCTAGCGCTTATCATATCTAAAAAAAAATTTTTTAGAAAAGTTTTACCTTACCCGCACGTGTTTATTGTGAAGTGACAATGCAGACTACTTCCTTCCCTGGTCATTTTCGTATATATATACCTCTAAATGCACTGCTTTTATTTGCTTTATTAATTATTTATTGTAAAAAAATTAATGAAAATAACTATAAAGTTGATTAATCCATTCAGTTTCATTAAAAAAATATAGTCTTAATTATACCATTTTATGGTATTAGCTATTGACATTTCAAAGCAATATAAAAATTGTTGTTTGTTTTTAAAAGTAGAAAAATTAAAAAATGGATAAGAAAATTTGTTCATTTTTGTAGATTTATACTTAATTATTAAAATTTTGGAATCGGTATATGGTGATTTTAAAGTTCTCGGTTGCTTATTTTAAGTAAAATTTGGTATGGCAGGATGTTTCAATTTTTCATCACAAAACTACTGTAATTTAAAAACTACTTAACTTTAGATGCCAAACTTTACTTGGTACCTAGATTATATGGTTTTTGAGCTATGTGCCAAATTTCACACCAATTGGTTATAAATTCAGCGAGATTCAACCATTACAGACAAATACCCTTATGCTTAGTTCCCACTTGGCAGAAATTCCGGCAGAAAATTTTCTGCTGCAGAAAATTTTGAGTGCAGAAAAGTATGTGGACTGAAAAGTGGGCAAAAAATAGTAGAAAAGTAGAATTTAAAAATGGATGCCAGCTAAGGAAGGCAATTTATAAACACTGCTGCTTTCTACACTCAAAATTTTCTGCAGCAGAAAATTTTCTGCCGGAGTTTCTGCCAAGTGGGAACTAAGCATTACAGAATTTGGGTGCCATTCGCTTGCTGTGCTCGTTCATGCAATTATAGGACTTATACAATTTTTTATGTATGTATTGTCTAAAATCTCAAGAAACATTCATTAAACTAACCTATCATGCATTTTTTCTGCATATTCGATAGTCGATGGTCTAAAGCACTTGGAAAATGACGTGTCTGTATAATAAGGGTTGAAAATTGTTTAATTTTTTTTATTTATGCTTAGTTCACACTTGAACCACTTTTGTAGAAGTTCTTACTTTCTAAAAGTTTAATTTCTACAACTTTCAATTTATCATCTTCTTTCTGTTCACATTTGTGAAGAAGTTTTGTAGAAGTCATTTAATTGGCTGAAATTCCTATTATAGCCCAAGGCGGCTAATCGGTTGGCAATTGTTTCGTAAAGGATGCAATTTTGCTTCATTGAAGTTAAATCACATTGTATTTTATCGCCAAATATCAAGAAGTGATTTTTATTTCACCTTCAGCCCATGTGCTCCACTTGGCCGCCATTTTATATGAATGAAATTTGGGCGATGGTCAGTCACGTGATTGGTCCGGGGGCGTGTTTTAGAGGTATGACGTCAGGTTATAGAAAAGATTTCATAAACTTAAGTTGTAGAAAAGAAAAATTTTGATCCGAGTTGTACAAAACCCGATCAAGTGTGAACGCAAGACTTTCTGAAAGTGGGTGGGTTTTGTACAAAATTGGTTTTTAAGTGTGAATAGGACATTAAATTCAAAGTAATAGTGAGTATTGATGGATGTTTCTTGATGTTTAAACACTGGCCTAATTGTGAAGTCTGTAGGGCATAATGCACTTAGTGGTCTTGATGAATATGCAGAAATTTTTGATAGGTTAGTTTAGGAGTTCTCATTTTATTTCACGTTCAGTGCCAGTTTTATTTTTTGAATTTTCTCGGGTTTTCAAAATGACTAATTGTTGGGATGAGGAATGTTGGACTTTGATATCCCTATCTCCCTTGTCACACCCATCCCTGGTGGGAAATATTTTCATGTGTAATGTTAGCTCTCTAATGTAATTCTTCATAGAGCCAAGCCTTTCTTAAATAAATAAATAGTTCGTGTTCCATTTCAAAACTCAACTTGGATACATGTGTTTTCCTTGCTCCTCACCAACCAAATAACAACAGGTTATGGGCCCAGCACGCTTCCACTGCGCCTAAAAATAGCAAGTATTCAAAGAACTTTTAAAAACTGCTCCAAGTTGTCATAAACGTCTTAAATTGCTGCCAATCGTAAAAGCCATTGTTACAAAATGCCTGAAGCATCAAAGATAGACCGCCCGACCACTGAGAACTACTCTACATGGAAAATGCAGATAAAAGCTGTTTGTGTAGGAAATAAAACTTGGAAACACCTGTCAACAAAAATTGAGAAACCAGTTTTGGACCCGGCCAAGCCATTAGTCACCGAGGCCCACATCACAGAGTGGGAGGAGAACGATGCCAAAGCCGAGAGCGACCTGCTACTGTCCTTGACCACATCAGAGATAAAACACCTTCGAGGCCTGAAAACTGCAAATGAAATGTGGTTAAAATTGAAAGAAGTCCACGAGAAGACCGGAGACATACAACTCGTAACGGTAATCACCAGCCTGATGACTAAACGATTAACCTCTGTCAACGAATTGGACAAACATCTTGAGTTTTATACCGATACGCAGCGACTCCTTAATGAAAATTCTGAAAAAATGACAACAGAAAAAATAACTGTTGCCGCATTGCTGAATAGTTTGCCTGAAAGTTTCGCATCAATACGAAGCGCCATACAGACGATGCCGACAATGCCATCTCTCGATGAAACCATCCGCCAAATACGGGAAGACAAGCGAGGACAAGCATCACAGGCATCCGAAAATCCGAGTGCACTTCTTACAAAAAATGAACATCACAATTCGCACGAAAGATGAAACTCGCATGAAAATCGAAAACCACCGAGAGATAAAAATAAACGAAAATACGAAAACAAGGATCACAAATCGGATCGAACAAAATCGAACTCAGCCGGCAGATGCGATTTTTGTGGACGAACCGGACACATCGCCGAAAATTGTTTTTACCGCAAAAAACTGGTACAGAGCAAAATCGAAAAGACCGCCCATGTCACCACCAATTATGAAGCTTTCCACGCGAACGAATCGCCTAAGGACATGCCCAAAAATTGGATCCTTGACAGCGGAGCAACTTCGCGCAAACGGGACCATCGAAAAACGCAAGGCCCGACTTGTAGCCACGGGTTTTTCCCAACGATACGGCATCGATTACCAAGAAACTTTTGCGCCAGTCGCCAGGGCGAGTTCCATACGCCTTATTGCAGCTTTAGCTGCCAAACACGATCTAATTGTGCACCAAATGGATGTTATAACAGCATACCTAAATGGTGATCTCGATGAGGCAATCTACATGGAAAAATCTGAGATGCTAAACGAGCTATTAAACGTAGACAATGATAAAGTGCTACTTTTGCAAAAATCAATCTACGGTCTGAAACAATCAGGGCGACAATGGTATAAAAAATTAGACTTAAAGCTACGTACACTTGGATTAAAACCACTTAAAACGGAGCCGTGCATTTATTTTTCCAAAACCAAGAAAGAAATCATTATCATTGGTGTGTACGTTGACGATCTCATCATTGCAACGAACAATATGGAATCAATAAAGAAAATTAAAGACTTACTTATGGGCGAATTTGAGATGAAAGATCTCGGCCCAATTTCGTATTGTCTGGGAGTAGAATTCTCCCAAGACCTTAAAAATGGTACAATAACCATGTGCCAAACGAAGTACGCTGAAGATGTACTCAAAAGATTCGGAATGGAAAATTGCAAGAAGATTGCAACTCCATTAGACGCAAACAGCAAATTGGAAAAACCCAAAGCAGATGCAATCAAAAATCCAGAAGTCATCAACTTCTCTTATCAAAGCCTTGTCGGCTCACTAATGTACCTTTCGGTATTTACCCGACCTGAAATTGCTTACTCTGTTAGCGCATTGTCACAGTTTAATACAAATTTCGATGAGTCGCACATAAAAGCAGGGAAGCGAGTATTGTGCTATTTGAGGGGGAGCGCAAATTTGGTGTTAAAATTCTCCAAATCGGACGACGTCTTAACTGGATTCGCTGATGCAGATTGGGCCGGCGACATAAATGATCGCCACTCGCACACAGGTTTCATGTTCAAATTATTGGTGCAGCAATTTGCTGGGAAGCCAGGAAACAACGAACAGTCGCACTTTCATCAACTGAGGCCGAATATATGGCGCTTTCCGACAGTTCTCGTGAAGCCATCTATTTAGGAAATGTTTTATTCGAATTGGGATTCATCGGAAATGAGGCAGTACGAATCTTCAATGACAATCAGAGCGCCGAGAAATTGGTAGTCAACCCAGTTTTTCACTCCAAAACCAAGCATATCGACGTTCGCTACCATTTCATACGAGAAGCAAGTGAAGACGGTCTGATAGAAGTAAAATACCTACAAACCGATAAGATGCCTGCCGACATACTCACGAAGGGACTATTTGCACCAAAGCACTTGCAGTTTTCGCGAGATCTCGGTCTCGCAGTCGTGAGACAGGATTTCCCCCATGTCGTTTGAGGGGGAGTGTTGGGATGAGGAATGTTGGACTTTGATATCCCTATATCCCTTGTCACACCCATCCCTAGTGGGAAATATTTTCATGTGTAATGTTAGCTCTCTAATGTAATTCTTCATAGAGCCAAGCCTTTCTTAAATAAATAAATAGTTCTTGTTCCATTTCAAAACTCAACTTGGATACATGTGTGTTTTCTTTGCTCCTCACCAACCAAATAACAACACTAATTATAATGGATGAAGCAGTAAAAATCTTTTGTAAACACGACATTACTGGGTCCAATTAACCATTTACACTAACATTAACTGTGTACTATGCAGGGTGTATCAGAATTCATGTTAGACAAAAACAGGGACTATAGAGGAGGATCAGGAGATCACATTTCCACTAAAAAAAATTCTCAAATTTCCAAATAAAAACACACAATCCGTAGCCAACAGCAGTTTATTGCTCTAGAACATCTCTTGAAATAAACTTCTGCTGTTGGCTACCGATTGTGTTTTTATTTGAGAATTGCGCTTTAACCTGGCAAACGTGGGTGATATGCGTGATGCGGGATATTTGAAATCTTCCATTGTTTTTGGGGCTGTGACTAAGTGGAAAATTTTTTTGGAATTTTTGATTAGTGGAAACATGATCTCCTGGTCTCCCTCTATATCCCCTGTTTCTGTGTAACATGAATTCTGATACATCCTGTATTTGAATGTTTTTCCTTTTTACAGTACATTTAGTTCTGTGTTTGATTCCAGTCAGCATTCTCTGTTTGACTGTTCATAGTGCCCCAGACAGATGGATCTGCTGGTGAGATCTTTGATGGTCGAAAGCACTGCTGTGAATAATTTTGGACAATGACTTGTCTGTATATAATAAGTAATAAAAATTGAAGAATTTTATTTTTATTTTATTTATATCTAAAATCTGTTTGTCCTTTATGTAAATCTACATTTTTCGGGTTGGAGTAACACCGTTCCATTATGTTTAGTGGACGGGTTTTGGAAGGGATACGAGCTTGGGGTCAAGGGGTTTCCATTGTATCAAGTGGTTTTCAATAATTCCGGCAACAAATCTTTGTTGGCCATCCGAAGGTTGCTAATTCTGCACACAGATAGCGCTGATCGTTTGGTGTGTTTGTAAACGTCACAAATCCTGCAGTTTAACACACAGATTGCTGTCAAAGAAAGGGCTGTAGAAAATTGTCTAAAATGGAAAAAAAACAAAAAACATTTGTTATTTTTCCACCACAGCAACCAAAGACAAACAGCCACAATAATTATCATCATGTTAATGTTTGTAGATGTTAAAGCACACTAAAAGATAAAAGGTGCGTTCAATACTGAAAAGGAAAAGTTACTTCTCCTTATCTGCCTTATGGAAAAGCAACTTCTCAATGAACACACTTAAATTGTTCATGCATTTTCATTTGTATTTTTATTGTTTCAACTGAATAAAAATTCGATTTTGTTGATAAATTGTCCATTCCATCTTGGCTAATATAGAATCTGCTAGAAAATAGATAAAATTTTTGAAAAATAATCACAACTATTTTGACGGACAGGACATGATCGAACATTGTGGCCGACTTAGGTGCACCTTCCGCGGCCATGATGTTCAGTGATGTCCGTACCCAATTTATCGTCATTTTTCACAACTCTTACTTATTTTCATGCTGATTTCTCAAAGGATTGTTAGAATGTTGTTGAATGAAGTCCCCACCTACAAAATTAGCAGGATTTATTTGCTAAAACTTCAGTTCAGAGTCCAGAAACATCACGATCTAATCGTTTCCAAGATGGATGCCACTATAGCTATTTTTTGTGAATACTGCGCATGTGCAGTAAAAAGAAATGACTTCTATTAGGCAAAGAAGTGAGTTGTGTTTGCCTTTTGTCTAAAGTCACTTAAGTCACTTCATATTTGCCTTTTAAAATCATTTCAGGCAAATAAGTGACTTCTCATTTTAGGATTGAACGCACCTAAAGTCATCTTTTGTTAAAAAGATGAAATGTTTGCGTGCTTGGCGGTTAACAGGAAGTGAAGGTAGTTCTGGTAATTTCACGGTGACGACATCTTTCTTGGAATCATCCTACAACTCCTACACTCAGTTTTCCATCAAAGAAATTGTTATTTTTTTCTAAAAGCAACATGACAACATGACAATTGTTTTTGATGTCAATTCTCGGGAATGTACGTATATGTGTGTACGGTATCTTTTATCTATATACATAGAGGAAGCTTTCCGTCCGGCTGACATGCCTACAGTGCTTCAGCTGCGATTTGTGCTTTTTGCTGCTGGATGGCCATATTAAATTGTTAAGAAACTTGACCAAAAATTGTTATTGTATTCATTTTAAAGGGAATTTTAGGCTGATCATGAAAATCTTAATATTTTTTGCAATCGATCTCGGGAAACTCGTTTTTTGGGAGTTTTTTAATCCAAAACATGTGCCGAGGTGTTTAGGATTTTGGTGATTGGATTGACGAGACTTTGGTGATTTCACAGAATTTTAAACAAGATTTTAGGGGATAAATGGAATTTTGGGGGTTAAACGGGATTTTAGGGGTTAAACGGGATTTCACTGGTCATTGATGATGGGATTTTGATGATTTAACAAGATTCGACGGAAATCTTCTTTTATATATCTATATATGTAGAGAAAAGTTTCCGTCTGTCAGTCCGTTACGGTTACAGCGCTTCAATTACGATTTACACATTTCGCCGCTAGATGGCGAACTGGTTTTTTAAGGCAGTATGAATCACCTTATCATTTATTCAGATAGCTTAAGCAACTCTTTGGCGAGAGAAAAATGTTTACGTTTAAAACGATGTTGAGTCATTGGAGCAACAAACTGGTGTTGTTAAGAAGACAAAAAAACATGTATACACGGGTCATTGGTGACGGAATTTGCGGGATTTGCGGGGTTTAGGGAGTTAAATGGGATTTTCGGGATTTAGCAGGTTAAACGGGATTTCACGAGTCATTAATGATGAAAATTTGGTGATTTCACGTGATTTTAAGGGTTAAAACGGGATTTCACAAGTTATTGGTGATGGGATTTTGGTGATTTAATGGAGGTTAAACGGGATTTCACGGGTCGTGATGGGATTTACGGGATTTTTGGAATTTAAGGGGTTTAATGGAATTTCACGGGTTAAATAGGTTTTCGCGGGTTAAATGGGATTTCACGGGTTAAATGGGATTTCACGGGTTAAATGGGATTTCACGGGTTAAATGAGATTTCATGGGTTAAATGGGATTTCACCGGTTAAATGGGTTTTCACGGGTTAAATGGGATTTCACGGGTTAAATGGGATTTGGGGGTTTAATGGGATTCCACGGGTTAAATGGGATTTCACGGGTTAAATGGGATTTCACAGGTTAAATGGGATTACACAGGGTTAAATGGGATT
>JH432203.1:53586-72744 GCA_000239455.1 Strigamia maritima
CAAGAATCATGTTACAAGAATCGTGTTTTTTTGGGTTTTTTAGTTTTGTGTTATGAGACCTCTGGTGTTGAGTTGACGAATGTGTGGCTAGATTTGGTGTTTTTTTTTGTGTATTAGGTTTGATGTGAACTGAGATAGAAATGTAAATAGATTGTTGGCAAATGTTTTTGCTTTTATTTTTATCTGATATTGGCACAGATTCAAATGATTTTGAAATTTATATAGTGAAATGTGTAGAAAAAAACAAAAAAAACAAGCCGGTAGCCTTTTGCTTCGCTTCAGGTATTCTATACAAGTTGTTAGCCCCTCGCTTCGCTTCCGGTATTCTACTCGTGGAGAGGAAGGTTTCAATCCCATCACCAATAACCCATAAAATCCCGTTTAACTCCTAAAATCTAGTTTGATTCCTAAAATTCTGTTTGATTACTAAAATTTCATTTGATCCCTAAAATCTCGTTTGATTCCTAAAATTCCGTTTGATTCCTAAAATCCCGTTTGATTCCTAAAATCCCGTTTGATTCCTAAAATCCCATTTGATTCCTAAAATCCCGTTTGATTCCTAAAATCTTCTTTAATTCTTAAAATCCTGTTTGATTCCTAAAATCCTGTTTAAATCCTAAATTCCCAATTGATTCCTAAAATCCCGTTTGATTACAAAAAATCCCGTTAATTCACCAAAATACTATCACCAATAACCCCTAAAATCCTATTTAACCCCTAAAATCCCGTAAAATCACCAAAATCTCGTCATTAATGACCCCGTGAAATCCCCCAATTAAATCCTGAAAATCCCACCACTAATAACTTGTGAAATCCTGTTTAACCTATAAAATCCCACCACTAATAACTTGTGAAATCCTGTTTAACCTATAAAATCCCAATTAACCCGTGAAATCCCATTTAACCCGTGAAGTCCCATTTAACCCGTGAAATCCCATTTAACCCGTGAAATCCCATTTAACCCGTGAAATCCCATTTAACCCGTGAAATCCCATTTAACCCTGTGTAATCCCATTTAACCCGTGAAATCCCATTTAACCCCTTAAATTCCAAAAATCCCGTAAATCCCATCACGACCCGTGAAATCCCGTTTGACCTCCATTAAATCACCAAAATCCCATCACCAATAACTTGTGAAATCCCGTTTTAACCCTTAAAATCACGTGAAATCACCAAATTTTCATCATTAATGACTCGTGAAATCCCGTTTAACCTGCTAAATCCCGAAAATCCCATTTAACTCCCTAAACCCCGCAAATCCCGCAAATTCCGTCACCAATGACCCGTGTATACATGTTTTTTTGTCTTCTTAACAACACCAGTTTGTTGCTCCAATGACTCAACATCGTTTTAAACGTAAACATTTTTCTCTCGCCAAAGAGTTGCTTAAGCTATCTGAATAAATGACAAGGTGATTCATACTGCCTTAAAAAAAACCAGTTCGCCATCTAGCGGCGAAATGTGTAAATCGTAATTGAAGCGCTGTAACCGTAACGGACTGACAGACGGAAACCTTCCTCTACATATATAGATATATAAAAGAAGATTTCCGTCGAATCTTGTTAAATCATCAAAATCCCATCATCAATGACCAGTGAAATCCCGTTTAACCCCTAAAATCCCGTTTAACCCCCAAAATTCCATTTATCCCCTAAAATCTTGTTTAAAATTCTGTGAAATCACCAAAGTCTCGTCAATCCAATCACCAAAATCCTAAACACCTCGGCACATGTTTTGGATTAAAAAACTCCCAAAAAACGAGTTTCCCATTTTTTAGTTTTGGAATGGTTTAAACAGGATTTCACGAGATTAACGGGATTTCACGGGTCATTGACGTCGGGATTGTCAAGATTTAACGGGTTAAACGGGATTTCCCGGGTTTTACGAGTCATTAATAATGAGATTTTGGTAATTCTACAGGATTTATGGGGTTAATGGGGATTTCACGGTCATTGGTGATGGGATAATTGGGATTCTGGTGATTTAACTGCATTTTACAGGTTAACAGGATTTCACGACTTATTAGTGGTGGAATTTTTGGGATTTAATGGGTCATTAATGACGAGATTTTGGTGATTTTTAGGGATTTTAGGGGTTAAATGGGATTTTGGTAATTTAACAAGATTTTTAGTAATCAAACGGGATTTTAGGAATCAAATAGAAATTTAAGAAATAAACAAGATTTTAGGAATCAAACGGGATTTTAAGAATCAAACGGAATTTTGGGAATCAAACGGGATTTTAGGAATCAAACGGGATTTTAGGAATCAAACGGGATTTTAGGAATCAAACGGGATTTTAGGAATCAAACGGTATTTTAGGAATCAAACGGGATTTTAGGAATCAAACGGGATTTTAGGAATCAAACGGGATTTTAGGAATCAAACGGGATTTTAGGAATCAAACGGGATTTTAGGAATCAAACGGGATTTAGGAATCAAACGGGATTTAGGAATGAAACGAGATTTTAGGAATCAAACGAAATTTTAGGAATCAAACTGCATTTTAGGGTTAAACGGGTTTAATGGGTCATTGGTGATGGGATTGAAACCTTCCTCTTCATATATAGAATACCCAAAGCCAAGCGAGGGCTACCAGCTTGTATAGAATACCTGTAGCGGAGCAAAGGGCTACCAGCTTGTTTTTTTTGTGTTTTTTTCTACTACATTTCGATATATAAATTTCAAAATCATTTGAATCTGTGCCAATACCAGATAAAAATAAAAGCATAAACATTTGCCAACAATCGATTTACATTTCTATCTCAATTCAAACCAAACCTAAAAACGAAAAAAAAAACCAAATCTAGCCACACATTCGTCAACTCACCACCAGAGGCCTCACAACACAAAACTAAAAAAACCAAAATAAATAAAAAAAAATACCCCAAAACAATAATAAAAAAACTAAAAAAAACAAAAAAAACATTTGAAACTTCGTTTAACAAACAAGAATGGCATCTTCACATCTACTTATCGATCGCCATTGCCGATCCGACTACGCATGCGCGCCACTTACCACTTGCCCGCCAGCATCAGCCGCTCGTGGAACCCAACAGGTGGTCGGGAGGAGGACCGCGGACAGGTAAGTGGTCATCCAAAACACGAGGAGGTCGCATAAACCCTCGCCATTTACACTTAACTAAGCTCAGTAAACCTGTTAACCGGGTTTTAGTGAAACCCGGCCAAGATTTGGCCGCGTAACGACACTCGGGTCCGGGGTACAAGAGATCGCTCGCCATTATTGATCAACTGCATTGTTTACATAATGATAAATCACGAGCCAAGTATGTGACTTGGACCGTTGGACGTCAAGTCATTGACGCATGCGCTGCTTTTCGACATTTTGTTTACATTTTGTGTTTCGTTTGTGGGCTTCATTAAAATTTCAGTGACAAAAGCCCTGTTTGCGGTTGCCTAGCAACCGACAGCATCCATGTTGGCATGGTAACTGTATGCGAACAGGTCAGGCGCCATACATGCTGGTTTTAGACTCGGTTTTGTGTGTGGGATACATAATTTTTTTGGGGTATGGAAATGGATATCATTCTGGAATTGATTCTTTGTCTGCGGTGCGCGCATGCGCATGCGCTGCATCTTGTTTTATTTTTTCTTCTTGCAGGTGCCCTCTTTAAGATGCTGCCTAATAATGTAATGTCATTTGTTCGAAAGGCAAGTTATATATTTTTATTTATTTATTTATTTATTTATTTATTTATTTATTTATTTATTTATTTATTTATTTATTTATTTATTTTTTTTATTATTAAGATGTCCACTTGGACATTAGAGGGGACATCTTTTGCAACTGGTGAACAGCAAGAGCAACAGGAGCAGCAGAAAAGTACTATGGCTAAATTTAGGGAGTCGTTTATTGGTAAAATAATAATTTATTTATTTTTTTATTTTTTTTTTTTTGGGGTTATTTTTTTATATTTTTTTTTATTGTTTCAAGGTCGGGCAGGGGATAAACCATTGAAAAAAGACCCAACTGCAGGTCTGACACAGGAAGAAAGGATGACCATAAGGCGTGTGGAACAAAGGTTCGCCCGGGAATCTGACAGCGCGAATAAAAGGTAAATGTTAAATATCGTTAAAAGGTTTTACGATATCATGTTTTTTATTGGTCCATTGAATCAAGCATTGTTTAAAACTCTTCAATCATTTTTTGGAGATTTTTTTTTGAATAATATTTAAGGGGTTTGGAGCCAATGTAAACGAGCAGACGGCTATATGAAAAAGTGAGAGATTTTTAAATAGTTCCGCGATTTCTCGTATCAGATTTATTTCAATATACGAGAATGGCAAAAAAACGAGATATTGTTAAAAATTTTGTCCCTTTGTTTTAATGGTTTGTTGAGATTTTGGAAAAATTTTGTTACACATTGTCGTTAATTTTTTGTCTTTGTACGAGAAATCACAAACCGTCTATTATGCTGGAGACACGCTAGGCGCGGATCATGCAAATCGCGTCGCTTTGCGATTTTTAATCCACTTATTTCCGGTTAAAATCGCCTTTTGTCAAGCGATTTTGAAAGTACATGCTGCCAGTACTTTTTTGAGTGCGATTCCAAATTGCAGCCAATCAGGAGTGATTTTTTAGGGTAATTCAAAATCGCGAAGCGACGTGCTTCGTGCAATTCGCACAATTCGCACCTAGTGTGTCTCCAGCATTAAAGCGAGACCAAATGGAGGATCTGTGCGATTGTTACCAGTTGTGACGTAAACTCTATGCACAATCAATAGTGACATCAGAAACAGCGCTATGCCAGTAGTGGCAAACAATGTCCCTCAGAAATTGATTTTTTTAAACATGTTCTGGTAACTTTAAAAAATAAATAAAAATCATTTTGAACATTATAAGAGATGCTGATTATAAAATTTTTGATGTTGTAAACCCATTAAGTTTGTCCACTTTTTGTCAACAAGACACTTTAATGTCGCTGGTAAGAAATAAAAATAAATCTCAAGTAACAGAAATCAGAAAATCACTAAATCAAGTCCATAATTCACATCATGGGTTATGGACCTAGCATGCTTTTCACTTATTGATCTATTGATCTATAAATCTAGATTTCTTATTCTTTAATCTAAAATCTATCCAACAATTTGTGCACCAAACTGAAAAGTGAACTTTTTTGCATTGTACTGAAAGTATATATTGTGTTATCTTATTTTAATCCTCTAGTAGCCAAAAAATGTGCGCAACAATACAAAAATCCAAATGTAATAATTTTTAAAATATTTTACGAGCGTTTTCATTTTTTAACAATGGCACGCACATTTTTTGGACTACGAATCAATGATTTTTCGACTCAGCTCAACTAGAGGATTAAAATAAGATACCAAAATGTATATATACTTTCAGTACAATGCATAGGTCATTAACCAATGGGAGTTTCGTGCACGAATTGTTAAATAGAGTTTATTAATTTCCATTCTTTATTCCTCTTTTTTGGTTCTTATTCTAGGAATGTGGATCTTGTTTTTTTGAATGTGAATCTTGCTCCTTAAATGATAAATCAAAGATTCTAGCTCCAGATTTTGTACCTTGATGTCTTAGTCTGTGCATCTAGATCCATGATTCTAGATCTTTTCGTCTGGAATGTAGATTTAAATTCCAGATTAATGCATACATTAAAATCTGGAGTTATGGTGATTTGAATCATAAATTTGCCACAGTTCTCATCCTGTGATAATTAAAATGTATTTTAAATTGAAGAAAATAAAAATTTTATCTTTTATTGGATTGCCACGGACAAATAAACAAACTTTCCAATTCCCTAGAAATTACTTGTATCCAGGTTCAGTTTCGAGCCTTAAACGCAGAGATTACTGTATTTCCTCAGAAAGAACGGCATGCCGGATAATGGCGAGATTTACCAAGGCATTTTGTTCATTTGATTATTAATTGACCAGTTGTCTACTTGTCAAAAACTGGTCAGACTCGTAATCGTAATTACTGGCATACGGTAAAAAAAGGAACACTTGCTCATCTGGTATTTTAACTACCGTAATTATTAGGGGGTTTGCACAGATCACAAAAACGTATGAACGCATGAACGTACAAACGTATAAATTAAAAAGTTATATGTTTGTACGTTCATGCGTTCAAACATTTACGTTGATACGTGATGAGTGTTTGCGCAAACAAAAATATCATCGTCACAACGTGGTGTCACTCGATCTCATGTTCGGCTTGATTCAAAATATCCGTTCATGCAACGGTGGTGGTGTGGTGGTGGCGGCGGCGTTATTTTCACGTTCTCGGTCTCTATTACTGTGTCTTCGGCTTCTACCTTGTCGTCGCCCCGTGATTTTTGCAAATGGCAGCTTGGAAAAATGCAAGCAGGCCGATTTGTTTGTTAATAGAGGATTTGCGCTGATCACAAAAACGTATGTATACGCATGAATGTACAAACGTATAAATAAAAAAGTTATACGTTTGTACGTTCAAGCGTTCATACGTTTACGTTGATACGTGTTGAGTGTTTGCGTAAACAAAAAAATCATATAACAACATGGTGTCAATCGATCTAATGCTGGTGTCACTGGGACCTAATTCAAATATCCGTTGCAGTCAATGATGGTGGTGTGTTGGTGTTGGTGGCGGGGATGGTTCGTTATTTTCACGTCCTCGGCTTCTAATACTGCCTCCTAAGCCTCTACCGCGTGTTCGGCTTGTCATTTTTGCAAATGTCGGTTTGCAAAAGCGGAAGCAAAGCTGATTTGTTTGATGCCCATAACAATACGTTCATATGTTCATACGTTCATCGTCTGAACGTATGAACATATGAACGTATGGACCCAACGTAAGAATTCAATTGTTATGTTGATCTGTACGTTTTAACAATCACGTATCAATGTATCTACGTATGAAACATACATTGATACGTTGATAAGTTTGTACAAATTTCAAGTGCGCAAATCCTCTAATACGTTCATACGTTCATCGTCTAAACGTATGGACCAACGTATAAATTCATTTGTTACGTCGATCTATACATTTTAACAATCACGTATCAACTTATCTACGTATGAAACATATACGTTGATACGTATTTCAAATTTCAGTTGCGCAAACCTCCTAATATCCTTAAAATAAATTGTGGTTGTAAATGCAAACTTTTCCGATTTTTTTTAAGTGGTAAAAATTGAAAAAGGTTGGCAACCGCTGGAATAAACAATTTCAAAGTAGCCAAAGGGATTGTAGACTTCATATGATAAGTAGGCGGTTATAGCGAAAAGCCGTAAAGTTTGTTTGATATCGAACGGTTTTTTTAATTTTTAGTGTTTTGCTACAAGGAGGAGGCTGAAATGATAAAAAAATCAAGTTTGAAAGCTGAAACCATCTGTTTACATCTAGTTACAACTTGAAAGGTTTCTATATGTACACTGAAAGATAATATCCTTTTTTAGATTGGACTTTTGAGTTTCGAAATTGACTTTTTATGAATATCAAGTCAACTGGAAATTGTACTTGATCAATGGAAACTTGAGAGGGATTTTTTCAAATCAAACTAATTTTATATTAATTTGCATTTGAAAAAAATATTTGATAAAGCTAAAAAATGCAAAATTTATTTTTGGTACTACTTTTATTTAATCAAAGAATGATTAATTCATGATTTTGTAAAATATTGATTAACTTTATACCTGCATTTGATTGATATTTGTGGATGCTAGCCAAATAAAGATGGCACAAAATCATTTCTAATTTGCTTTATTATGGAATTGAAACTTGATTACAAAGGATCAGTTTCAGCTTTCAGGTTCAGATACCAGGCGGAGTGTCAAATTAAGAAAAGTAACATAATTAATTAATTATCATTATTGAATACAGTAAATTTTGATTTTTTTTTTTACTACAATAATACAATTTATTCCTGGAATTTGAATTTTTTTTAGAAAATAATTCAAATTTCAGCTTTATTTGCATGCTGAGCATGTTTTTGAATATAGGTGGTGCATAATTTTCATAAAATATTCTATTTACGTTGAAAAATGCCAAATATTTTATCAAATCTCGACATAATAACCCGCAACTTGACCTACTTTCATCCTCCATACTGCCAAGCAATATAAAACTTAAACAAACAAAATGGCCGAATAACCGAATTACAAAACACTCCAAGTGTAAGTTCTGCCGAATGAAGCGAATGAAGCGGAGTTTACGTAGCAAATGACAGCAAAATATCATTCTACTGTTGTTCTTCCGTCCATCTGACATAACACGTCTTATGGTTAGTTTAGATTGGTGTTTACATTATTCCATAGCGTAATGCAAGGTGGCTGCTGCACAATGCATTGCATGTTTAAAATCACAGACCTAAACTTAACTTCTTACTTTAAAATTGATTTTGAAGTAGGAAGAAACGTAACTTTAAGGGTTTATGACATCACAGATTTTATTGTTCAATCGTGATCAGCATGTTTCAAAAACCCTTAAAGTAATCTACCATTTATTAGATAGTTTGCAATTTCTTGCAAGTGATTTATTTCATTATGAGAATAGACAGTTTGCGATTTCTCGTACGAGACTGAAAACGAGATTTAAAAAAACGAAATTTTTAAAAAAATCTCGTTTTTTAAAATCTCGTTAATAAAATGTTGTATCGTGTGTTTGCAATTTGTCACGAAACGTGTTACATACGACACACTAATCGGCGGCAACAATTTTTGGCAGAATTAGACACCTTATCACAAATTAAGCGTAAGTATTGGGCTTGTGGTTTGTGCGAGGTGTTTGATTAATAAAAACACTAACCAGAGATATTGAAATCGACACAAATTTGGCAACATTGCAGCCGAAGCGGAGGGAAAATGGCGGCAGAATTTCACGACAATTGTTGTATTGCATGCAGTGCGCATGCGCAAATCAAATCGTATACACGACAATTTGAGACTAAATTTTTGAAAAATCTCGACTGAAACCTTTCAATTGAGAATACTTGTAACGAGATTTTTAACAATATCGCGTTATTTTGGCATTCTCGTAATGAAAAAAATCTCGTACGAGAAATCGCAAACTGTCTAATAGCAAAAAACGAGATGTTGTTAAAAATCTCGTCCTTTTGTTTGAAAGATTTTTGAAAAATTTTCTTATACGTTGTCGTTAATTTTTTTGTGTTGTAGGAGAAATCGCAAACTGTCTAATATGTCTAAATTTACTTACAACATCAACAAAATGAGCAGACGACAACAGGAGAAAAAACGCGAGAGAAAAACGAGATTTATTCGAGAATGCACGAGATTTGTTTCGTCACAGTTGGTTTCCAAAATGAAAATGGCTGACAACAATTAAACAGCCAAGAGAGCAGTGGCATTGCCAGAATCACTGCTCTCCTGCTGTTTGATTGTTGTTGTCAGACAATTAAACCCGCAAATTCTTGAATCGGTCTCGATTTTCTCGCGCTTTTTTTCTGCTGCTGACCTCTGCGCATTATCATAAACCGGGGTTAGTTTGATCAATTTTCAACTTCAAAACAATGTCTCGTCATGAGTTTTAGACATAAAAATCTGAATTTTGTCTTAAAACGTACGTTCCTATCTGTACTTCAAGGCTACTCTCATTCAAAAAAATCCTGGCTCAATTTTTAACTCCTTTTTTTAAAAGACATCGAGATCAAAGTTATACTCCTCATGCGAAACGATAGAACTCCAAACTGAGGTTTTAGCAAGTAAAACCTGCCAATTTTGTAGTTGGGGACATCATTTACACATCCTAACAAGATTTCATGAGAAATCAGCATGAAAATAGGTAAGAATTGCGAAAAATGACGACAAATCACGGGTGCCGACACCAGCAAACATCACGGCCGCGGAACATGCACCTACGTCGGCCACAATGTTCGCAGACGTTTTTGTCATTATATTCACAATTTAAACTATTTTCTAGCTGGATTTTCATATTTATATAATTTTATAAAAAAAACATCTAAAACGTCCAAAAAAACGTCTATAAAACGTGCCATTACATGAACATAAATAAACATTGATAATTTTATTCAATGTTCTAAGCAGTTGGAACAATAAAAATCAGCTCAAAACACTATCCTAACACTAACTTGAATTTCTTTATTATCGTTTATTTGTGGCGCAAACGCAACGACGAAAAACTCTTAATTAAATTACGAGAATTTATGAAATACGAGAATTTTAATTTTATTTTTAATTTATGCGTCTCGTGATTATTATTTTACATGAAGCGCGCAAACCACCTATTTTGACAACAATGTTCATGCAATTGAGAAAATGCCCCGAAAATCAAAATTACTCGGGTTTATAAATTTTTTTTTTAAATTTTTGTGGAATACTTTTAAGGGTTTTGAAACATGCTGATCACGATTAAATAATAAAATCCATGATGTCGTAAACCCTTTAAGAAATTACAGCAACCAATGAGAAGAAAACTGCTTCTCGCATGAAAATGAAATGTGAAAAATTAAGAATGAGAAATTGCGTGATTGGTCGGTTTACATGTACTGCGCGAACAAAATCTATACGTTACCTTCCTTAAGTTACGTTAAATTTTTGTAAGTTACATTACGTTCAATATGAACCAACCATAAGACGGGCATGTACAACCCCGCAGTTAATTTTACCCACAATGCAACCGTGTAGCAACTACTTTCATTCATTTCATTCATTTTATTCATTTTATTCATTTGCAAGTAACCGCGGAAAACCATGCCGGATTTGTTTAAAACGTCTACGTCACAAGGACGTGTTCATAATCTGCTGCGAATGTCAGCGCTACGTTTGCGACGATTGTGGCTGTTACCCGTCAAAGGTGAGTTGGTGCCAAACGAAATTAGGCCCAAGATCGATTTATAACTAACACAATTTGCTCGTCGTTTAATGCAGGATTATCCCGGAGGTGTCGCTTGCTCAATTTGTTATCGCAAAAAACTACCGCATCAAAATCGTGTGCCGATTAAGTCTCCTTCTCCGCCCTTTTCTCCCACCGAACAGGTAAAATAAAGAAATGCGTCAAATCGAAGAAACCCTTTGTTACTATCCAATCTTTTGCTCCTCAATCCTGTCACCTGTGTGTACTCTCTCTCTTGAGGCAACCGCTCTCTTTTCAATCCGTCAAATCGATCGATGATGGTGCCGCGAACAACAGGTGCCCTCTTTTTATCGATTTTCTTCTAGCCTTTAAGCAGTGGCGGATCAGACTGTGTGCAACAGCTGCAGATGGTTCCTGGTAGATCAGGACGAAGTTTTCGCCATGAGTGGGTCATTTAGTATGTGGAATATTCATTTGGGGATGTACAACTCTTTAACTTAAAGGGTTTATGACATCACATTTTTTTATTGGTTCATTGGATCAAGCTTCATTTAAGGATTTTTTTCAAAAATATTTTTTGAGGTGGTGGTCTAGTGGTTATAGAGCACTAGCCTCACACATATTTGGAAACAGGTTTGATTCCGGGCCAAAAATGTGTGAAGGAGTTTTTCACAGTTTTCCTGCCTGTTGTTGATGAGTTTTCTTTAGATATACCACCCTGGTTTCTCCTATCAACTAATAAAATTTCATCTATTTTAAAGATTTGCTGCGCAGGACCCTTGAAATGGAGATAAAATTATTAAAATACGTCTTGTATTAAAGTACTTATGCTGGACGTATAGGGTCACAAGACTTGTGGAATAATTTACGTTAAAGAAAGATGGTGAAGTGGGTTCTCCGGAGCAAAATTGTGCTAAGCAGTAGTCCTCGTTAGCAATTGGGTTTATAGACGCAAGCGGCGACTCAGGCCATACACGTACCCCGACATTAGCTTAACAGAATACTCAGCATCTAATAGGCGAGTCGAGTCTTTGTATTAGACCGAATAACGCAATAGCAATAGGAATAAATTGTTCAAAACGCCTAATAGTAGTTTTCCATTCCTACTTTATCTTCTAGCGTTCTTTAGAGAAGATATTATACTGCATTTTGCCATTGTGGTGCAGTCTTTACTTTGCCAAAAAAAAATTTCTTAATTATCATAATTTTTTTTTTTTTTACATTTTAATTTTAATACAATATTCATAAAATGGCAGATTTTTCTTTTTTTTAACTTTTATATTTGGCTAAATTTCTACTGTAGGTTCAAAAACCTTGCCAACGTAAACCTCGCTTGACAAAAACCTTAAATCTCGCCTTAAAAATCTAGCTCGACGTAAATATTTTTAATACGTGTCGCAGTATCACTTAAAATAATATTAAATGATTAAATAAATATTGGTTGGTTGCAGTGGTGAAAATAATTGTATAAACAGTTCTTGTAAATTTGTAACTTTGTAAATTTGAAAAAATTTAAAAAAAATTGTAAATTTTTTTTTTAATTTTTTAATTTGGCGACGTTAAGTGAGGCAAGGTTTTTGTCAAACGAGGTTTTTGTGGGCGAGGTTAAAACCGGCGAGGTTTTGAACTAAACACTTGAATTCTATCTTAGATCAGCTTAAAAGGTCTATAAATCATGCCAGATTAGACAAAATCGTAATATTATGTAATATTATCGGGAGGGTTTTTTTTGAAAACGTAATATTATGTGACTGGTATTGAATTTAGAATCTAATAAATTAAGCCAAGGCTATTTCCCCGAACGTTCGGGGAAATAGCCGGTGTATATTGGCTGGCTATTTCCCCGAACAATCGGAAAAACTCTAAAAACCGGTACACGTGCGGTGTTCGTTTTGTTGGTGTGCCATACTCGTCGTTCAAACACAGATTATAATCTGTGGTTCAAATTTATAACAGATCAAATTGAAGAAAGAAAGGGTTTTGGTTTAATGCAAAGGGAAAATATTTTATTGTGATTTATATCAAATTCGGATGATGTCCAAATTGGATTTATTTACATGCCATGACAAGAATTTTTATCATCGGAATTTGCAGATGATGGAAACCGACCAAAACACTCAAAATCTAAATTTTTTGATCGAGTTTATTGCTACTGGTTGATTAATCGATATGTAAAAAACCTACCTGTGTGTTTATCGGACATAACTAAAACAGTAACTAATACAACTTTTTTAATTATTATTTTTTTGACTTTTTTCATTTTTTTTCAAGTGTAAACAATTAACTTTTTTGGGCTTTATTTGTATGGAATCCTCAATGCAATCGCAATGCCACCACACATTAAATTTCTTCCAAAGCCTACTGTTGGAGTGTGGTACGTTTGTCGTCCGCTTTTTGCCAGCGGGGAACGTTTCTCCGAATGGTTGTTCGAGAATTTTTGTGCAAACAATCATCCGGAAAACTAAAACAATACAAACAGAAGTTTAGTTAATTGTTTACACTTGAAAAAAATGAAAAAAAGTTTAGAAAAATAATTAAAAAAGTTGTATTAGATACTGGATAGGTACCGGTAGGTTTTTTACATATTGAACAATCAACTAGTAGCAATAAACTCGATCAAAAAATTTAGATTTTGAGTGTTTTGATCGGTTTCCATCATCTGCAAATTGATGATAAAAAACATTCCAAATTCTTGTCATGGCGTGTAAATGAATCAAATTTGGATATCATCCGAATTTGATATAAATTCACAATTAAAATATTTTCCCTTTGCATTAAACCAAAACCCTTTCTTTCTTTAATTTGATCTGTTGTAAATTTGAACTACAGATTATAATCTGTGTTTGAACGACGAGTATGGCACACCAACAAAACGAACACCGCACGTGTACCGGTTTTTAGAGTTTTCCGATTGTTCGGGGAAATAGCCAGGCAATATACACTGGCTATTTCCCCGAACGTTCGGGGAAATAGACAGTGCGAATAAATTATTCACACTTTTAACCTTCAGTCTAGATTTGGGAGAGGTAAATATAAATTTGATATAGTGTCTAATCTCTTCAAAGACTGTTGATGTTGAGAATCTATTTAATCGAAGCCCTAGGCATTAGACACTTTCAGCAGCTAAAATTTTTATGGCTAGTGGAAATTTTAGATGTTCATTCGTTACAAACGACTTTGCTGTGGCCTATGGTGATGTTGTACTGTATGCATAGCTAGGGCTTAACAAAGACATGTGTTGTATACATCCAGGGTGTTCCATGAATTACCTACCAGGTCAAAAAATTTCCTAAACAGATAAAGATATCAAAATTCTGATAATGCAGTTAGTTGAATTGTAATTGCTTGATGCGTTTTTTAAACTAATTTTTCTCAGAATAAGTTCCTATTAACATCCTGTTTTTTGAATGATATTATACGAAACAAATGATTCTCTACAACTTTCTAATTGGAAATTTTTGTCTAACCTCAACGATTTTTAAGATAAGGTCTTAAAGTCATTGTTGCCGTCATTTGATTTGATTTGTTTTGATATCGCCATTGAAAAGCGCATCAAGCAATTACCATTCAACTGCATTAGCAGAGTTTTGATATCTTTATCCGTTTGGGAAATTTTTGAACTAGTAATTTATGGAACACCCTGTCTAACAACATAACATGTTGATTTTATAATGTCGGGTGTAATTGCCTTGTAATGGTTTAAAACTGCCAGAAATATAGAAAAATTCTAAATTAGATAAGTGAAAACCATTATTGATTTAGTGCAACAAAATTGAAATTTTAATGATTTTTACTAGAATAAAATGGAAAGAGAAGTGTCAGTGCTGTGATGTCAGTTTCTGAATTAAGAATGGGTTGTCTGATAACCAAAATTGGTTGAATGCATTTTTGAAGTGCTACAATACCTGTCAAAACAGAAGATTATCATCTTCTAGGTTGTAGCTCCTACCTATTTGAGAATAATTATTTAAAAAAAAGCTCCTCTTTAAGTTATGTATGCAAAAGCACTTGTGCTAAAAGAACCATTTTTGCATAAAATTGCATTAGCATATTTTATAACAAATGTATTCTTTTTGGCAATTTTGAAAAAAGTGTGTTATTATCATAATATGTGGAGTGAGAGAGGGGCACTATAGCAAAAATGCCCATGGGTGCCATATTTCCAGAGCTTGTTCTTTAGTTGCACATTGTAACTGCATTGGATCCGCTGCTGCTTTATAACATTAATTTCAGTGAAGAAAGTTCATCAAATAATTTGTTTTTGGTTTCAGTTGGGTACTCCAGTGCTTGATATTCCAATGCAACAACTTAGTTTAGTTCACAGTCTTCCCCAGAAGAGATCTTGGGAGCCAAGATTTTCCAGACCCATAGAATTGGATCAAGTTCCAGTGGTTCAGGAGCCCAGAACTTACAAGTTTCCTCAAGTCCGGACTCCATCTCAAGAAGAAGAGGAAGTAGAACCAGAAGTGCACAAAGAACAACGGCGGCCCTCATTTGTACGTTCGGATAGCCGGGCTGGGATTGGATCTCGGACCTCCACTCAAGATGAAGATATGACCCAAGATTTCTTAATTGTACCAGAACCAGAATTTTTTACAACCCGGCGACTATCAGATACCGGACCTTCGCGAATTCCTATTCCGGAACAACCGCGACGTTTGTCGGACACTGGACCTGACCGAGGACGACTAATTCCTCAGGCAGACCAGGAGAGACGGTTGTCGGAATTCTTGGCCACCTGGACTGGAAAGATACCGATGGATCGAAGACTGAGCGATGCTGGCGCGGCAATTTGGAGGGAACGTACGCAGGCTCATCTTGCAGGACGAAGGATGTCTGAAGCTGGATGGAACAAAAAACCTTTAGAGCTGAATAAAAAGCAAATAGAACACCTGGAGAAGAGAAGCCTAGAAGCTAACAGAAGAGATGGAAAGCGGCAGTTAGATGTTGGAAGGAATAAATGGTCTCTAGATTCTGGCCTATGTCCTCCCACAGAGCAGAAGGACAGAAGGTTATCCGAAGGACTGGCTGCTCCTTCAAGAGACAGGGAGCGCAGAGCATCGGATGTAGGGCCATCAAGATCAGATGACAGGTTGCCAACAATGAGCCATGCGTTGAGCGACAGTCTGCAAGACCCAGAATTGCATTCACCGCCAAATGGTTCTTCGGCTTCCGAAAGCTCGGGTGCTGAAGATTATTATCAGGACAGCGGTAGACGAAAGAGTAAAAAGGTAAAGAAGAAGACAAAGATTCAGCGGCAGAGAAGCAGTAATTATGGATTGGATCCAAGACCTATCAGACAGACATGGAAGGATGCAACAAATCCTCAAGAATCGGGGAGAAGAGTTTCTCGACAAGTTTTGAAGGAGAGGGATGGATGGCGTCGTAGTTCTGGAAGTTCAGAATTGAGTGATAATGGGCCCGAAATGACCGGACCTCCACCAATTCCACCAAGGAGGGACTCTCAACCTCAGATTCCCCATTTCTACTCTAGGTAAGTAAACTTTGGGATACCGTAATTCTAGAAAGTATACTGGGTGATTATATACCCACGAAACAAGAACAAGTCTAAACAACATTCAGAAAATATTTTTTATAAACATCAGAAATGTTGATTCTATATAAAAATGTCTTTTTTAACCAACATTTTTTCAACATTAAAATGTTGAAAAGATGTTGATTTAACATTAAACGAATGTTGCATATCAACAACTGATATTTTCACTGTTTGATTGTTGTTTCAGAGCGTTGATTTAACATCTAATGGATGTTGACTATGAACACAACATTCAAACATTCGATCGACTTCAAAAATGTTGATTCAACATTGTCTTGTTTCATGGTAATATTGGTTGTTGATATGCAACATTCGTTTAATGTTAAATCAACATTTTGTTATGTTTGAATGTTGAAAAAATGTTGATAAAAAAAGACATTCTTATATTGAATCAACATTTCAGATGTTTATAAAAAATATTTTCTGAATGTTGTTTAGACATGTTCTTGTTTCGTGGGTACCGACATACAGACAAAAAATAAAATACAGTACCTAGGATAATGACAACTTCTGTACCTAATACAAGACAGATTTTGGTAAGTCTTACTTGAATTCTCAATCAAATTTGAGGATGCTCAAATCAGTTCTTACGCTAAACAACTTTTTCAGCGAATCTGGTCTATAGTTACCACAGTTAATTTTAGGAAAAAGTGCTTTGAATGGTAGGGATTGTGATTGCACAAGCTAAAAAAAACATTAGGTGTCTTGTCTTCAATGTTAAATAGGTTGAACTGATTATATTGATTTTTCTCAAGAGCTTTGTTTATTCGGTTTACATTTTCAATCAAGCAGCAACCACTATTTTGAGTGATATTACAGTTTGGGTGTTCCTGTTTCCCTTTCCCACAGTATATCTAGAACTCTTAGAAAACTTTTTTCTAGGATGGGGGTGATATTAAAAATCCAATTTTTTGCATGTTATACCACTAATTGTTTACCAAGCTTTCTCTGTTGGTCTTTAAATGATTTAAGAAAGTGTTATGTTCTTGAATGTCATTTCTTTCTATTGTTTTTTTCTTCTGACTTTGCTTGGTCGATCTATGAGCCTTATTTTTTTATATCATTATTATGTATTAGTCTTTTTTCTTTTTGGCTGTACACTCCCGAAGGCCACTAGCTGTTGGTGTCTAGCCATTTTTGTTCAAAAAGAAAATAAACATTATTATTATTTTATATTTAAAACAATGGGATTAGGCAGTTTGCAGTACGGCCATTAAAAGTTATAATTATGAGTTATGAGCTCATAATTATAATTCTAAGCTCATAACTATAATTTTTTGCGCAATTTTATAAAATAGTGCAGCCAATCAGTGAACTGAATCTTACAATTAGCTCCGCCATGGTCCTCTATTAAAGGACCACGGCTCCACCTACAATGCAAATGGCGTCGATTTTGTTGATTCCACTTTGGTTCGTAATCTTAAATTATCAGCACTATCCACATCCAGAATAGCGCAACAATAGAGAGTTTGCGCCACTGCATTAAACCTTAAGCCTGGTTTACAATGCATGCGTAGCATCATGCATTTGTTTTTTTAGTACGAAAGTTGTTTACATCATTGTGAACATAGTTCTGGACTTAATCACATTTTAAGTCCACTGAGCATGCTCAGTCACTAGGAAGTAGAATGACGTCGCACCTACTGATGCAAGTGATTCGAAGGCTGTGATTGGCTGGGAGAAATCATAAAAGAATTGTTTTGATTGGCTATGCATCATACGTCACATTTTACGTACGAAAAAGCTTTCAATACTTCAAATTATTGAAGTATAGCTTTTGCATGCAACCGACGTGCGTACAGTTTGCATGCAAAATTTTGGCTCATTGTGAACGCGCTTGCGTCCATTGTGAATGAGCCTTTATAGTTATGAGTTATAAACTATAACTCTAATTCCTTCACGATAGATATAAAAATATTCGAATAAACACCATTTTTTGCGAGTTGGCAACCAATTCCACAAAATATATATATTTTTTTAATTGAAGACATCATTAGGATTTGTTCTCGTCATTCTTGTCTATTCATTTCTTGTCATGGGTAGTCACATGATTTCATAATTATAACTTGCAGTTTATAATTATAACGTTTTAAATCCTTGCCGCAAACCAAATTTTTTTTCACATGAAAAATTATAATTATAATTATAATTATAAGCTCATAACTTATAATTATAACTTTTAATGACCATTCTGCAAACTCTGTATTTGAGAATTATTTTTATAAAAATAGAAAAGATTTTTTAGTGGGACAAGGATAATTACTTGAGTTTTCAACCAAACAGAGCAACAGAGATTTCAAAATTTACAAAAAGGCAAAAATATCTCTGAGAATCTAACGCCTAAAAACTATCGAAATTCGACTTTCAGGTAGCGCCTATTGGTATGATTATTTAGCAGCATGAAAAATATCCAAAAATAAATTAGTGGTTTATCCACCTCTGTAACAATTACCCCTTCCCCCCCCTCGCCAATTCAAAAATGGCGATGACGCGATGGGACTTACATTTTGTTATATTTATTTGGTCTAAAATAATTTTTTTTGAAATTTTACTTTTTCTGGATTTTTTTAAGTTTTTCTCGTTAGATTCTCTTCGTGAATACCACTCGTGCTAGTGATTATCGAAACAGCTTGCAACCATTCATTTTTTTACTCATTGGTAAAACCACTCGTGCATCTAAAAATTGCCACCAGAATAAACAACTTGTGCCCTGCAGGCACTTGTGACAGGTAGCAATTTTTGATGCACTCGTGATTTTTACCGAGTAAAAATTCATTGTTACAAGCTTATTTCGACAATCATATTAGCGC
>JH432203.1:72764-86102 GCA_000239455.1 Strigamia maritima
AAAAAAAACATTAGGTGTCTTGTCTTCAATGTTAAATAGGTTGAACTGATTATATTGATTTTCCTCAAGAGCTTTGTTTATTCGGTTTACATTTTCAATCAAGCAGCAACCACTATTTTGAGTGATATTACAGTTTGGGTGTTCCTGTTTCCCTTTCCCACAGTATATCTAGAACTCTTAGAAAACTTTTTTCTAGGATGGGGGTGATATTAAAAATCCAATTTTTGTTTACTAATTGTTTACCAAGCTTTCTCTGTTGGTCTTTAAATGATTTAAGAAAGTGTTATGTTCTTTAATGTCATTTCTTTCTATTGTTTTTTTTCTGACTTTGCTTGGTCGATCTATGAGCCTTATTTTTTATATCATTATTATGTATTAGTCTTTTTCTTTTTGGCTGTACACTCCCGAAGGCCACTAGCTGTTGGTGTCTAGCCATTTTTGTTCAAAAAAGAAAATAAACATTATTATTATTTTATATTTTAAAAACAATGGGATTAGGCAGTTTGCAGTACGGCCATTAAAAGTTATAATTATGAGTTATGAGCTCATAATTATAATTCTAAGCTCATAACTATAATTTTTTGCGCAATTTTATAAAATAGTGCAGCCAATCAGTGAACTGAATCTTACAATTAGCTCCGCCATGGTCCTCTATTAAAGGACCACGGCTCCACCTACAATGCAAATGGCGTCGATTTTGTTGATTCCACTTTGGTTCGTAATCTTCAATTATCAGCACTATCCACATCCAGAATAGCGCAACAATAGAGAGTTTGCGCCACTGCATTAAACCTTAAGCCTGGTTCACAATGCATGCGTAGCATCATGCATTTGTTTTTGTAGTACGAAAGTTGTTTACATCATTGTGAACATAGTTCTGGACTTAATCACATTTTAAGTCCACTGAGCATGCTCAGTCACTAGGAAGTAGAATGACGTCGCACCTACTGATGCAAAATGACTCAACAAGTGATTCGAAGGCTGTGATTGGCTGGGAGAAATCATAAAAGAATTGTTTTGATTGGCTATGCATCATACGTCACATTTTACGTACGAAAAAGCTTTCAATACTTCAAATTATTGAAGTATAGCTTTTGCATGCAACCGACGTGCGTACAGTTTGCATGCAAAATTTTGGCTCATTGTGAACGCGCTTGCGTCCATTGTGAATGAGCCTTTATAGTTATGAGTTATAAACTATAACTCTAATTCCTTCACGATAGATATAAAAATAGAGGAGCCAATCCGAAGCCTTCTCGTTATAACTACTGTCTTCACCCGAATATAACACAACACCGTGTGTTGTATTTCAATTTTTTTTAAATCCAAAATGTTAAAAGTTTTTAAAAAAATTCGAATACAACACCCTTTAAAATATAACACCCGGGGTGTTTTATTCGAATAATGCACCCGGGTGTTATATTTGAACATTTGAAAATAAAGAATAAAAAATTAAAATTAAGTAGCGTATTTTGTCTATTAATGCGATTTTAACACGTACAGAGTATACATACAAGTATTTAGTAGTATTTATTAGTAGCACTAATATAACACCCGGGTGTTATAATCAGAAACGTACGTTTTATTGAAGAAGAAAAAGGTTTCATGGCCGCACCCGAATATAACACCCGGGTGATCTAATCAAAATACAAAACCTCCCGGGTGTTATATTCGAATAACTCCCCCGGGTGTTATCGGGTGAAGACGGTAGTCCCGCCCACAATTGAAAATGGCGACGACAAATTTTGCAAAACTCCAAATGGCGGTATAGACCGATGGATTCTAGGATTGATATCACGATTAAATGACGCCATCCAATTCAAAAAACTTCAAAATATGATTACTGGGGGCTGAAACAAGAAAATCACTAAGGTTTTATTACATATTTTTATGTTTGTCATGTTTTGACAAACTATTTGTGTTATTGCATTGGGATTTGTTGAATGATTTCGTGGATGATTGAGATTTGTTCAGTACAGGTTTTATAAATCACTGCCTGTTTATATGAGTTTATAATTCATAACTGTAAGGTTTAATGGAATGGCGCAAACTCTATTTTATGCTAAATATTCGAATAAACACCATTTTTTGCGAGTTGGCAACCAATTCCACAAAATATATATATTTTTTTAATTGAAGACACCATTAGGATTTGTTCTCGTCATTCTTGTCTATTCATTTCTTGTCATGGGTAGTCACATGATTTCATAATTATAACTTGCAGTTTATAATTATAACGTTTTAAATTCTTGCCGCAAACCACATTTTTTTTTCACATGAAAAATTATAATTATAATTATAATTATAAGCTCATAACTTATAATTATAACTTTTAATGACATTCGGCAAACTCTCTATTTGAGAATTATTTTTATAAAAATAGAAAAGATTTTTTAGTGGGACAAGGATAATTACTTGAGTTTTCAACCAAACAGAGCAACAGAGATTTCAAAATTTACAAAAAGGCAAAAATATCTCTGAGAATCTAACGCCTAAAAACTATCGAAATTCGACTTTCAGGTAGCGCCTATTGGTATGATTATTTAGCAGCATGAAAAATATCCAAAAATAAATTAGTGGTTTATCCACCTCTGTAACAATTACCCCCTTCCCCCCCCTCGCCAATTCAAAAATGGCGATGACGCGATGGGACTTACATTTTGTTATATTTATTTGGTCTAAAATAATTTTTTTTTGAAATTTTACTTTTTCTGGATTTTTTTAAGTTTTTCTCGTTAGATTCTCTTCGTGAATACCACTCGTGCTAGTGATTATCGAAACAGCTTGCAACCATTCATTTTTTTACTCATTGGTAAAACCACTCGTGCATCTAAAAATTGCCACCAGAATAAACAACTTGTGCCCTGCAGGCACTTGTGACAGGTAGCAATTTTTGATGCACTCGTGATTTTTACCGAGTAAAAAAATTCATTGTTACAAGCGTATTTCGACAATCATATTAGCGCTTGTGCTATTACAACTGAATAAAAATATCTTTACTTGACCTCGATGTTAAAAATACCTTAATTTTTGAGTGGTTTTTATGGTCTGAAAACATTAGAAATTCATGAGTGTCACACTGTCACACGATTTTTTTTTGCTAAGGAGCACTGAAACACTTTACTGTTTTATTTTAAGAATTTATGATTTATGTCAGCACTTAAATTTTTATTCTTTAATAATGTATGTTAAAGTATTCATATTTCTAAGAATTGTTTTATTAGACTTTTAAAAATTCAAAACTTGTATAATTGAATTGATAAGTTAGAAGTTAATTAAATACTAAATAATTAAGTTCTAAATACAGATCTAAATTAATTAAAAAATTATAATAGGTGCATTCAATTCCAAAGGGATATACTGTTTATCTTGATTCTTTTGATTCTCGCTTGGCGGATATGAAGTTTTTTACGTCATTTTCCAACAATCAGTTTATCCATAAACTGCTTTTACATAAACCACGTTGAGGGTGGTTTACGCTGCTGAAATCTTGTTTTTGACAGAATTCTTGGCAGCCATTTTGATTCGAGGTGACACTCGGATTCAACTTTATTAAGAGATTTCAGTGCTTTTTTTATATATTTTTTACTACTACATCACAACACTTTTGGTATACTTTAATGTATACCACTATTTTATAGTAGCTTAAAATGTCAACTGAAAGGAGAAAACTTACAACAATCCGGACATGCATTTGGGATTAAGAACTAGTTCCGATCAAGGAACTTGATCCTAGAATATTTTAGTTTGCAACTGCGCATGCGCAGACTGAAACTTAATAACACGTTCAATGCTTAAAACAGATTAAACTGATTCTCTATAATCAGATTTAATTCTGCTTTTATAATCACTTTGGAATTGAACGCACTGTTGTAAGTATTTAATAGAACTTCAATTAATGATAATACACTATTTAACAATTCATGCTATGAAACTTCCATTGGTTAATGACCTATGCACTATGTACTGAAATTGTGATATTGTGATATCTTATTTTAATCCTCTAGTTGAGCTGAGTCGAAAAATCATTGTTTCGTAGTCCAAAAATGTGCATGTCATTGTTAACAAACGCAAACGCTTGTAAAATATTTAAAAAAAATTATTTACATTTGGGTTGTTGCGCACATTTTTTGGCTACGAAACAATGAATTTTTGACTCAGCTCGATTAGAGGAGATAACACACACATACTTTCAGTACAATGTCAAAAACTTCACTTTTTATTTTCGTGCACGAATTGTTGGATAGAGTTTAGTTTAATTGTGCATTGTCAACTGCGCACAACAATCACAGCTTATATTGTTTGCTATGCAAACGAAAATAAAAATATAATGGTTAGTTTACATTGGTGTTTACACCACTATGTAAACATAATGCAAGATGGCTGCGCAATGCATTGTGGATTTTAAATCACAGACGTAAAATTGATTTTGAAGTAGGAAGTAACATAACTTAAGAAATTACGGCAACCAATGAGAAGACAGCTGCTTTTTGCAGGGAAAACAAGATGGAATGAGAAGTTGTGTGATTGGCCGGTTTGTATTTACTGTCTACAAACATTAGGTACGTTCAATTCCAAAGTGATTATAAAAGCATAATTAAATCTGATTATAGAGAATCAGTTTAATCTGCTTTAAGCATTGAACGTGTTATTAAAGGTCAAGTGCAATCTAAAATTTAATTTTAATGTGTGAAAGAGTGTTAACAGTAACATATATTTCATTTTTTTAAATATTTATTATTATATAACAATTCCAATATTCCTTCTCCACAATGCAAAGCATCATGGTCGAATGACGTTCCTAATCCTAAAATTCAAATGATCCAGAACTAGTTCTCAGGTTTGGTCGAATGTAAACTCTCTGAGCATGTGCATGAATATGCGCATGCGCAGATGGTTATTTTGTTAACAATCAGAACTGGTGACATCATTTAATCCTTGCTCGACCATAATGCATTGCATGACAAACAAGGCTAGCCAACTAGACATTGTTTTGTTTATAAAATAATAAATATGCAACAATAAAATATTTAAAAAAATGAAATGTATGTTATTGTTAACACTCTTTCACACATTAAAATTAAATTTTAGATTGTACTTGACCTTTAAGTTTCAGTCTGTGCATGCGCAGTTGCAAACCTAAATATTCTATTATAACTTATATCCTAGATATCCTTGATCGGAACTATTTCTTAATCCAAAATCCATGTCCGGATTGTTGTAGTTTTCTTCTTTCAGTTGACATTTTAAGTTACTATAAAATAGTATACCAAAAGTTTTGAAATCTAGTAAAAAATATATAAAAAAAGCACTGAAATCTCTTAATAAAGTCGATCGATTGCCACCTCGATCAATCTCGAATCCAAAATGGCTGCCAAGAATGCTGTCATAAACAAGATTTCAGCAGCATAAACAACCCTCACAAGGCGGAAATGACGTTTTTTACGTCATTTCCGCCTAGTGAGAATCAAAAGAATCAAGATAAACAGTTTATCCATTTGGAATTGAATGCACCTATTGTGAACAAAACCATACGTTACTTTCCTTAACACTAGAAATTATGGTCATTAAAAAACAGGCCATAAAACACACGCAAGAATACGTAGCTGTTTTAAAACTGAATTGAGGTCAAATGATTGCAAATGGTCGTTCTAGGTCAGTAGGAATTTTCCCCGAAGTTGATAAATTTTTATAAGTTACATTACAATCTGACCGGTATATTTTGAATTTTAAATGACAACATCATAAAATAACAAGCGTTGCGCAGTACAATTTTAGCATTAGATATTGGGTGGTGACTGTAGGTGTATTCGCATACAGCTGCAGGTTAAATTCCCCAGAAGTTATAAATTATACATTTCAGTTAGCAACTGATCAATCCAAACATTAAAGCTAACACTCAAACAGCGAAGCAGAATAAAAATGAAAAATTTTCTTGGATTAGGCCTATTTACTGTTTACCAGTGATAGTTTGCACTGGATCAATATTCTATGGTTTGTGGCTGGTACTTTTCCCTCCTAATTATGGGCCGGTTTAATGTTATAAAAGTGAAGAAATCTTGTTTGCGGTGTACACTCTTTGATTACAGTAATAAAAGCTTGATTACACTGTATAAAGTTCACATGATAACCTGGCAAAATCTAATTAAATAGGTGATCAGTGATGTAAATTGTTGAAAACTATCAATCTATTGTATCTTCAGTTATAGTATTCGCTATTTTCAGTGATTATAGAGGGGCACTGCAAAAAAAAAAAATGGCTGCCGAAGTAGGACAACCACCACACATTTATATTGTTATGCATCTTGCATATGGATTATGAAGCTTATTCAATGGAATAACTTCATTCTTTTTTCAAAAAATTAAAAATAATAGCTGATAATTTAATATTTTTAAGTATAGGAATGTTTTTAGTGAAGAAAAACTGCATTTTTATTATTTTTGTACTATTGACTAAAGACAAAAAATGCAGTGAAAACGGCAAACATTTTAAGCTGAGATTTTAAGGGGCTCATATTTTCTCTTTACAATAACTTTTTTTTTATAAGTCTGAAAATTACCAAATAAATTGAACAGCTCCAGAAAATTTCAGATTTTTTGAAAAAATTTTGAAAAAAATTTGTATTTAGAACTATTACCTGGGACAATTGTCTCATAGGATGGTTAAGTTAGTGTAAAAGAAGTGCACCAATAATTTTAACTTGCTGAATTTCAGTCTAATAGAGCCAATTGCATTGCAGGCAAAGATCCATACATAAACAAATGCCAACAATTCTGATTCACAAGAGTGATACTAGAGGTCCTGGAGACAGTAGTCTTTCTCCAGAATATGTAGCAGGTCGCATAACCACGGCAAGAAGGATGTCTCGCGGGGATCCAAGGAACGTCTACTCCGACTGCGAACCAATGCACGAAGAGATTGATACTGAGATAATGGAACTGAGGAAACCAAGACGCAGTTGGCCCGAAGTGGATAATGAAATACAACTGAAGCAAGGAAATAGTACCATGTAAGATTATTAAACAGATATACGTTGACTAACTACTGTATTTAAAGCCTTTTCTAAATTATTGATAAAAAGATTGGATGCATTGCGTTCCAAAGCGCCTGCCGGAATTTACGACACGCCAAGAACAACCGGTGATTCTTATGGCGACTATGAGCCAATTCAAATTGTGGTTCATGATGTTGATAATGTGGAGAACCGGGCCCAGATACGCACACTGATCCTTCATCGTGGTGTGGAAGATGTTCATAGAAGTAAGTTAATCTTAAAGGAAAAGTTTGCGCTATACAATAGGTGCGTTTAATTCTCACTTGCGCTACACAGGTTAGACAACATTTGAGTTAGCTCAGCTTAACAGAAACTAACTTGGTTTATTTTGTCGAGACTGTTTGCACCTACACATAAGGTGCGTTAAAAGTCAAATGACTTACATGACTTATACGTAAGTCATATCTGAAATGACTTATGACAAACCGGAAGTGACTTAAATTGCGTCACTAAGTCAACTGTGATAAGAGGCTTTTTGATAAGTTACACCAACCGTGGATTATAACATGACTTATGCGTTAGTCATTCGGTGGCAGCCATCTTGGTTTGAGCATGGTGTTTTTCGACTCCAAACTGAGGTTTTAGCAAATAAAAGCTGCAAATTTTGTAAGTGGGGACGTCATTTATCAACATCCTAACGATTCCATGAGAATTCGCCATATAATACCAAAAAATAATGACAAACCATTTTGACGGACATCAGCGAACATCGTGGCTGCGGAACACGAACCTACTTCGGCCACGATTCTTCACTGATGGTCCACCAAATAATTTTTCATTATTTATCACAAATTTTACTATTTTCTAGCTGGATTCTCATGGAATGCATTAGCCGTAATGGAATAGACAATTTTTCCGAGTAAAGCTAATTTTTATTCAATAATGTTTCAATAAAAATGAGCTCAAAAAACTACTCTAACACAAACATAATTTTTAATCATAATTTTTTAAAAAGGAGCGTTCACAATCTATATGACTTATCAATAAGTCAGGATTATGCCAGGTTAAGATAAGTCAAATTGTGAAAACAAGCAGAGATGACACTATGAAAAGATAAAGTGAGATCAAATCGAAAATGTGCAATTGTTACCAGTAGGAACTTAAATCTATATATGAATTTGCACGATTGTTACCAGTTGTGACATAAACCCTATGTATAAACATGGAGAATACCAAATGTGACGTCAGAAACAGCGTCCTGCCAGTATTGGCCAACAAAGTTCTTCACCAAGCTCAAATGAGCTGTTTTGGTTACAAACTGATTTCTAACGAGTTCTGGATACTTTAAAAATAAATAAAAATCATTTTGCACATTTTAAGAGATGGCGGACATTATTTAGTCATAAAATTTGTGATGTCGTAAACCCGTTTAGGTGGCTTTTGCAGACATGTGTTTTTTGACTTTTATTGTTCATAATTTATTCATTTATTGTTTCTTTTGCTGTTTATAGCTTGTGGTTTGGGAATGCGAATAGTTGGAGGAAAAACTTCTAGTAATGGACACCTGTTTACATATGTAGCTGAAACAATGCCAGGAGGTCCTGCAGAAATTATTGGAATTGAAGCAGGAGATAGTATTTTAGCTTGGGATGGCCACTCATTAGTAGACCGGACTTTTGAAGAAGTCAACGATATAATCGATCAGTCAGGAGACGTTATAGAATTAATGGTAGAACATAGGTTAGTGCAGCTTTTCAGTTATCAACCACTCAGAAGTGTACTGGCTTTTGGTAAGAGCAAAAAATTCTGTTAAGCCTACTTTTGTCTTTTTTTTGCATGTGCTAAGAGGCCAGATTTACTAGGCACATTCAGAAACGTTTTGTGCTCGTTTTGTGCAAACGAGCACACGTTCTAAACTGATAAACTCGTTCGAGTGTGATAAAATGTTAATCATGTGACTACGAACAAGATCCGGATTAAGATCCACTTTAGGAATACACAAGATCGTAACCTGTATGTTATTGTAGTAAATCAAAATGGTTGTCCGGAAAAGAAAGCTTCAAGAATTTTATCAAACGGTTTTCACTGCTCATTACATTTTAGCAGAAAATGTGGAGGAAGTACAAATAAAGGTTTTGGCTAAAAATGCCAACTATACACTCTCTCGGTCTATGGTTTTCCAAGATGACTGCTAAAGTTAGCATAAAAAGCTGAAAGAGCACGAGAATCTCTCTTAACACAAGGTTTGAGAGGTCGTGCTGTTTTTCTCGTTTAAACAGCTTAGCACTAGATGGAACACGAGTCACGTGACCAAAGTGGCACGAGAATTTCGTGCCACGACCCATAGCACGAGTCGTGCTGGAGTTTTTGAATGGGCCTAGTAAAAATTATTTAAGCATGACAAAACTATTGTCATTTTTCATTGTTTAACTTGGCTAAGCACGTGAGACCAGATTGTGCTTTGCTGCTGTGACGCACGAGTTTTAACGCGTGCCTAGGAACATCACTGATTTACAAAACATGATTTACATGTGAAGTTTTACTATAGTACAACATGAACTTGAAGAAAGTCCCAACTTTTACAAAAGTGGTTCAAGTGTAAACTACGGTTGCTGTCCGATAACTTGATGCTAAAATTGAACTACGCATTGCCAACTTCGCACTACACCATTATGCGTATGCTACAACAAAATATAGTCTGCTGTCAGACAATAATCGGACAATAATCAAACACAAGAACATAATTATTGTTATGTTTTGTAATGTTGTCATTTAAAATATAAAAAATTACAATAATATACTGTATATGGTCTTGTATGTTTATTATGGTTTGATTTACAACAACAGAGACTATGTTTTGCATAGCATGCATCAACATTCCCTCAAGATATGTGCAGATGGCGATGTGCAATTCAATTTTAGCATCGAGATATGGGGCGGCAACTATACAAGCGTAAGTCTGTTACTTTATTAAAGACTGTGATTTTCTGCAGTGCACTTACTCTTCTTTTTCCTTTTTCTAAGTATTTTTTCCTCTGGCTAAGACCCATTAGGGGTTTGTTCAAACAGTTGACCACTTACAATCCTCCAGAGGTTGCTCCTGTTCCAATTGGGTTGTCTGTGGCAATGTAGTTAGAATGGTTGTAGCCTTGGACTCCTTCTTATGCTGGATTCTCACTTGCGATAAAATCGCGCGATTTTTATTGCGTTTTGTGGTTTTTTAAAACTTATTTTGCTTCAAAATTGCGATATTTTTGAAATTTAAAATTTTTCTAGGTTCCCACATGTAGCAAAAACACGAAAAAAAAAATCTAGAAAAATTTTCAATTTTAAAAATGGCGCAATTTTGACGAAAGTTTTCCGCGCGGAATTCGCGCGATAAAGCGGAAAAATCGCAAGTGAGAACCCAGCTTTACAGGCACTGTATATATTTTATTCTACAATTCTATTATTGTATTTCAAGCTTAATTAAGATCAAAAGGGATGAGATTAAGATTTGTACTTGGCCGGTGATCGGCTTTAGCCGAGGCTGCCGGTATTGTATCTATATAGCCGGCCGGATAAACGCAAACATTGATTTTAATCCAAATAATAGACTTATAAGTTTTAAGGGTTACTTGGATCTTTCAATTGAAATGTGCAGTTAAAATGTGTATCCACTTACAATGGGAAAATCGATTTTCATGTTTTCTTTGTTGTTGCTCGTTGCAATTTATCAGTTCAGATATTCAAAGGTGTATGCAGACAGGTGTAACAGCTCATGCATATGAGCTATGTAAATAATTCATGAACGCGGCTTTTTTCTAAAGCTAAATATATTTTTCAAAGACAAAAAAGAATATTTTAAAAGATTTAAAAATAACTTTTAGTTTACTAAGTTTAAGAATACTGCCACCAATCAAATTAAAAATACAGCAATTAATCTGTCACTTTTAGACCTTATTGATCTGAAATTTCTAAGTTTTTAAAAATATTTTGGCAATTTTTTTCTGTAATTTTAAGATGATGTGTGATATACTTAATAGAGAGTTTGCGCCACTGCATTAAACCTTATAGTTATGAGTTATGAACTCATAACTATAAGGAAAACCTCATAACTCTAATTTCTTCACGATCGATATAAAAATAGTGGAGCCAATCCGAAGCCTTTCCGTTATAACTAGTCCCGCCCACAATTGCAAATGGCGACGACGAATTTTGCAAAACTCCATAGACCGATGGATTCTAGGATTGATATCACGATTAAATGATGCCATCCACTTCAAAAAACTTCAAAATATGATTACTGGGGGCTGAAACAAGAAAATCACTAAGGTTTTATTACATATTTTTATGTTTGTCATGTTTTGACAAATTTTTTGTGATTTTGCATTGGGATTTGTTCTATGATTTCGTGGATGATTGAGATTTGTCCTGTACAGGTTTTATAAACAACATGGCTTCCTGTGCAGGTTTTATAACCCACTGCCTATAACTATAAGTACAGTATATCTTTTTGATCTGCGCAAGCACTTGATTTTTGTTCTTCATTATAATTATAGTTATGAGTTTATAACTCATAACTATAAGGTTTAATACAGTGGCGCAAACTCTCTATTAATATAATTATAATGTAATTAAATTTTTATAAAAAGAAAAATTGGCATCCAAATGGACAAAAAGTGTGGGGAGAAGCAAACCACGCATCACGGATGATCGATTTAAGATCGCAGCTACATAGAAATTCTACGCTTAATCTGTATAGAATTTTTACATGCCAATTTTCTACTTAATAATTTATTTGTCATAGATTTTTAGTAGAAGTCCTAGCAGGTAATATAGTGTCCACACATTGTATTACAACATTATATTACTTGCTAGGACTTTGCAGTGTAGTTTAGGCATTTGCCACCGACATGAAATATCCAATCTAGAATGGCTTTACTGCGCTTCAATGTTTCAAGCAAGTATAATTATTGTGAGTGCTTATACAGCACAGAAACAAGTTCTGTACACACTATTGTTAAAGGTACTATTAACTCAGAAATGCACCAAAAATATTTCAAACTTTCAATATTTCAAACTTTTGCCAGCAGATAATCAATTGTAGCCTGGTTATCAAGAATTCATCTTTCAACAAGATGGCATAACAATGTCATACAACTAATTCAACTAAAGCATGGCTTCAATTCTTATAGGTTTAGCTTCTATCAAGGCCAAATAGCTCAAATTTATCATTACTTAAATGTATAATAGGGGGATTCAGAAACTGTCGCATGAGTGAAAGTGGGAAAATGTCATTTCACACATGCGCACCGGAAGCCTCATTGGCCTCCTGTTATGTTACGTGACTCACACGGGCGACTCACACGGCGACTCACACTCACACCTCAAGAGGTGCGCTTAGTGCTTTTCACATGTGATTGCAAATGGCGGGCAGGCATAACTGCTTTGTACTAAAATTATGGTACCAGTTGCCTAGTACTAAAATTATGATAACCGTTGCCTAGTACTAAAATTATGGTACCACTTGCCTAGTACTAAAATTATGGTACCACTTGCCTAGTACTAAAATTATGGTACCACTTGCCTAGTACTAAAATTATGGTACCAACAATTCTGGGTTTTAGTGTTACCTGGATCAATATGGCATGTCATTATTTTAGTACTAGGCATATGGTACCATTTTTAACTTTGGTACTATAATTAACTTTAATACCATTTTTAACTTTGGTATCATTTTTAACTTTGGTACCATTTATAACTTTGGTACCATTTTTAACTTTGGTATCATTTTCTAAAGTTTTCTCAAATTGTGTAAAGTTAAAAATGGTACCAAAGTTAAAAATGGTACCAAAGTTAAAAATGGTACCAAAGTTAAAAATGGTACCAAAGTTAAAAACGGTACCAAAGTTAAGAATGGTACCAAAGTTAAAAATGGTACCAAAGTTAAAAATGGTACCAAAGTTAAAAATGGTACCAAAGTTAAAAATGGTGGTGACTGATTCCGCGCCGCCCGATTCTGCGCCGCCGAACTTGCGCCGTTCTGATTCTGCGTCGCTGTATCCGCGCGGCCCTATTCCGCGCTGTACCTGTTTCTGCGCCAGATATAATTATTTGTTTCTTTTCCGCGCTGCCAAAATCACCCTGATTCCGCGCGGTTCTGATTTTGCGCCGTCCCTATTCTGCGCCAATGGAGCCCTATTTTGCGCCGTCCCTATTCCGCGCCGAATTTATTGTATAAATTTGATGTTCCTATTCCGCGCCGTCCCTATTTTGCGCCAGATTAAATAATAAAAAAATAATAATAAAAACGATCTCTGTTGACATTCGTGAGTTCATTCATAGATTTTTAATTGTTTTG
>JH432203.1:95763-145395 GCA_000239455.1 Strigamia maritima
AAAAAAAAAAAAAAAAATTTAATAAATATATATATAAATAACTATTGTATCTCATAGTGGGATGATGACTATTATAAAAGTTGAAAAGCTTAGGAAAATGAAGGTAATTAGAGCGCGCTATTAAACATCTTTGAAGATTAATGTAAAACATGAGATAAAAATTTAATTTGGTCTTTGATAACATAAGATGCTTTTACTGGTTCATTCAATGTTTGTTATATTTTGGCCAAGTTTGGTCTATGGCAGTTGTGGCCTTATAGATAGTGCCATGTGGCTGTAGGCATCCGATGCTCAAGTCACATAATGAATAGATGTGGACCTATAGAAATGCAAATGTCACCACTAAGGGCAACACATGTACAAGCTATTTCAGATTTTAATAAAAATTAAACCATTAACTTATCAAATGTTATTAAACAACATGCTAAAACATTTTGTTCCTACGAAAAGCCAAAAACTCATGAAATGTATTCAAAGTTGGCATAATTTTACGCCAACACAATGTGTGTATGTGTATATGTAGACTGTTTGCTCATAGAAAATTGTGCCAACTTTGAATACATTTCATGATTTTTAGCTTCTCGTAGGAACAAAATGTTTTAGCATGTTGTTTAAAGTTGGCACAATTTTACGCATACACAATGTATGTGTATGCGTGTGTGTACGCTGTTTGCTCATAGAAAATTGTGCCAACTTTGAATACATTTCATGATTTTTGGCTTCTCGTATAGGAACACAATGTTTTAGCATATTGTTTAATAACATTTGATAAGTTAATGGTTTAATTTTTATTGAAATCTGAAATAGCTTGTACATGTGTTGCTCTTGTAAGTTGTGAAAATCAGCAACTAAAGTAAAAAGCACATCGACTCCTAGACGTAAAATATGGCCACATTACATATGTTTCTCAGATGTAAATATCTAAGATTACGTATTCTCCTGTGGAGGGTTAAAGGGTTTGCGACATCATATTTTTTATTGGTCCATTGGATCATTTATAACTTTTTAAATACGAAACATCTGCATGACCAGTTTTGCCGTAAATGAACGACACATGTTGATCAGTAAGTGATGCTGAAGCTAGGTTCACACTTGTGTTAAGGTGCATTTTCATTTGCGAGAGAATTTCTCGCGCCACAAAAAAAATCGCGCTACAAAAAAAATCGCGCCAACAATCGCACCGCTTTAAAAATCAAGCTCTAGCTTGAGCATTTTCATTAGAGCTAAAAGAGCCACTTCTTGCTTTCAAAAATTTTGTAAAAATCAGTTGACATTTCATGAAATATACATTAGTGTGAAATGTTTAGCATCAAATATTGCTGAATTTATTATTTTTTGGCTTTTCTGGATGTGGATGGCATTGATTAATCAAGATTAAAAATTCAAGTGGAGGAAAAAAAATCAGCGCCATTTGCAATTGTGGGTGGAGCCTGTTCAAATGCCAAAACTGTTGGTTCAGATTGACACATGGCGCGATTTTAGGCGCGATTTTGTGAGCAAAGCTAGACTTGACAGAAGCTCGCGAGAAACAGAATCGCGCCAACAATCGCGCGCCTTTGCAAGTCTAGCTTGCATGAAAATGGATAAGCGTGCGATTTTTGTCGCGCGATTATTGAAAATTAGGCGCGAGAAATGGCATTTCTCGCAAATGAAAATGCACCTTTACACTGGCAGTGACAGTAGATAAGTAGCAGCAGTGAGGTGCATTGTGGGACAAAAGTAGACCAAAAAGTAGCAGCCGAAAGAAGTAAAGTAAAGTATAAAGTAGTGATCAAACACAATATCAAGTAAGAAAGTAGTAGCAGTAGAGCTTTTCTACTGACAACCAATCTTGAGGCGCATAGTTGTCACATGACAACCATATTTTTGCCAATGGCGACTGACATGGAGGAAATTAGAGAACACATCACATGAGCATGGTGCATGTTGTTTGTGAACAGTGTAAAAATGTTTACTTTACTTTTGGTCTACGCCGCTGTTACTTCTCTATTGTCACTGCCAGTTGTGAACACAAGTGTGAACCTAGCTTAACAGTCGCTGCAATGTTTCCGCCCAGCTCATCAAGATGTTTTAAAGTACCGCATCTATCTAGGTGTGTCTGAAACGTTTTCGCTTACTTGGTGGTTCCATTTTTATGGTAAAAAAGTTGATTGTTACGAGAGTGTGTCAATTTGAAATTTGATTTAAAAAACGTATGACATCATATAATGGTTCTACCAATAAAATCACTGCATCCATTATAAAATGGACCAGCAGGTTTTTTGCAGCATTTGCAGACCATTTGCTGAGACATTTCATAATTTTACTGCAAACATCTGCATAAAGGTCGGTTCTGCAGTTGCAGTAAATTTTTTGCAAATAAATAGTTGCATAGGAAGACGTCAAAATTTGTCTGTGTAATATACTTGCTGCAAATTTTCAAGATCAAATAAGTTGTTCGGGATACAAAATCATTTTTTAAAGGTGTTCAGAAAAACTTTTAAAAAAAAAAACATTTAGGCCATTTTAAGGGACGGCAAAAATTATTCAGCTATAAAATATCTGATGTCGTAAACTCCTTAAGGTAATGTGGTCTTGATTGCATTGTCTACAGGAGTAGTGTCAGAATTCGCATCCCAAGGGTTTCGCTTTTAAAGTCGAAGCTGAACAATAACCTCAATGTTGATGTTGGTAACTGTATATTAGTTCATCCCTGGTCCCCATATGGAAACAGTGCCAAAAGCATTTGACCTCCCATCAGTATTATGCCAATGAAACTGTGTGATGATCTTCTTTGAATGTCATCCTCAAACTTGTTGACATTGTAACTCAATTTTGACAATTATGAATTAATAAATAATTCTGCTGTATCTTCTGTGTTCTAATAGAACAGGTGATGAGCATGATAAGCTGTTTTGCTAGCTCATTTTAAACATTGAATGTATCTAATGTCGAAGACTATACCCCATCCGCAAAAACTTGAGCTAAATTTTTTTAATTCTACATTGGATAATTTCTGATAACGGATCTGTATAATTCTCCAGTTGCCATGGAAACAAAGTCTCATATTGGTCTACAATTATTTCAATTAGAAGAAAGAAAACAAAATGAGCAGTTATAGATACAAATCGCAGGTCTTAGGAGTTTAGGCGATAACTTTGGTGATTGAGTCATGCTAACAATTTGTTCAAATTAACAACCTATTTACTGATTAACTAACATACCAACTAACTAAGCCTTAGAAATTAAGAAATTTTTGAATTGTCTAAATGTAAAAAAAATATTTTAAATAAAGTGTCCTTTTGATTATCAGTTACATATTGATAATTGGTAAGATTGAAGGTATAGAAGATATAATTTCTTTTATGATTTTAGGATTAATTTTATATAGGTAAGGGTTTTAATACTTTTTCCTGTGAATGTTTTTTGATTTTTAATTGATGGTGACTTGAGTATTCTAAAGATGATTTGCAATTTGTATGTTTTTAGATTGCAGATTGCAGTTTGGCTATCTCAGTGTGGGATTACAGGAAAGAGGATAAATCCGAATTCTTAGGAGAAGTCCTTATACATTTAAACGAAGCAGATTTAAACGATCACGGTGTTTGGTAAATATTATTTACCGTATATACTCGCGTATAAGTCGAGGATTTTTGGATCAAATCTAGGCCTATTTTTCCAAATTCGACTTATACGCGGGTCAAAGAAACAAACATTTTTTTTTTTAGAATTTTACAAATCACGTCCGTTCAACATGCATGCCACCTCATAGGCTACATATAGGATGGCCTGAACGTTGAACCGTCGTGATTTATGAATACTGTATATGCTCGCGTATAAAGTCGAGGATTTTTGGACCAAATCCTGGTATTTTTCTTCCAATTCGACTTATACGCGGGTCAATGGGTTTTGACCTGTTTTAAGTCGGGGTCGACTTATACGCGAGTATATACGGTATTTATTTATTTATTATTTATTTATTTTTATTCATTTTAATTATATATAGGTTTAAGCTTCATGAGCATAGAACTAGTCGGTCTCAGCAAAACATTGGACCGGCGGTGACTGACACATCGAGAAGAAGAAGATCTATGCGAAGAATGGAGTTTCAACATTCCAGATCTTTGTCAGGTAAAAGAAGTCATTAATTTTTAAGGTTTTTTGTTTTTAATTTTAGAGATTTTTTTAATGCTTCTAGCAGATGAGAAGGATGATAAAGATGAAACAACAAGTATCTCAAGTATGGTAAAGAGCACAAGTGCTGATTGGTCATGTTAGTATTCAATACAAGAGGTTTTGTGAAGCTGGATTTTCAATTAACTAAACTACATTTTGGTAAATAGTATAGCTATTACATTCAGTTAGTTCACTAAATAAACAGTCTGGATAAAGTAATTTCAGAGGAATTGTTGAATAAATAATATAAATAAATAATGAAATGGGTTTTTATTAACTCAATTGACAAAAGTTACTGTTGACATTTTAGTCTCCATTAGTAGGCATTGATTTTCTACTGTAAATATGCACTTATTGTAAATTTTTGGGACATTTATGCAATAATTTTAAAACCAAAATAGACCTTTTAGATGTTAATTTGCATTTTCAATATGTGAAGCTGCAAATGTTCACTTTGTAGAAGTTTGAAGACATTTTAGATAGAATTGTGCAGTTTTAGATGCAAATGTCTATCATTTACTATTCAAATATAGTACATTCAATGGTAACTATCAAATGAGCACTTTATTAGAAACATAATGGACTCTTATACAAAGTTTCATCTTAAATGAGAAAATGTTGAACAATTCAATGCAAGAATGCATTTTTCAAAAAATTATGCATTCAGCTATTCATATTATAAAAGAATAATATTTGCAACAAAAAAGATAAATGTGACCCTGAATTTGAAAATCCAACTAAAAATGTTTATTAAATAAGGTTATATTGCTGTGATGTTAACAGAAATACATTTTTGTTCTGGTTACATTTAGCCGCTCTTCATCCTGAGTATGCAGGAGAACAACGTAGAAGTTCTTCAGGTTCAGAAAAAGAAGTGATCTTTAAGAAATCTACATTAACCACAAGTAAATCTTTTTTTCATAATTTTTTTCTTTAATTTTTTTTTTTTTTTTTTTTTTTATATAAAATATAACAACAACAAAAAACAAAACTTTTTTTTTGTTTTTATTTTTTTCTAAAAAAAAAGATGGGTCACCATCAACTAGAATGAGAAGCAAAAGTTTAAGAGTAGGAAAACATGAAACAGTTAGTAGCGGTGAGTTTTTGCATCAAATGTTCATTGTTTTTTTTTGTTTTTAAGTAGTTTCATATTTTATTCTTCAAATTTTTTTATATATTATTTTTTTTTTACTATTTTTTCTTAAATTTTTTTTATTTTTTTTTTCTATTATTTTTTTTTCTAAGTATTTTCATATTTTTTTTTTTCATAAATTTTTTCATATTTTTTTTTCATATTTTTTTTTCTAAGTATTTTCATATATAAAATTGCTGTTTTTATTAAACACCACAATTCATCGATTATTTACAATTTTTCCAGTCATCCTCAATAACAGCCGATAACATATACACCACGCCGCTTTAATGCTAACAAAATGTCATTGAAATCAATAACACTTAGAAAACATAAACTGTAAGTCAGAACTTTTGCGAAGGCATTAATTCATCACATTAGGGATATTCAGGACAGAGCATTATTAATTGCTACTATAGTACCAAACTGTCAAACCATTTTAGCATAAAGAGTAGGGATTAGTGAAGACTAGGTGCTGAAGAAAGGGAAACTTCATTTCAGCACAGTGACTGTGTAGCCACAGGTTGCCACCAGAAATTCCCACCTCTCCACTATCTGCATTGAACTTTGGGGGCCTTAAAAGTTCAATGCAAATATAGTGGAGAAGCAGGAAATTCTAACTGACATATAGAAGATAGCTAAGAAAGATGAAGATGACCATTGCAATTAAGTCATTGTTGTTTCTAATTTTAATTAATTGAAACTAATTTGAATACAATGTTTAATTTAGAAATTCATGACTCAGAAGTAGACTAACTGGCTGTGGACTGTTTTTGGGCCACAATGATCTTCGTGCTAGGTTCCCACTTGGCAGAAACTCGGACAGAAAATTTTGAGAGAAAAGTATGTTTTTCTGTCGTTGGTTCCCACCTGTGGACTGAAAAGTGGGCAAAAAAGTGCCGAAAAGTAGAATTTAAAAATGAATTTAAAAATGGACGCCAGCTAAGGAAGGCAATTTGTAAACACTGCTGCTTTCTACGCTCAAAATTTTCTGCAGCAGAAAATTTTCTGTTGGAATTTCTGCCAAGTGGGAACAAGCATAAGTGACGCAAGAATGAAGGTGTAATTTTGCAAAATTGAAAATTTAAAGTATCCAGGCCACTAAGATAGTCCTATTATGACAGGACCACACCATCTCAACCAATTGTTTATCAAGTACCATAGGGTTTTTAGTCAAAAGATTCTACAATTTAACTGCACGTTGAAAAGTTGCCCGAAACAATAAGAAAAGCAGGCAATAAATGCCATCTTGTGCTTACCAGAGTTAATTAAAATATTTTGAGATCAGTGGTCAATCTGACTGAGAAGCCAATTGTCTTGTTATACAATAGACACTTTCAAAGTGAAGTGATTAAAAAGATATTGATTAACAGCTTTCGCAGTTCTCATTTTAAAAGGTCGTTGGTCATTGGACCATAAATCAGTGGAAGTAATAATTTCTTCACATCTTATTTGTGAAAATGTATTTTTTGTTTCTGAACATACATTATTTTATTAAAAGAAAGGCTGTTTTAAGCTTATGGCACCATGCAGGGCATAGCTGGAAAAATAGCTAATAAATGTCATGATAGCTTGTTCTTGTCATCAGGCACTGAACAACGGCGAAAATTTAGTCAAAAGGTCAAGAAATTTTCTAGGTCACTCAGTTTGAAGTCCGAAAAGCGACCTGTCAGTACAGGGCCAGGTGAGTTGGATTCATTTTCCCAAGTTACGTGGTCGTACCTAATAGCGTAGATCCACTTCCTGGGCATGGTCAAGTCGTCTGTAGTATTGGATGTTTGTGCGGTGGCTTCTTGTCAACAACATATAACTTTCACTTTGATTTTGCAGATATAACCAATCAAGATGAGGTTGTAGAAGGTGATTGGTCACGTGACTTTTTGACTTCAGCCCCTGGTGATTATTTGTTCCAACTTTTCTCAGGTTTTTTTAAATGCCAGTGTCTGTTTTCAGTTGCCACAGGAAGCAATTGGCAAGCACCTAGTAAGCGAGACGAAACAGAGGATGGGAGCAATAATGGAATTACTGTCCAGTAAGTATGTTAAAAAGACTATACAGAGATCGATAATCTTACGTTGCCGCATAAAAGCTGTGCCTGGTTCGCTGGGTTCCCAGGTAACACGCAAATGTTGCTGGAATGTTTCGAATGTCACCTGAATGTTGGCAATGTTTACGGTATTTCTGCAACATTACTAATGTTTAATGAATGTTGACATTTTTCAATGTTGGTATCAAGTTTGAAAAATTGAAACAAACATCAATTTTTGACACATGTCAATTGTCAATGTTACTTAAAATGTTGCTGCAATGTTAGAAACAAACATTTGATCAACAATCAACTTAGATTTTTGTCAATAACACTTCTTTCAACATTATGGCAATATTGCCAATAAAACAGTGCAACAATGTTAAAAGAAGTGACATTCGGAACAGTACAGCACCATTGCAAATGTTATTTCCAAACATTGCAGCAATGTTGCAGCAACATTCCGTGTTACCTGAGTTAGGTTAGGTTAGGGTTTAGATTGAATTAGGTAAGGTTGGATTAGCCCGAGAGAGAGAGAATTAAGTTTATAGACGCAAGCGATGGACTAGCCAGAATAAATTATTCAGCGTTAAAAAATCCTGGTTGCGTGCTTGACATTCCGAATAAATTGCGGATCAATATAACAGATGCCGGAAAAGATTTATGCTTTAACCAGCAAATCCCTCATAGTTTTAAATTAGACTTTGCTTTTAATTAGAGCGATGACTAACCACTTCTAAAGACCAAGGAATAGTCAGGGAATAGTCTGGAATAGTCCCTTGCCAAGACTAGAGTTTTTTTTGAACGGCATTGAGCAAACTGCTCACTGATCCCTGTAGAGCACCACCGCTTGAGCGTTGTTTGTTTACTACAACCGCATTCATGGAATCTTGAGCTTAATTTTTTTTTACTTCTACATTGGATAATTTCTGCTAGCTGATCATCTGTGTATCTCTCCAGTTTTCATGGAAACATCTCGATTATACGTATACAATCCGATTATACAATTAAAAATCTAAGACGGCTGCCTGAAAAATTGGATTTCAAAATCTCATAATCCACGCCACACGTGGATTCTGTAGAATTGGATTATTAGTTGGATGACTTAAAAAGCGTCGATTTTCTGGTTTTGATAATTGAATAATGGCAGATGAATTGAACGCAGCTAAACGTCGTATATTATACTCCTTAATTCCCACGTGGGAGAGGGATATCGATTATTAAACAGTAAGTATTTCATTTAGAAGTAAAAATTGAACGGTTTATAGCAATAAACCAATATACATGATCACATAGATTTACCCGTAAACAAATATGTGTCATGCATTTACTTGCTTTATTTGATCAAGGAGGAGACAACTCGTTCTGTTATGATGGATCGATTGAGTGAAAAAAAAGATGGATTATACTCTTGTGCATTTGATGTAATCTATACTCTTAATTCTATAATCTTCATGGATTATGATATATTTGAAAGTTAAGCTGACATATTTAAATATTAACCAATTATTGATTTAAGGATCTTTTGCATTTTAAATTCATAAAAAAGGTTATTTAAAAGCTGCAAATTGATTTTCTGAAGAATAAGAGGTTAGGTACCTAATTAGTAATGGTGAAATTGAATTTGCAATGAATCTTTGAGAATATGTGACTTTCCTGACTCGCACCTTTATTTTGTTATTCAATCGATTTGTTTGCTGGAAACAACTGAAACCAAAGAGTAATCAAATTGGAATATAGAGGTCTTCTCTAGTGTCTCCTTCATGATCTCGAGGATTGAGGTTTAGGATAGGAATATTGATTCATTTTGATGTAAAATGCTGCAGTGACATCTAAGCTGTTGATCTTTTTGTTTACATATTGTGGGTATTAATGGAAATGAAATTAGATATACAGGATTTTCAACATAAATGAATTTATTTATACACTTAAAGAATTGAAAAAAATAATTACTCGCCAAAACAAGTGTGCGGTGTGCTTTACAACTTTTCTTATCTCTAATGATAAAAAAATTAGGAAATATTTGACCTTGATTGAAGCCAAGGTTATTTTCAAAAACCATTGTTTGAGATGAAGTAGTTAAATTTTATTCTAAACTAGTATATCAAATTGCCATTGAAAACAAGTTATTGTAAACTGAAGGGATATGTATTGTTATAAACATCTAATGTTTAATAGGCAGTTTGCGGTGTACACCATTAAAAGTTGTAATTATGAGTTATGAGCTCATAATTATATGATTATAATTATAATTTTTTATGTGAAAAAAAATGTGGTTTGCGGCAAAGACTTAAAATGTTATAATTATAAACTGCAAGTTATAATTACGAAATCGCGTGACTACCACATGACAGGAAATGGCAACAATTGCTTAGAAAGTATATATTTTGTGGAATTGGTTGCCAACACACAAAAAAAGCTGTTCATTTGAATGTTAGCATAAAATGTTACTAAATAAATCATTATTTAGCTATTCTGGATGTGGATGGTGTTGATAATTGAAGATACAAATCGAGGTGGAATCAGAAAAATCGGCACCATTTGCACTGTGGGTGGAGCTAGTTATAGGCTGCACTATTTTATAAAATATAGTGCAAAAAATTATAGTTATGAGCTCAGAACTATAATTATGAGCTCATAACATCATAATTATAACTTTTAATGGCCATACCGCAAACTGCCTATTGTGCCCATTACATTTAAATAAAAATAAAGATTAAAAATGACAATTATACAGACATGTCAGATAAAGATTATAGAAGGCCTTTTATTGCATTACTGTGCAACATCATCAGCTATACTTTATTATTTAACATTTTAGAAACGACTTTTGTTTGCTAATTCTTTGTAAATTTATGTTAAATGGCCTAAGATCAAGAATATACTATGTAGATGGGAAAATGATCCAAGCATAGCCCGCCTAATGCTATGATATTCTGCTGTTTTGCACTGCCAATATAGCAGAAATTGGGACTAGGTTCTGGCCAATGACAACGAAGATTTTAGATCTCCAGTGTCATTGGCAGCAATGGGGAAGAAGATTTTAGCATTGGGAGTATTACAGTTGATCATTTTCCCATTTTCATATATTCTTGATAAGAATTAGAACATGGCTGTTAATAATTTAAAAACATATACTGTAGTGCTATCAATATATATCATTGCAGTGCCAATCAAAATCCGTCAATGGAAAGCGAAGATGCATTATTGGTTACTTTGGGTCCAGGTCAAATAATACCTCGAGGACTGTACATGAATAGCCGGCCAGAAGACCAAAGTTGTGGTGAAATTCAGCTGAGCATTGTAATGACCAAAGGTCATCTAGTAGTACAAGTTATTGCTGCCAGAGATCTTCCAAAAATTGCCAACCGAGCTCCGGACACATACGTCAAGACATATCTTAAAGAAGGTGGGGACCAGAAGAAACAGAAGAAGAAGACGCAGATAGTTAAACAATCTACAAATCCACAGTTTCGCGAACTCTTGAAGTACTATGGCCGTGATGTGTCGGGCAGGTCAATTGTGGTGTGTATGATCTTAACCAATTATCAGATTTGTAAGTCTAAACATTGATGATTAATAATATTTCAGGTGTCAGTTTGGCAGAGAAGAAGCTTCAATCAGAGACAGCCAATTGGAGTGGCCAAAATTCAGTTGGGCGTTTTGGACCTGAGTCAAATAACCCGCGCTTGGTATCGACTATTTCCGATGAATAAGCATACATCCGATTCAGATTCTGGATAAACTGATTTCTTTTTCTCCTCATTGTTTAAGTTGACTATTTTCCTACTTTACCTTCTCAGAGCAGCTCTTTGAATGGAAACTAATGAGAAACAACGCAAATCCTTCGATTGGTAGGATTTCAATGGACAGAAAAGACACAAATTAAACATTGGGAAAGATGTGTTCCACAGTGGCATAGCTACATTTGAAGACCAAGGAGCAGTCACACCATGCAAGCGTCCCTGATGCCATGATAGTCTGAACGGCCATCATTTTGAGGCACAGGGAGGGTGGAGGATTAAAAAGTTTTTGATTTGTGCGGAGCTTTTCGGCCTTTTTCGAATCTGCAAGGCGAGCGCACAGTCGCCGGACAGGAAACGCTTTGCCGACGCTGATGCTGTTAAAGCATTGTAAAATGAGAAATTTTACTTTATTAATTTTCTTTGTACTGGTGTCTGGAGCAAATTGCTTCAACTCCACGTAGCTACGCCACTGACAACCCAGAAGACTGGTTTGGGGCCCTTTACAATCTAGTTCTGCCAATGATAATAACCGGACCTGGCTTCAATCTTATGGGGCTTAAGTGGTATTATACAGTATACATAGGATTTTCTAAGATGAGGTCTGAGGCATTGCTCTCCTTGGCCATGCTATGGTCATTTTGAGATATTTTATTCTACAAAATTTTCTACCATTTGAGTTTTTCCAGCGAGTTCTAGTTAACACCACTACATATGGTCAATTACCAACATTCTAAAAGATAAATATATACTATGACCTGTTTACATGAGGCTTGTTACACAAGCTAAGTTGCATTTCATCCATTGAAATACTATGAATTGATTTGTATATTTACCACAGGATGCATGAGAAAAAGTATATATATTTTGTAACTCTACTTGATTTCTGTTAGGCAACGTTGCAACTAGTTATTTATTCAATCCATTCAATGTTATTGTGGAATAATTATTTTTCTCTAAGTGTCTAATTAAATGGCCTTGTAAAAAAAATTAATGAAATGGAATTTTTCTATGAAAATCCATTTTGAATAATATTTTAAGATCTACCTTTTACCTTCCTGAACTATTGCTCCATCAATCTTCCAAATGTCCTCCATTATTTTTTATTGCATCCAGAGCATGCAATTTTGGATGATGATAAAAAATATTCTTATTCTTGTCATATACTTATACATATATATATATCAATTGTTCACTTATTATCTTCCATTTACAACAGCTTTACACTGCAACTCTTTGAACCCCTTTATCTCCTCCTGGAGGTATCTTTTGTATGTGTTTGTGCTCATTAAAAATTGTTAAAACAAAATGATTATCAAGAAACTTCTATTTTAGTACAGTAAGCACCATTACTTTTGAATTTATTTAAAAACAAAGAAATTAATTTTGTTTATGGGAAATGTTAAAATGTAAATTTTTCCTTCTCCTATAGGCACATTGCAGTGTGAATGATTCAACTTATTGGAACATTTTGCAGCAATTGACCAAATTAACAAAAGTTGGCTGCATTTTTGATGTCCCATTGGCTTTCCTATACAGCACATGAAGCCAAAAGTAGTGCTTATGGGCTATTGTTTTCGTATAATAGACAGTTTGCGATTTCTCGTACGAGATTTTTTATATTACGAGAATACCAAAATAACGAGATATTGTTAAAAATCTCGTTACATTCATTCTCGTTTAAAAGGTCTCGGTCGAGATTTTTGTAAAATCTCGTATCAAATTGTCGTGTATACGACTTGACGTGCGCATGCGCACTGCATAAAATCACAACAATTGTCGTGAAATTTTCCCACCGCTTCGGCTGCAATTTTGGCATGGGTGTGTCGATTACATAATCTCAGGTTAGTTTTTGCATCAGTCAAACACCTTGCACAAACCACAAGCCCAATACTTAGGCTTAATTTGTTTAAGGTGTCTTGTTTTGCTAAAAATTGCTGCTGCCGATTTAAATGTCATATGTAATATGTTTCGTGACAAACCGCAAACACCTATACGACATTTTATTAACGAGATTTAAAAAACCGAAATTTTTTTGAAAATTTCGTTTTTTTAAATCTCGTTTTTGGTCTCGTACGAGAAATCGCAAACTGTCTAATATCTAAACTCTATTCCGAAAAGTTGTGGACAAACTCCCAATGGCTGAGAGCTTAAAGGAATTGTGACATGAAAACTATAAATTTATCTAACTAATTGTATGTAATTTTGGCTCAAATTTTCAAATTTTTTGTCAAAAATTTGATAACACTGATATTTAAGCCAATATTACATGATTACCCGTTGTGCTTCACTGCACTACCGAAAAAAGCCAAACTTGATTTTTGTGCTTTTATAAGGCTTGTCGATGGAAAATTGAAATGATGTTGATCTGCACATGGGATTTGAATACAGTAGTAGTTCTAGTGAGGATTCGGATGAAGCAGAATACAATTATATTCCACAAAGATCTAATTTAGTTGGAATTCATCCATATTAATTTGAACCGGAATTTGATCATGCTTCGGAATGTGATGAAATAGACAATTTCACACAAATTTCAGACAAATTCATATTTGTATTTAAATGTTTATATTTCTCATGTTTTATCATATTATGAATATGAGCATTAAATTTTCCCTAATTTTATAAATTTTAATTTTGAGTAAATTTGCTCAAAAACGAATTAAAATACTTCATTTCAAAATTTCAAAATGTGTATGAATTTTATGTGGTATAATGTGGTAAATTTTTTAAATGAGCTATGAAATATTTTTCGCTACTTTACTTGTTGTACTGTTTTACCGTGTAGTAATACTTGAATACTGTTATAATACTAGCTAATGGTCCATTGGCTAGTATTATGACAGTCTGATTTAGTTATATTTTCCCTACTTTTTGCTACTAATCAATAAATAAAAATTTTTTTTTATAAATATAATAAATAAATATAAAAATATAACTAAATCTGTTAATAAGACAAGTGACTACTAACAACTGCAGTAAGGACTGAAATGATATTTCCTCGAACAATCGGAAAAACTCTAAAAGACCGGTACGTGCAATGTTCGTTTTGTTGGTGTTCCATACTCGTTCAAAATTTATTCACAACAGATCAAATTAAATACATCCCAAATTGTAGTGTGAACGTTACATTTTGTAACAACAAATTTTGACGATTGTGGGTTGATGGCTATTGCACATGCTTTATTTCTTTGTGAGAAGAAGAATCCCAGCAATTACCATCTTGGTCACAGTTTGCTTAGACAACACATATTGGATTCGTTTACACACCATGACAAGAATTTGGAATGTTTTCCAAAATCCGAATTTGAAGATGATGGAAACCAACCAAAACAATCGAAATCTAAATTTTTTGATCGAGTTTATTTCTACTGACGAACTAAGAAGAGCAGAGGAATGATAGCATGCAATAACTGCAAGAATTGTTTCATTGCGATTGCTTAATCAAATATGATTTTAAGGATCAAAAGTTTGTTTCCGAGTTAAAAATTGGACAAGATTTTGCTTGTTACAGGTATGTCCCCATATACCAGTAAATGTTTGATTGTTGGGGGTTCTCTTATCTCATATTTGAAATGCAATAAACTTATCTTTCATCAAATTCATTAAATCAAATCAAAATAGAAATAAGATTTTTCAAACTTCATATTTTACAATTTATTCACAACAGGTTTTCATTAAAAATGACAATTAAAATATTTTCCCTTTACATTAAACCAAAACCCTTTCTTTCTTTAATTTGATCTGTTGTGAATAAATTGTAAATTTGAACAACGAGTATGGCACACCAACAAAACGACACCGCACTTAGAGTTTCTCCGACTTTTCGGGGAAACAGCCAGCCAATAATACACTGGCTATTTCTCCGAACGTTCGGGAAAATAGCCTTGGCCTATAAAAAATGTTAATTATAATTAGTTTAAATCTTTTAATTTCTTATGAAAATGTGACAAAATACATTCTTAAAATCAATACACAATATTCTTGTCTTGAATTTGTGATGCTTCCACCTGGTCCTTTAAAAAAATATGTACTTTATAAAATAGCAAAATTAGCTCGCAATTTGATTTTTACTTACACGAAACAAGTTCTTGGGGATGTATTGAAACGCCTTTTCCCAACTGTTGCTATTTTTTAGCGTTAGAAGGATTTTGAAAACTAAATCCATATTAAGAGATTGGGCATAAATGTTTGATCTATAAAGAAACAATCATTTTAATTAGATTAAAAGTTCAGCAAATAGAGACTCTTGGAACCCAATCTGATACCTACAGCAGACAGTTGACCAAAATACATTTGATGCCCTATGGAATGCAGTCTTACGTTATCCAAAAATTGGTCAAAAACAAAAGTGAAAGATGGTAAAGAAGAGCAAAAAAGATGAGGGTAAAACAGATAACCAGAGGACCCATTTGTTCCAATGCAGTGAAAAAACAAAGAACTGTACGTACAGTGCTAGGTTTACGCTTGTGTTCATACTGGCAGTGACAGTAGAGAAGTGCAGAGAGAACAGCAGCGTGGTGCATTGTGGGACAAAAGTAGACCAAAAGTAAATTAAACACATTCACACAAGAAGTAACAGTAAAGTAAAGAAATAGCCAATCACAGCCAATCACAGCCAACAACATGACCGAAAGAAGCAATAGAAGACTTTATACATTATCAACACACGAACAACAAAAATGATGGAGTGCTTTGCTTCCATGTCATTTGCCATTTGCAAATATGTGATTGTCATGTGACAACTATAAGTGCCTCAGGATTGGTTGTCAGTAGAAAAACTGTGTTGCTACGTTCTTACTTGACATTATGTAAACTCTATTTATCAATTTGTGCGCAAAATGCCCATTGGTTAATGACCTATGCATTGTACTGAAAGTATATATTGTGATATCTTATTTTAATCCTCTACTTGAGTTGAGTCGAAAAATCATTGTTTTGTAGTCCAAAAATGTACATGCCATTATTAACAAACGAAAACGCTTGTAAAATATTTTAAAAAATTATTTACATTTGGGTTTTGTATTGTTGCACACATTTTTTGGCTACGAAACAATGATTTTTCAACTCAGCATAACTAGAGGATTAAAATAAGATACCACAATATACGTATAACTTTCAGTACAATGCAAAAAAGGTCACTTGTCAGTTTCGTGCACGAACTGTCGGATAGAAATACTTTAGTTTACTTTACTTCTCTCTGCTGCTACTTTTGGTTTACACAATGCACCACGCAGCTGCTACTTCTATACTGTCACTGCCAGTGTGAACACAAGCATGAACCCACCTTTATAGCGAAAATGGCTTTATTAAAAGAGTTTTTTTTTAGATTTTTTATTGGTTCTATATAACGAAGTTGAACGGTAATTTGCGAATGTGCCCTCCATTCCCTTAGTTGTGTCATTATTCAATAAAATTGTCTTTAAAATCCAAAATAACCCGTCCGGTTCAATATTCTCACTTACGAAAAATAAAAACTTAATGGCAGATTTGCCATCCTTAATCCTTCTCTTTTGGCTTTAGCCAATGTCAGCCTTTCCGCGTGACCCTGATCCACCAATCCACCAATTATGTACACATCATCGCAATTAAATGTCCTTAAATCTTCCTTGCAATCTGGTGAGAGATAAACGAGTTTCTCTTTTTGAAAACAGTCCAAATAGCTCCGACTGGTGGCAGTGACTAAACAATCTTTGGTTTTTAAATTTCCTATCGCCTTGCACAATTGCCGATCCAACTCGCTATCCGGGGCCAAATTGCAGAAATAAAGATGAAAAGGATCCCTGTTCACTTTATTGAAACCGTAGACTACCGCCGCTTGGCGCACACACTTTTTCCGTTCGGCGTAGCTCATGTTTTCGTCATACCCGAAGTCCAAAACGAGTTTTTCTCCGTACAAAACGGAATTCATCAAATTACAGTTGTAAAAACGGTTGATTGCGGTGTTTCGAATGAACATGTGCATGGAATTTCTTCGCAAACCGTACGCGATGTGCGGATTGTTTCGTTGCTGTTCCGCTCGTGCGTCATATTGGATTTTCATTTCGGTTTTTAGCTGTCGCCGAGCTTCATCAGCGACTTCGAGCAGCTTCAAATGTTTGTAGAATTTCGTTCGGTGGTTTTTCGTGGCTAATTTGAATAAATGCGGCCAATATTTGCTCTGTATTTTGTCCGGCACGTAATATTCACCCATTTCGCGTAGTAATTGAAGTTCTAGTTGGATTAATTTTTTTTATTTTCATTTTCAGGTGTTGTGACAGTGCAGTAATGGAGCGCGGTTGTTGGAAAATGTGACGTTTTCCTCGAATAAATGAAAGAAAATAATGAAAATAAGTCTGAGGGTAGGGTTTATGAGATGTTGTACCTGATTTGTTTCAGTAATGTGTTCATTTTCTAGGTGTCCCAGTAGCAACACATTCACAGCAATGACCAGACTCAAATGATCTATAAGTGGTAATGCTAAAATGTGGTGTCAGATGAGAAATTGAAGGGAATTTACTCCTAGAGTGGATAATGTGAATATTATTTATTATTTTTTTATAAAACATTATTTGTTTAGTTTTCATGTTTTATTATGGTAATACACTTTACTATTATTTGGTTTTATAAATTTTGTTGTTTTTTCATGCCGCCGTAGTCACGGCATCAACTTGGTGATTGTGGTGCATGATGTTGCTAAGCAATGATTTGCGATTTGTGATAACTTTAACAATCTCGCGGTTACTTATAACCACACTAATAAAAAAAGAAATCCCGCTCGCCCACCGGTCGCGTAAAACCATCTCAGATCTTGAGAGAACAGAGATTTACATTATATAGTTGTTGGTTCCTTTTTTGTTTTAATTATTTCTCTCTAGGGAGAGGGCCGATCCTGGATGTACTGCAATACCAGGCCAATCCGTGACAGGAGTGGAGCAAGCTCCGATCGAGCACCCCATTTGGTTCCAAAAATCAGTTTAATATCAGATTTTAAGCTGATAAGGTCAGATACTATGTAATGAAACCTTGTTACGGGCCATTTTATTTAGTAAAAACGTTTAAAAAAATTTAATTATTGCAACATACAGAAAAAAGGACTAGAAATTATGTAAAAATGCTTCGCAGAGCATTCGTAATTGCTGTGGTCATGATACGCGACCAAGCAAGATGACTTTTTCTTCCCATGAACCCAGTCTCAAGTAAAGTTCTAATTTTGCTCTTAATACGAGTTATTTCACTATGGACCACAGTCCAGAAGTAATTCTGGAGCAGTGGTTGAGTCCACACCATTCCACTCCTGCTACGCTATACGCAATGCCCACAAAAAAGATTCATAATTTTTTCTTGCGCGACTCCATCATTATGTCGTATGTGGTGTTGTTATGCCAAAAATACTGTTAAGCCAGGTCCACAGGTTATTAGCTTTTGTGCAATCAAAGGCAGCATGAAGAAAGGTCTCACATTGATTACAGTGCTCACAATTGGGAGAAATTATGTACTTCCATTTGAAAAACGTTTCATTTGTGTTTAATGCGTCATGAGTAATTCTCCACAACCGATCCTCGATGTTCCTGGACCATGCCCTTTCTAATTCAGCTGCCAGGCCAGTTTGAGTCGATTGTTGTTAGCCATTTTTCTTCTTGTCCATTTTCCGCTCTTTTTCCAGAGATAATCATACAACTCTTTTCCAATTTGGAAGGTTGTTTTCTTTCAGAATGACGTCCAAAGTTTTCAGTACCTCAGCACCTCGGATCAACTGGGGCGGGTCGCAAAGGTATGTCATCCAATGACACATTAATGGGAACATCTGGAGGTGTGGGGTGTGGGGTGTGGGTCTACATTCCCTGGATTTAGGGAATATTTAGTGTATTAATCGAGTTGCAGATGCTCTGCAACTCTTTACTTCATTTACTTGCAGGGTTTTCCTGCAATGCTGGACTCCTTAGATCCGTTGCTGGGCAACAGATGGAGCCAAGAAGATGGTCGGTCAACGTCATCTAGTGGTGGTTTTTTGAACAATGTAAATAAATACAGTCTTTAACCTAAAGTTGGCAAATCAATGGCTGTAATGTTCTCATAACATCCATACTTGGTAAAAAACAAACGGCCCAGACTCCATTGGAGCCCGGATCGGGACTCGAACCCAGATCCCTCAAGTGCCGGTTGGGTGCTTTACCATTAAGCTACCTGGCACTCCAACAGAATCTGAGACTGAATGTTACTCCACCACTTGATGTCATTTTTAACCAACAGACATGACTTCGTTACCATGGACATTTAAATCGCTATGGCAGTAGTTCCGGTTGTTGCCGTAGTTCTAAGTTTCCTCGCTAGGGGTTACTTGCCATGCTCGTTTAGTCGTTTTATGGTCGTTTTCAAACTATTTTATTAAGTGTATTAAACAATCACCGGAAAAAGACTCTAGGCAATGAAGTTTAGACAACGCCAAAACTAATAATTACCCAATAAAATGCATGATTAAAAAATAAAATAAAAACTAAAAAAAAACAATACCATTAAATACAATTTATTTTAAGGTCAATAACATTAATTAATCAGCGACGTTCGCTTCAGCCGCTTCCAATGTTTCTGCTAAACTAGAATGACCCACAGCTCTCAATCCGCTCGCCAAAACCTCCGGCGAAGCTTCGTCTCTTTCGGTCCACACGATCAGCATGTTTCTCGCCTGTTCTATTGGCTCGGCATTATTCGTCTCGAAATACGTCACCTCGTCTTCTTCGCAGCTCAACTGCGTGGCCAATTTTTTCCAGTTCGGCGCCACCTCACGCGCTATCGATGTGATTAAATCGGCCGAAAAAACTGCGTGCGGTGAAAACTGTAAATTCTCCGAATCTTCCTTGAATTGCGCTACAAATAAATTAAAGTAAATGAATAGATCCCAGATAATTATGTAAAATATAAGATGTTTTATGCGCGTAAAATATGGACCAAAAATTGAAAATTTATGCAATAAAAAATAGCAAAAAAATGCAAAATTAAATCGAAAAAATTGTTGAATTTAAGTGAAACTTTATCGAAAAATTTTTGAATTTGGTAAAATCTAATTTTATGCAGATTTTTTTTTAGATTCATTTTATCGAATTTTTGAAATTAGTGAATTTTAATTACAAAATTGTCAATCTGATGAAATATGTAGAATTCTCAAAACTTATCCAAATTTGCCATTAAAAAAATGTCAAATCTGATGAAATTCCATCACAAAATGTGAATAAATATGTACAAGATACGTTTCCGGCGGAAAAAGCACGTTTATGCATTGAAAATATGCATTTATTCATTTTTGGGCTTTTACAAAATTTTTAGCCAAATTTGGCAAAACATGCAAAAAAAATGAAAACGTGCATTTATGCATTTATCTGTGCTCTATAAATAAATAAATAAATAAATAAATAAATATTCACTTTGCAATTTCTTGCACGAAAAATTACAAACTTAAAAAAAAATACTTTTAATTATTTTCTTTTTTAATTTCGTAATTTGAATTTCGTACAACAGGTTGCGATTTGTCACAAAACGTATTATATACAACATGGCAGCGGCAATTTTTAGCATAACCAGGCACCTTATCACAAATTAAGCCCAAGTATTGGGCTTGCGGTTTGTGCAAGGTATTTGACTGATAACAAACCCAAGATAATGAAATCGACACAAATTTGCCAAAATTGCAGCCGAAGCAATGGGAAATTAATAAAATGAGAAAATAACACTTAAAATTTCGTTTTTTCTATGATTTCGTATTTTAATTTTTTTTTCGTACGAAAAATCGCAGTGTGTCTAATGAATATTTTATTTTCTTACTGTTTTGGCTTTCTTCTTTTTTCTCTTCGGCGTTTTCCAGCAATTCTTCTTCACTTTCGTCCGCGGCGCCACCAACTTCCTCTTTGTCGGGGGTGTCATTTTTGCCTTCTTCGACATTAGTTGTGGGTTTCTTTTTTGCGACCCTTTTGATCATAGTCTGGAGGTAAAGACCGAGTTCTCTGATGGGTTGGTTACTGGAAGTGAAGAAATCGGGGCTTCGACGCGAGAGAAGTCGAAGAGCGCGCCACGCGTGGTTGCCGTCATATTTTTTCTTGGTGGGTGGTTCGTCGAGCTCGTCCGAGTTGGACTCGATGTCTTCTTTAAAGAATTCTTCCAGGGATGGAAGAAAGTCTCGTTTTTCTGAACGACAGGCGTCCATGTTGTCGGGGCATAGGTTCCATAAACGGGTCAGTTCGGAACTAGAAAAACGTAAAAATTCAAAATTTTCAAAAATTTGCATGAATAATAAAAGAATTTCAAAAATTTGCATAAATAACAGCAAGTAATTCAAAAAATGTGCATGAATAATAACAAGAATTTCAAAAATTTGCATGAATAACAGCAAGTAATTCAATAATTTGCATAAATATCAGCAAAAAATTCAAAAATTTGCATGACTAACAGCAAAAAATGCCAATACTTACACAAATAATAGCAAAAATTTCAAATATTTGCATAAATAACATCAAGAAATTAAAAATTTGCATGAATAACAGCAAAAAATGCCAATATTTGCATAAATAAGAGCAAAAAATGCCAATATTTGCATGAATAACAGCAAAAATTCAAAATACCACTAAAAAAAGACAATTTTAAAACCTTAACAATTCTTATCATACTTTCCAATAAGTGTTTTGCCTTGTGCAGCCGCCTCCAAAATCTCCGTCTGGATGCATTTCCTCAACTGCGGAACGACAATTTTATCAACTTCGGCATTTTTCGACGATTGAAACTCGGGACACCCGTCATTCTTCCACTTATTCCAATACTCTTCCCGACTCAAAATATGCTAAAACATACAAACAAAAATCCAATTTAAAATGACAATAATAAACTGCCACAAAAATCTCATTTACTTGAATGGTTTTGGCAAAAACAGCTCCATCCGGCGGTGTCTCCTCCAATAATTTATACACCATTTGAGTCGTCTCCTCAATCCAAGCGGTCTGATCCTCGGTTAAATTATGCGCTTCCCTATAAAAATTAAATTTTAGTCTCAAATTTCAACATACGTAATTAAAGGGTCTACGACATCACAGTTTTTATTGGTCCATTGGATCGAGCATCATTTAAAACCCTTAAATGAATTTTCAGAGATTTTTTTTAAAAAATTAAAGGGCTAAAAAAACCCAATGTCGAAGTTGTGAAAATGAGGAGACGACGACTAGAAAAAATCGAGAATTTGCGTGATTGTTACCAGTTGTGACGTATATCCCATTCATTTAGCACAAGCCGATCAAACGGTGAGGAAAAAACTCAGCCAATCCTGTAAAGCCAATCCCCAAAATCGTTGCACCATCTGCCGTGGATAAAATTGAATACCCAACGCTTCACAGGCGGGCTGGCAATTTATTACCACTAGCAAGTTACCCGTTTCTACGTAATACCCACACCATGATCTCCCGTGAAATCCCATTTCACCCAGTTAAATCACCAAAATCCCGTCACCAATGACTTGCGAAATCCCTTAAAATCACCCGTGAATTCCGATCAAATTCCATCCTCTTAAATATAACCTCAGACCGAATCACCAATTCTGTCGGATCCCATGGGATTTCGTGGGATCCGCGTGTGAAATCCCATTAAATATGGTCCGAGATTATTATTATCCATTGTTTGTACCGTCACCAATTACCCAGCCCATCCTGTCGAATGCTGCTAAAAAACCGGTGCGCAATCCTGCCATCGGTTACAAATATTACTAAAGGCTTCGGACGAACACTGTCGACAAATTATATTATGATGACGATAAAACCCGGCATTAGCTCGGGACTAAAAATCGGCCGGCTTGACTTTTTTTTAGAGGTCATAAATGGCAGTTTTTCGATAATACGCCCATGGGTGCTAATACGGGGTTTTACCGTATACAGGATGAGGAATACCAACCGTCTCGTCAGAAACAGACCCTGCCAGTAGTGGCCAACAATGTCCCTCACCAAACTCAAATAAGCTGTTCGAGATACAAGATAATTTTTTTAAACATGTTCCGAAAACTTTAAGAATTAAATAAAAATAATTTCGGACATTTTAAGAGACGGCGAAAATTATTCGGCTATAAAATATCTGATGTTGTAAACCCTTTATAAAAGTAAATTAATCTACCCCTTGAATTTCACTTGTGCCGGTAAATATTGAAATAAAATTAAAAACTGGAGTAAAACGTAGCGTCGGAAGTTGTGGTCGCTCAATTGGAGGTCCAATAACTAGGAGAAAGAAAAAAAAATTAAAAGAATTGATAAAAATACTCATTTCTGTAACTACTTTTTGGTTTGTTAGATATTTGGCGAAATAAACTTGTTTGTTCGATTCGTCGCTGCTCAGGTGGAATTTTTTGGTGACGCGTTTGATGTCATCTAGTTTGAAGCTTCCAAAAGCCGCTAGAACGTCCGATGCGTACTGAAATTGGAAAATAGTATTGATTGAATGATGTTTTCGAAAATCAAAGAATTTTATTACTGAAGTGAATGTTTTCCATGTGAATTTGCTATAACATGTGGTTGGGTTGCAGAAAGTGTCCTGGAGGGTCCAGAATTTTCGATATAGGTTGTAGTCGACGGAAATGGAGCTAAAAGTAGGAAAATGGGATTAACTAAGTTTTAACAAAATTGACAAAAAATTTAAGCTAAATTTAAATAAAAATTACCATTAATAGGTCAAATATAAACAAAAATGACCATCAATAAGCCAAATTTAGACAAATTTGACCATTTTTATGCTAAATTTATACAAAATTCACCATTTTTATGCTAAATTTATACAAATTTAATCATTTTCAGGTAATCTCTGAACAAATTTGACCATTTTCAAGCATAATTCAATCAAATTTGACCATTTTCAGGCACGATTTAATCAAATTTGACCATTTTCCATCAGAAATTCACAATTTACAAAACAACATTTATCCAAAGCGACCAATTCTGGACCAAATATCCACAAAAATGGCAAGTTCTATACAAAATTCTAACCAAACCGTAAAAAAAAAAGTAGATAAACATCCAAAAATGTATTAAATTAATAAATAAAACATTTCAATTTCATTTACTTTTCAGACGCATTTTTCTCCTCAACCTTCACCATCTCCTCATTATCAGAACCAATCTCCATGCTAATATCATCCTTAGACATGAAAACCGTGTGATTATCCAAATTAAACTCGCTCACGATATTCAAACCTAAAAAAAAATAAATAAATAAAAAAATAAAAATAAATCCTCGACCGATAAACCAAATCGAAATTCGAAAATATTCACCAGAACGTTCGGAAAGTGGAAAAAACTTAGCAAGAAACAACAAAATTCGACCACAAAACACCGTATTCTGAGACCGCGACAACCGACGCAACAAATCTAAAAAAAAAATCAAAAAAACAAAAAAAAATCCCAAAAAAAAAATTTTTCTTCTAATTTTCACAAATTTTACCATTGCACATGCGCAGCAAATTATTCTTCGTGTTATTAAAGAACAAATCCTCCTTCCACGTATCAACACGCTTCTCCACAAACTCAAATAACTCTTCACAAACATTAATCGTCTGACAATCGAATAAATCCGCCAATAAAATGACCGGTAAAGTGGCGTTACACAAATCCTGATGACATGCCGAAATGGCTAATGAAATAATAGCTTCATAAAACGGTTTTTGCGCATCTTTGATCTAAAAACCAAAAAACCAGATTAAAAATTTAAAATCACAAAAAAATCAATTTTTTTAATTTCTTAAATATTTACGATCGCTTGACTGAGCACATCTCTGAATGATTGATCGATTAAGCTCTTCCTGTCTGTCTCCCTGTGAAATATAATTAAATTTGATGTTTTAAACGTTGAAAAACGGCGAAATTTACGTCTCGTTCGTGTGCACTGTCGACAGTTTTGCTTTAATGACGCTCAAAGATTCAGTTTCGTCTTGAATGGACTTGACTACTGCATCCTAAATAAAATGGAATTACATAATATTGTACAACTAAGTTTAAATTTGATGTAAAATGATTGATTACCGATAGAAACTTGCGAATTGCTTCGAACGAATTCTCCGCCGTCGCCATTTTTGTTGCCATTTTCATTTGCATTGCGCCGTCTAGTGATCGATTTGCGGACTTGTAACGCAATGTTTTCTGCATAATAAAATGTAATAAAATTACATAAAAATAAAATGAAACATGTCCTGCTATCGAGGCCTGCTATACAATTTTTTATATGTATCGTAACTCTATAGTCCATATCCGATTGGTTGGGACCTTTTACACACAGCAAATTCGAGGCAAGAAGTAGTTAGTGAACCATCCCATCTATAAATAATTTGGATTGTTGACGTCATTTTGATGTTTTCATGTTTGGTTTCGATATCGTAAGTTTGTGACACCGCTTTGGGATATATTGTTGCGTGAAAAGGTCTGTACATTGCTAAGCAATGAAAAATCATATTATTGGTCATAAGCCGAGGGTAATCTATATCTAGTTGGTGTTCTGCTCATGCGCATTTGACACTTTTCTGCGACAATAGAGTAGTATTTCTTTTTGCTACATGTAGCGCTACGGTGGCAAAATCGTATTTCTTAATAGAGCGCTTTTTTGCGTAGCGGCAATCTGCCGCATTTCCTTTTAGGGCGCTCGCTACTTCTTTTCGAGACGTAGCGCTCTGAAGCGCACCGTAGCGCTTCGCTTTGCCACGTGATCAGCGTCATACTAGAATGGCGATCACCAAAATAACATGATGGCGATTACCAAGAAGAAGGTAAAACATGGCGGTTACCATATTTATAAATCGAAAATAATAATAAATAATAAATAATAATAATAATAATAAAATGCCTGCAGAATTATTTTGGAATGATTTTAGAATCATTTGTAGAATGTGATTTTTTAAAAATTAATTTGTTTATTTTTTTTTAAACAGAGAGTCATACAAATTAATAATAATCTGTCCGACTCCTAATGTTAATTGCTTTCCAATTTTTAAATTTCTTAATAAATAATTGTAATTATAATTTAAAAAAGAATACTAAATGTTCTTTACAGAAAATAAATAATTTATTCAATGTATTTAATTTAATCCACTCACAAAGCACATGGATGTCAAAATCCTCCATTTTTGTAGCACTACAGTTGCCAAATCGTATTCCACAATACTGAGGAATACGGCACTACGGTGTTGTCACTTCCTGTATTAGGTGACCTCACGTAGCACTACTAGGTAGCGCTACATGTAACAAAAAGAAATACTAGGTAGGTTTTTCTGTCTGTAACACTACCCAAATAACATGCGAATGTTGCTGGAATGTTGCGAATGTCACACGTTATTTCCATAACATTTCTGCGACGTTGCTGTCGACATTTTCCAATATTGGTAACTATCAAGTTTGGTGTCACTACTACAGCAGTGTTGTGCCAATAAACGTTGAAACGAACATTAATTTTTGCCATATGTCAATGTCACTTAAAATATTGCTGCAATGTTGGCAACAAACATTTGATCAACAATCAACTTAGATTTTAGTCAATATTGCTTATAATGTAGCTGCAATGTTGCAGCAACATTCGGCGCTACCTGACGAGCCGTGGCAACATTACGGCAATGTTGCCAATAAAACAGTGTAACAACGTTAAAAGAAGTAACATTTGGAACAGTGCAGCAACATTATTAACAATGTTGCAGCAATATTCGGCATTACCTGGGATATAACGCCCCTGTTATGATACACCACACATTTCAATGGTTGAGTCATTGTAATGAAGTGCGGGTTGTAGCCCACAATCGGTAACAATGGGGTTTGCCAAACCTCATTGCAATGACTCGATCATAACAATGTGTAATGTGATTAGTTATTGTTACAGACAGAAAATAGAAAAACCTATTGTCCGAATGTCTATTGTTTTCCGAAGCTCTTAAAGTCTATTTACCTATAAGTTTGGAGTAACTCGGATTGGTTGTGGCAACTAACTGTTAAATGGTGTTTATTAAAGATGGCGGTCCACGCGGTTTATTCAAAAATGACCTTTACTTTCATTGGTTACTGACAGACATGTGACTTAGTGTATGAATACTTTCCTGCGATCAGTCTACTGACCAATCCGAGTTACTCCAAACTTATAGGTAAATAGACTTTAGCAGTGTTTGTAACACACGGTAGATGGCGCAACGAGTTTTTTTAACAATGCCACCAACAATAACAAAACAGCAGTAAATGAATTGTTGATTAATCATTGAAAACATTTCTCTTCTAGCCTTGAATTACACATTAAGAATTCACAATGAATGAATTGTTAGAGGGTAAGTTGACAATTTTGTTTTCTTTTGGCTTTTTCTTCTTTTCATTTAGATTGGATTTGTTTAACAGTATTAATAGGATTTGAAAGAAGAAACAAATACAGAGTCCAAAACATCAAAGGCGAAGATATTTATTTCGCTGTCGAAGGTTTTTTATTTATTTATTTTTTTTAATTTTTTTTTTTAATAAAAATTCTATATTAGACGGTTTGCGCTTTCACGAACGAGATTTAATTACGAGACACGAGATAATTAATAAATATGAAATAAATTCATTTTTATTAATTATCTCGTGTCTCGTAATTATTAAAATTGTTTTAGATTGCGCTTGCACAAACAATCAAACACGAACGAAACGAAATAAACAAATGAACAAGAAACATGGCTTGCTCAAAAATTGTAATATTCTAGTGTAAATTATGTGTGTTAAATGGCATGTTTTTATATAAAATAGTTTATTTGCAAACAAATTACTAACCTGGATGACTAAACACTACCGAAAATACAACGAGCCGATGAAAATCAAGATGGATGCCGTGCTCGCTTCAAATTGCAGAACAATGCGCATGTGCGAAGTTTTGTGCACACTGCGCATGTGCAGAGCATTCGTATTATCAACTAATATACGAACAACTTGAAAAATAAATCTCGTATATTCCTAATACGAATGTTAAATTAATTACGAGATTTATTTTAAAAATCTCGTATTTATTTAACATTCGTAATTAAAAAAATTACGTTCGTGAAAGCGCAAACCGTCTATTATGTTAATTTATTTTCTAGAATCGAATTTTTTCTTATCAGCGCAATTGGTCGATAAACATCGACATTTTAACATCCAAATAATTGATGAGTTTGGCAAAGAAGTCATTCATCTGTTTCGTCCTTATCCTTTACTATTCGCATGCTGTCACTTAGATGTTACAAATTGAAATTTCTTTCTTTTTTTTTTTATTTATAGAAATTGGAGGTGTCAGCACCAGTCGGCGAAGTGATCGGTTGTCACTGAAAACTGTAGTTTTTCCTGTGAACCTTCGAGTTTTACCATTGAAAATGCTGGCGGTGAAGCCGTATTTACGTTGCAGGGGCCGGGAGAATGTTGCATGTGTGGCTGGGTCAAGTTGACTTTGATGTATGATTGATTATTTTGATTTTTTTTTATTTGATTGGTCAAATGTAGGGTTAATCAAGGGTAATACCGGTATTCGGGATTATTATTTTGATAATACAGTATATGCCGTGCGGTCCAGACATAGGCGGATCCCAGAAATATGTCCGGTGTGTGTAGAGAGTTCGGTCCGCAGAGATACTACTAACACGGACTGTCCTATGTCCGGATCGGGGATGGACGCAAAGTTTTCTCCGGACAATACAGACCATGAAATAACCCAATGTTGAATTAACATTTTTGAACGCTGAGCTAATGTTTGAATGTTGAAGATCATAAACAATATCCGTAAAGCCTAGTACACATAAGCTCATTCCATACACAGAATAGCACAGGGAATCAAAATCTGAAAATTCCTTTTTTTGTGGTACACACAATATTTTTTAGGTGTAATAAAGTCACAAAACTGCATTTTTAGGTGCAATAATGCCATAAAACTGCATTTTTAGGTGTAATAATGCCACAAAACTAGGGATGTACTGAATATTCGGCAGACATTTGGTATTCGGCCTCTTCGGCCAATTTATTATTCGGTAAAACTTTGGTATTCGGTATTCGGCCATTTCATTATTTGGTGAAAATTCGGTGAATTTGCTATTCGGTGAAAATTCGGTGAATTTGCTATTCGGTGAAAATTCGGTATTTGGTATTCGGTGAATTTACTATTCGGTACATCCCTAATATCAACATCTAATGCTGAATTAGATGACCGATAATATTTCAAAAAACCCTCCATCGGTTTTCGATATCGGTACATACAGAAACCCTATAGTCAAATGTATTTTCAGTTAAGGGCGGTCGATGGTAGCGTAGTGGGCAACATTCAAAAACAATATGATGGGTTTGCAAAAGAAATGTTCACCCATGCTGACGATTTTCGAATTTCATTCCCAATGAACTTGGACGTGCGAATGAAAGCCATTTTGATAGGAGCTTGTTTCTTAATTGTAAAAAGAAATTATTATTTTTTACGTACTGTCTATTTCCCCGAACGGCTCGTAGCTGTAATTTTTATCTCCAGTCCACTTTACCTAGTAAGGTGAGGTCAGCCCGTCGCAGACGTTAGGCTAGGTCATGAGAAAGATGAACTAGAATTTGAAATTTGTTCGGGGAAATAGCCTTGGCGTATTTTTTATATAGCCAGTTACAAAATAACATTAAGCTTGATTCTTTTTCCTTAAGATTTTATATTTTTTGAGCGATAGAGATAGACGTAGATACTGAAAAAAGAAATATGCTGTTGATTAAATAGCTAAATAGTCCATTTACAATTTTTTTCAACAAATAGAAAATTGTTCAAAAATGCACAAAAGCGTGAAATATTATTGGCTTTATCAATCATGGTCAATAATGCAGTTTGAATTAAATCGATAAAATTTAATGTGAAAAATAATAAAATAAAAACATATTTTGTAAAAAATATAAAAATACCAACGCCCCGAAAACCAAGTTTTCGTGGAAATACATTTCGTTTTTTTTACAGCACTGATTCGAATTTTACGGTATGCCGGAAAAAAGGCCAGTTGTCTACACTGTAAATCTAGATAGCTAATGTTAAAACACTTTAAGAATCTAATACTGGTTCCATTTAACCCTCGGATATGCAAGCTTTAAAAACCACATTAGTGGATAACCCATAAACACAATCATGTTCATATTTCGGGTCAAGTAGTTAAAGCGCTGTTGCATTTGGTTGAAAAAACTGCCGCTGTTGGCGCTAGTTTTTTCCAAAAACGGCCACTGCACATGCGCACAGAGTTTCATCTTTACTTGGCTTTCCTGCTTCACAATCTTTTTTCAATGTGATCGTCTGCTAGTAACCCTAAACAGAAGCGCTTTAGCCAATATGCAGTGAAACCGGCTTTTTTTTTCTGCTGGAGTTTTAAGGGGCTAAAATTTGCCGATCAATTATTTTAATAAATATCAAAGCAAATACTTGAAATTTTTTTTATATAAAGTTTATTAGTATTTGAACAAAGTCAGAAAATTTCAGCTTCATAAGATAAGCCAAAAAAAATTTTCCTATTCAAGAAAAGAGCTGAACACAATTGTGTCATAGGTTGCCCATCTAAGGGTTAATAGTCATTTGGATGAGCCTAAAAATCAAGGTGACTATTTTTGAATCACTGCAGTTATAAGTAAAATACCAAAAAATTGAGCAAACTGCTGCTAATGAATTGATAGAAAACTGCTAAAATTCATGGATTTTAGCAGTTTTCTGTCTGTTCTGTCTATTTAGAACTGCCAATTTCGTACTGCAGTGACTCAAAAATAGTCACCTTGATTTTAGGCCCACCAAACGACTATTTAATGGAACCAAGTTCTTAAAGTGTCACCACTTAAAGTCTATTTACCTATAAGTTTGTAGTAACTCGGATTGGTCTTGGCAATTAACTGTTAAATGGGTTGCATTTATCTACTACATTTTTGCGTAGCAAAGTAGTTCTAAACCGATCAAGACTGGTCGTCAAATGTTCGACCGGGCCATCTACTTATCTAAGATGGCAGTTTCACGCGGTTCGACCGTGCCATCTATTTCTTCAAGATGGTGGTTTTGCGCGGTTTGACCGGGCCATGATTAAAACTAATCATGGACCGGGCCATGATTAAAACTAATCATGGACCGGGCCATCTATTTATTCTAGATGGCGGTTTTGCGCGGTTCGACCAGGCCATGATTAAAACTAATCATGGACCGGGCCAGCTATTTCTTCAAGATGGCGGTTTCGCGCGGTTTATTTAAAAATGACTTTTACTTTCATTGGTTACTGACAGACATGTGACTTAGGATATGAATACTTTCCTGCGATCAGTCCACTGACCAATCCGAGTTACTCCAAACTTATAGGTAAATAGACTTTTTCTTTTAAAAATGCCTAAAACAAAATTTAGACACCTAGATTTGCAGTGTACTTGTCAAAATCTGGTGAGGCTCGTCTTTACTGGCAGGCCACTGTTTCCAGGGGAATACGATAGAATATTCAGACATTATCTCAAATGTTATATGGATGTTCTTTTTTGAGTTTTAAGATTTTCTAGAAAAATAAATAATAATTCTTGTACTGTGTGGCGTTGGAAGGTGCTGTAGGCCTAATCCTTTAGCCTGAAAACTGGAATTTGAAGTGGAAGTTGAGAATATATGTTAATTTGTAGTGGAAGCTGTTTTGCATAGTTTTTGAGAATCTTTTGCATAACCTAATTAGGCCCGTTGGAAAATGACAACTTCTAGAAAATCCAAATTACAAGTTCGTTGGTAAAACGACGATATCTCACCCTATTTAGATGGGACAAACTGCAATGGATGCGTCTCGTTCCAGTGCTTCAATTGAGCTTAAAAACACTTTAGAAACTGTAGCACGAAAATTCGAGCAGCAACCAGCAATATGTAGACCTGAAATCTTAAAATATCTTATTTGGCAAATTGAAACAAACTTTGTGAAAATTAAATAACATATTAGGTTTATTTGACATGTGAAACAAGGACCCACTCAAGCTACAACCTAGATAAGGTGTCTGTTGCAAGAGCAAGTGAGGCTACAGAGTTCAGTTGACACATATATAACCTCCTGTCATGTGACCTATGACAAGCCAGTAGATAAGACGTAATACTCCTACTTCTAACGCCATCTATTGGCAAAATCATTAACTAAAATTGCAATTCTAAACAATATTTCACAAAAATACAACTGCTAAAACAATATTTCTACATAAACAACAAAATACACTCTTGTGATTATGACACATTGAAATGATACTTGGATTTCACATTACCTTTTATGACAATCAGTTTGTATTCACAACCACAAACAGGTGCCATATTTTCAAACAGGTGTACTGCTTTTTTATTTAACATTGAAAAAAATTCAAGATTTTTATCGTCAGCATGCAGGTAAAGCATTTTTGAAAAACATAAATGCAAATGTAAAGTCCATATCAAATTGGCTGGGACATTTTTACACACGCAGCGAATTCACGGCACAAAATAGTTTGTGGCCGATCCCATCTAATAATGGGAATAGACAAAATCGGACAAAATAGCATCTCCAAATAATTTTGTTGTTGTGACAATGTGAAATCGAGATCGATATGTAACAATATCTGATCCAGTATGCATAAAACACGATACAAAATGTACCAAGATAAATTATGCAAGCTGGTTTAAATTTATTTCTAAATATTATTTATTCAGGTAAATACAAATTAATATACAGATGCAATGAAATTACACTTACATTACCATGTGGTTCCATGTGCTTAGGCTTAACACAATGGATGAGGGTCCTGGCAATTACGAGGAATGTTTCTAGTTTAATCTTTCATTATTCTATCTACCATAGGCCTTTCGACTGTTCACCAGTCTTCTTCAGTGGTTCAGGTGGTTTTTAAAACCACTGAAGAAGACTGGTGAACAGTCGAAAGGCCTATGGTAGATAGAATAATGAAAGAAAAACCACTGAAGAAGACTGGTGAACAGTCGAAAGGCCTATGGTAGATAGAATAATGAAAGATTAAACTAGAAGTATATCCATAATGTCATTACACTAAAATTTTAAATCTTAATTAGGATATGCATTAAAAATAGATGTTTTAAATGTGCTTAGGCTTAACACAATGGATGAGGGTCCTGGCGATTACGAGGAATGTGGCTGACTTAAAGCATGTCACACAAAGTAATCTTTCCAGTCAATATGATTCCACTACTATGGAAATAATAGTGAAATCATATAGGGAAGAAAAGAGGAGTGGATGATCACCGATAAAACTAGTGACCTTGTTGGAGTGTTACCAAGCACCGCGTGTCCACTCAACGCGTTATTTCGCAACGGGGGCCGGGGCTATGAGAGGGAGAAAAGTAAACAGAGTGACTTACTCTTCTATTGTCGGTTCCGGTCCTGTGTTGCTTTCTTCGAGTTGTCCCAGCCCGATCAGTGGTCCATGCAACAGTCACCTGTGGGTCGGCTGACCACCGCGACTGTTGATGACTACCTCGTTCTCAGCAGCCATAGTAAGGTGCACCATTGTAAATGGGTGCACCGACCATTATATTGGCCCCATATTTGCCTCATATATACCTCAGTTTCTGGCCGATCAAGGCCCTGAGGCACCATAGACTTACTTTAAAGGTTATAGACTACCCTTAAATAATACACTTAAATAAATTTAATTTATAACACTTTAAACACTAACAAGTAAGGTAATAAATCATAGGCAATATCACTGGTCAAACAACATTCAATGGTCAAGTTCAGTTCATGCAGAAGCATTACTTCCTGTTTTACATGGCATTATATACCCTGCTAATCCTCCCTAATCCTCATGGAATGTGGAGATAGCAGAGCAGCCAATGGGTGACGCAGGTTGTGGAATGTGAATGACCTGCATCATCCACTATATCAAGGTGGATTGGGACGAATGGTCAGCACTTATATATATATTTATATATTTACTGACCACTACTTTTGCCAAATACTATAAATAAGAGCGATATTTATTATCCTGTTATTTATAGTTATTTATACAGTTCGAATATGCCACTACAGACGCAACAGCGCACTCTAGTGGCAATTCCTCACCATAACTACGGTTTGAGACCGTCACATTGTTGCCATTTAGACAATAACAAAACAGCAGTATGGTAAATGAATAATATCATTTGTTGGTTGTCTTTATAACATTTCTCTTCTAGTCATCTCTTCTATGAACTCATTAGGAATTCCCAATTCATCAATGTCATTTGATGGTAGTTATGTACGACCAGTACAGTCACAGCCAAGATCCAGGTCCAGGACTCGCCAACAACCTGGTCAGAAACATGATTACATACAAATAATGTTGAATTTTAATTGTAATTGGGGATGTACCAAATATTCGGTAGACATTCAGCCAATTTATTATTCGGTAAAACTTCGGTATTCATGTTGTTATTATTGACGGATGGAGTTGATTGATCGAGGATTGAATTCACGCGTGCATAAAGGGCTAACAGTATTTTTTACATGTGTTGATGCTCATATTTCCCTGTAGGGGGATTACAATTACCATATGCACCTGTAGGGTGACACTAAAATATGAATGTTAACAATTCGGCCATTTTATAATTCGGTGAAAATTCGGTATTTGGTATTCGGTGAATTTGCTATTTGGTGAAAATTCGGTATTCGGTATTCGGTGAATTTACTATTCGGTACATCCCTAATTGTAATATGTTGAATGGTAATTTTTAGCTATTGTGTGGATGCAGAAACCAGGAGAAAATTATTCCAATTGTCCACCTGGACTCGAATACTTGGGATCGATTGATCAAATTATGATTCGTCAACAAATTGAAATGTCAGAGTGTAAGTGTCATTTTGCTTTGCTTTGTTTCTTCTTCTTCTCATTCAGATTGGATTTGTTTAACAGTGTTAACAGGATGGGAATCAAGAAACAAATACAGAGTCCAAAACATCAAAGGCGAAGATATTTATTTCGGAATCGAAGATATTTTTTTGTTTTTTTTTTATTGTTTTTTTAAAAAAAATTTATTCTATATTATGCTAATTTATTTTCTAGAATCGAATTTTTTGGCAATAGAATTGCGCGGTAGACATCGAAATTTTGACATCCAAATAATTGATCAGTTTGGCCAAGAAGTTATTCATCTGTTTCGTCCTTATTTCTCATTCGAATGCTGTCCCTTAAATGTTAGAAATTGAAATTTCTAGTTTTGCAGTTTTTTATAACTTTTTTTTTTATTTATAGAAATTGGAGGTTTCAGCCCCACCCGGCGAAGTGATCGGTTATGTCTTTGAAAACAGTACTTTTTGCTGTGAACCTTCGAGTTTTACCATTGAAAATGCTGACGGTAAAGCCGTATTTATGATAAGCGGGCCAGGAGCCAGTTGCATGTGTGGCTGGGATGAAGTTGACTATGATGTGTGATTGCATTTTTTGGTACCATGGTGTGGAAAATACCGGTATTCAGGATTATTACCGTATTCCCTCGGAAAGAACGGCATGCCGGAAAAACCGAGTTTGACCAGATTTTAAATCTGACATCTGGTCATTTTTACGGCATGCCGGAAAAAACGAATTGGTGCTGTAAAACGTAATACTCACTTTATCCGGCATGCTGGAAAATTCGAATTTTCCGGCACCCTGGTCGGATTTACTATTATCCGGCATGCCGTTCTTTCCGAGGGAATACGGTATTTTGAAAATACTGTATATGCTGTGCGTTTCGGACATAGGCGAGTCAGAAATATGAATAAGTGTGCAGAGCGTTTGGTCCACAGAAGTGCCACCAACACAGACCTGTCACAATATCCTGTGATATATTGTGATTTTGTCTTATGTCCGCACCGGGAACGGGCGCTGTCCATACCATGCAGCCCATGAAATAACCCAATGTTGAATTAACATTTTTGAATGTTGAAACAACAATCAAACAGTTTAATATAAACTCTATCCGACAATTCGTGCAGAAACTGAGAAGTGAACTTTTTTGCATTGTACTGAAAGTATATATTGTGGTATCTTATTTTCATCCTCTGGTCGAGCTGAGTTTAAAAATCAATGTTTTGTAGCTAAAAAATCTGTGCAACAAAACAAAATCTTTTTTAACCCTTGGATGGGCAACCTATGACATGATTGTGTTCAGCTCTTTTCTTGAATAGGAAAATTTTTTTTTGGTTTATCTTATGGAGCTGAAATTTTCTGACTTTGTTCAAATACTAATAAACTTTATATATAAAAAAATTTGAAGTATTTGCTTTGATATTTATTGAAATAATTGATCGGCAAATTTTAGCCCCTTAAAACTCCAGCAGAAAAAAATAGCCGGCTTCACTGCATATTGGCTAAAGCGCTTCTGTTTAGGGTTACTAGCAGACGATCACATTGAAAAAAGAAGCAGGAAAGCCAAGTAAAGATGTTTCTTTTTTTAAAATAAAATTAAAATTTTAAAATTACCAATAAACAAAACAAAAAACAAAAATAAAATTAATAAAAATTTGCCAGAAAAAATAGAATTGTGCACATGTGCAGTGGCCGTTTTTGGAAAAAACTAGCGCCAACAGTGTCAGTTTTTTCAACCAAACCAAATGCAACAGCGCTTTAACTAGTTGACCCGAAATATGAACATGAACGTGTCTAAGGGTAATCCACTAATGTTATTTTTAAAGCTTGCCTATCCGAGGGTTAAAAGTTTTACAAACATTTTCGTTTGTTAACACTGGGTCATATGAATAAAAATGTAGTATTTACTTAAAGCAAAAAGTAAAAGTGAAAGCATTTGCTTTAAGTAGAAGCAACTAGTAAAAGCAAATGCTCGATTTCATATGAATAAACATTTGTTTTCACTCAGTAGCAAAAGCTCTTTTCAGTGAAGGTTTTGCTTCATCCTAACCTTCATTTCTATTGTTAGTTTTCCTGCTTTATTGGGTCATACGAATAAAGTAGAGTTTATGCTTTTACTTCATAATTTCCAAAGAAGCACTGAGAAAATAATTTGTAATCCATTCCACATTTTCACTATTAGACCTGTATAATCTATGGTAGTCCTCATTTCAATTTTCAATGTGTAATTTGAAGTGTTTTTTGGCTTTGAAATCATGAGTAAATAGCAGGGCCATGGCTGTAGTAACAGACTGAAGTATACTGGGGAGCTGACTTCAAATTTTTGAAGCATTTGCTAAAAATAAAAGCATTTCCTTTTGTTTATTCGTATAAAATTTAAGTAAAAAAAGTAAATGCTTTTAATTAAAGTAAAAACTACTAGCATGAAGTAAATACTATTTTGCTTCAAAGTCAAAGCATTTACTTAAAATTGTATTCTTAAGAATGAGAGTATTTACTCCAAAATTATGAAGTAAAAGCATAAACTTCACTTTATTCATACAACCCAATGGCATATACATTTTTGGACTACGAAGCAATGATTTTTCAACTCAGCTCATCAATATACTGCATACTTCCAGTCGAGGGGTCTGACATTCGTCCGAATCTCTGACAAGGGGGTTCCGAATCCACATCCGAATCTTTCCGAATCCTATTAGAATCTTCCGAATCTCAACCAAATCTTTGACTCCTGTATTACAGAATTTGACAAACAATCTCCGAATCTTTCTGAACCCTACTAGAATCTTCTGAATCTCAATGGAATCTTCGAATCTTGTTTCAGATCAAACAACAATTTTAATAAAGCTTAAAAAAATTAAAATTTGAGAAAAAAGTATTATTTTTGCGATTGTTTGTGACTCGGTTTGTGATGTATGCCATCCTTTCCTGAATCTTTCCGAATCTTTTGAATCTTTCGAATCTCATTCGAATCTCAATTGAATCTTCCGAATCTATACGAATCTTCCGAATCTATACGAATCTTCCGAATCTATACGAATCTTCCGAATCTATACGAATCTTCCGAATCTATACGAATCTTCCGAATCTATACGAATCTTCCGAATCTATACGAATCTTCCGAATCTATACGAATCTTCTGAATCTTCCGAATCTATATGAATCTTCTGAATCTTCAGAATCTATACGAATCTTCCAAATCTTCTGAATCCAAAGCCAAATCCCTAAAATATCTGAAAGATTCGAATCTCTGACATGCAGATTTTGATTGTCAGACCCCTAGCTTCCAGTACAATGCAAAGACCATTAACCAATGGGAGTTTCGTGCATGAATTGTTAAATAGAGTTTAAGTTGTTGATATGTGATATTCATTAGATTATCTAATGCTGGATTAGATGACCAATGATACAACATTATTATTTTGAATCAACATTTCTATCAATAACATTAAAAAATATTTTCTGAATGTTGTTTAGACGTTTTCTTTTTTCATGGGAGCTACCCAGACGTCGCTATGTCCGGACCACACGGCATATACTATAACGATATCCGAGTATTTTTCATTGCTGTAACGTAATGAATTTGTTATGTATTTAACGTAATGTATAGCTTTGTTCACACTGTTTGTAGACAGTAAAGGTAAATCGATTAATCATGCAATTTATTATTCCATCTCGTTTTTCATGCAAAATCCTGTAGCTGTCTTCTTATTGGTATTCCTATTACTTCAACACCAATTTTGAAGTAGGAAGTTAAGATTACGTCTGTGATTTTAAACCCACAATACGTTGCGCAGCCATCTTGTGTTACGTTACAGAGTGGTGTCGGCAGCTCAACATCAATGTAAACTAACTATTAGGAATTGCAAAATATCTAAAATCGGTTTCCCTAATGCCAAATGACTATTTTACACTATAATAGTCATTGAAATCAGTAGGTGCATTCAATTAATTATCCGATTTCGATAATCTGATTTCCTCGATTTTGGAAATCCATGAACCCGATTTCAGGATTGAATGAGCCAGATTTTGCCAATTACAAAAAAAGTTTCTGACTGCTCTGAACATGTGCAGTGCACTAATTCCTAATCATATTCCATGATCAAGAACATACTTAAAGCATCATCACTGTGAGGCATCGATCTAGCTAAAATCCAAGATGTTGGCAAGCGCAGCATGCCAACATTATCAGCCATCGAAAGATGCTAGATGTTCAACACTTCGAGATTTCACATTGGTTCAGAACGGGAAATGTCCCGTTGTATCTACAAATTAACTCACTTGTAAGAAAAGTCGGGATAAACGACTTTTTTAAAGTTTATTTGAGTTATCCGATTTCAATAAATCGGATTTCAGTAAATCGGATTTCAGTAAATCGGATTTCAACAATATGAGCGAAATGCGTCTACATACGGTCACGAAAAAGGGGAAAATCAATGATAACTGTGAAATCGGAGTAATTGAATGCACCTAATGTCTGGACAAAATCTGTACTCGGTATTTCAAAATACCATTCAAAAAACAGGTTTTTGATATCGGTACATATGGGTAGAGTAACCCAAGACAAATGTATTTTCAGGTGTGTGCAATGGATGGTAGCATAGTGGGCAACATTCAAAAACAATCTGGTGGTTTAGGAAAAGAAATGTTCACTGATGCTGACGATTTTCGAATATCATTCCCAATGAACTTGGATGTGCAAATGAAAGCCGTTTTGATGGGAGCTTGTTTCTTAATTGTAAAAAAAATATGGTATTTTTTATATAGCAATTACAAATTAACATTAAACTTGATTTTTTCTTAGGATTTTATGTTTTTTGAACATACCTAGATACTGGTGAAGAAGAAAAATGTTGTTGATCAGTTTTCCATTAGAACTAAATATATTAAATAATTAACTTACAATTTTTCTTTAAACAAACAGTTAAATCGATAAAATTTAATGTTGAAAAAAAAAAACTAAAAACTTATTTTGTAAAAAATTAAATCAAGTTTTCGTGGAAATACACTATACATAAGATATACCCATGGAAATTCCACACGGCACAAAGCTACCGATCAGTCGCTCTTGCCAACACTTGCAAATGTCTAATCGTTTCACCATGTTGTCAGCGGAAAAACTACTGATCAGCCGTCACTAAAAACTGTGACGGTCCTTTCTCCGAGGGCGCTGTCTAGTGACAGTGACCACGAGGAGAAGGCAAATACACACAAAATCTAGCCGAGATAAGGTACGCACTAAACGTGGGAAAATTGCAATACAAACTATAAAGAAAAGGGAGACCTGATTCTCAAATCATGACAATATTTAATGATAGCTTTAACACATAACAATAACTATACCGAGGAACATACCGTATTTTGTCGAATAAGGGCCGCGCGCGGCCTTTATTACAAATTGCAGCCGCACCCCCCCCCCCCCCGGCCGTCTATATAGTTTTGCTTAGCTAAACGTAACTTTTTAAGTTATTTTTAACATAAAAACAACTTGTGACGTCCAAAATCGGAAACTGCTTATTATTCGCACACCAGATGGCGCTGACGGTTTGTCCGCGCCAAATTCAAACTACAGCTATCGATTATTCTCACTTTTGGGTCTAGTAAGTAACTAAGAACAGTTTGACAAGTAAATAATTCATAACAGAGAGTATATTTATTGAATTATGATAAATAATAATATTTCACATTATTATTTATACATTGGATGGAAATCACTTGTAAAAGTGATTATTATTCAGGGGAAGTGTTGTAAGGAATTCCTTACAACACTTATTCTTTTCATGTGTATCTAGGTAATTGGTCGCACCTGCGACCTACTTCCTAGTTTGTGTAGCTGACCCTTGACCCTGGTCAAGCAGAGTTCACTTGGACCCTGGCAGGAAGTTGTACCGATTGGTCCAACTCCTGGCATGTCATAGTTAAGCTTATAGTGCCCGCCTCTGATGGTCATACTGATGTTCAATTGGACACAGGCTGACCACCAAGTGAGCGACCACTATAAAAGGGCTTGCAGAGCTCTATTTGGTTCCAGATAACCCTTAAAGATATATTGATATTATGTTCAGATTTACCTAGTTGACGTGGTTTCAGAACGCTTTTAAGACTCTCGAACCGGCAGGTGCAACAACCGTAAAGACCGTAGTGAGCCATAGCATTTATGTTATGAAGGCCTATGTACCGCGAATATACAAAAGTGATGATGACATGATGTTGTGACACATCGGAGAGTGGTGATTATTGATCTGGACGTGCCAGTTATCGTGACCGCTCTATTTTGGGTTGGATAATTATCTATTAACGTGTTAGTCGCGATGCGGAGCACCGGACTATAAGGATGAAGGCCAAGTGGGTTACTTGACCCACGCGACACCCCACTCAACTCTTGTTTACGGTATTTATGTTATCGTATTGTCTTGTTAGCGACACTCTGGTTAAATGGCCCGAGTATCGATCATCATCTGTCTGGGACGCATTGTCATTCGGCAATGTCAGCCCAAACCTTGTGACGAATACAGCCAAAAGTCAACCGTTAGTCGGATCGACCTCCCACCCCAAATCCTGTTAGAACCACTTCAGACCAACCAGGAATGACAGATAGAGTTCCAGACCTAGACATACTCCAGATTACCCTCGTATATTTATATTATTACACTCTGTTCGATAATATATTATTCCTGGTTTTAGATTTGTATAAGTAATTGTTAGTCAGTGCTCTGTTAATAAATGCAGATTGTTATGTTTTGATAAGTTATGTGTATATTTTCCCTCTGAATTTCCATACAATTTTCACACACTGGGTTATCACTTCCAGATCTCGTGTAGTTGGTAGTGATTTAGTCGGTATTTTGAGGTTATCACTTGGTAATTTCCCCGAATATCGGATCGTCACAAACTTAAAAAGTTGCGTTTAGCCATGCAAAGGTGTTTAATACGTTTAGCTAAGCAAACGTATTAACCCCTGCGCTAAATTCAAACTACAGCCCGGGGGTGCGGCTGTAATTCGAGGGCGGCCTTTATTCGACAAAATACGGTATTTATGTAACAATAACAGATACGAACATTAGGGACTAATTACTGAATATGATGAGTAATGTAAATATGCGAGACTTCTAGCTTCCGTTCCTGGTATTCTAAGTGGTTCTAAAAGGAGGGGAATCCATCAATCCGTCTGACGGTTGACTTTTTTAGTCGTCACAAGGTTTGGGCTGACCGGGTCATGTGACACGGTTCCCAGACAGACAAAATCGGGGATACGGTAATCTCACCGTATTGCTCGGTAACGAGACATAACGATACTATAAATACCGGAGAATGAGCATAGATGAGTGTTACTTGGCGAACAGCATCGCCTGAGTCGAAGATCGATGTTCTGCATATAACATGCGTTCAGGAATCATTATTACAACCGAATACAGAGTGGGCAATAACTGTCTATCCCACTAAGACCACTCACCGATGTGTCATTACATGCGCTTAGGTTGAAGTGTATATTCGCGGTACATAGGCTTCCGTGACATAAATGCCACGACTACTACGGTCTTTACGGTTTTCCACCAGCCGGCTCATAGCAACAAAGCTTTTTGTACAGTAACGGTCAGCAACATATAAATATATCTTTAAGTGAACTTTAGGGGCACTGGAACTTGTGACGGTCCTTTCTCCGAGGGTACTGTATATCTACAGTGACCACGAGGAGAGGGCGTTTACACACAAAATCTAGCCGAGATAAAGTGCACACTAAACGTGGGAAAATTGCAATACAAACTATAAAGAAAAGGGAGACCTGATTCTCAAATCATGACAATATTTAATAGTAATATTAACGGATAACAATAAATATACCAAGGAACATATATATACGACAACAACTAACATGACTGAATATGAACATTAGAGGGTACTTATACGATATAATAACTAATATAAATATACGAGATTTCTATCTTCCGTTCCTGGTATCCTAAGTGGTTCTAAAGGGGAGGGAATCCATCAATCCGTCTGACGGTTGACTTTCTTAGTCGTCACAAGGTTTGGGCTGACCGGGTCACGTGACACGGTTCACAGACAGACAACAACCAAGGATACGGTGATTTCACCGTATCACTCGATAACGAGACATAACGATACTATAAATACCGGAGAATGAGTGTAGAGGAGTGTTACTTGGCGATAAGCATCGCCTGAGCCGAAGATCGACATTCCGCATCGTAACATGCGTTCAGGAATCATTATTACAATCAAGGACAGAATGGTCAATAACTGTCGGTCCTGCTAAAACCACTCACCGATGTGTCATTATATGCGCTTAGGTTGAAATGTATATTCGCGGTACATAGGCTTCCGTGACATAAATGCCACGACTACTTTACGGTTTTGCACCAGCCGGCTCATAGCAACAAAGCTTTTTGTACCACATAAATGCAAGTAACTATTAGCAACATAAAAATATATCTTTAAGTGAACTTTAGGGGCGCTGGAACTGAGCTCTGCAAGCTCTTATATAGTGGACACTCCATAGGAGGTCGGACTGGGGTCCAATGGGACATCAGTACGGCCTGCAGGGCAGTCCACTATGGAGCAACAGGTGACTCGTAAGGACGTTGGACCAATCGGAACAACATCACACTAACTCAGGGGAGTCTTACACCTGTTAATACGTAAGAGAAATGGGTCACAGGTGTGATCAATTGCCCAGATATGTACAATAGATAGTAACTATTGTAGTCAAGTGACCACAGCAAATACTTATCATAAGATAACTTCCCATGTTAGAATAATAATATACAATATTATTATTATTATATTATTATCCGCCATAATTCATAAAATACAAGCACTTATGAAATATTTACTGATCAAATATAATAAAACTAAGCATGAAACCAGAGATAGGCAACATAAATAGAAATTATTTGTATGTGGCGCGACTTAACAGTTGGCGCCACCTAGTGATAAAATAGTAAGGTGATTTCCGAGATTCGACCGTCACAAACTGAGCTCTGCAAGCTCTTATATAGTGGATACTCCATAGGAGGTCGGGCCGATGTCCAATGGGACCTCAAATACAGCCTACAGGGGCGATCCCTGTATGACAACAGGTGACTCGGGGGAATCTTGGACCAATCGGGACAACTTCCCACTAAACTCAAGTGAGTCAGTCACCTGTCGGAGGTCAGAGGTCGTTACTACGTCAGAGAAAAGGGGTCACAGGTGTAATCACTTTCCCTTATACATACAAAAGAGGATAATTATTGTGGTCAACTGACCATAGCAAATATCTAGTACCAGATAACTTCTCATGTTGGAATAATAATATATAATATTATTATTTATCGTAATCCATAAAATAAACACACTTATGAAATATTTACTTACCAAATCTTATAAAACTAAGCATGAAACCAAAGATAGGTAGCATAAATAGTCATTATTTGAATATGGCGCGACCTAACAGTCAGCGCCATCTAGTGGTAGAATAGTAAAGTGATTTCCGGGATTTGACCGTCACAAAACCTGAAAACTAATCTTGCTCGCTGCGCGTTGAGAGATTATTCTTAACGTCTCCTAACGTCAAACAATTTAAACATAACAAAATTTATTATTCTCCAAATGGAGAGTTAAAATTACTGTATATACTCACGTATAAGTCGATCCGCTTATAAGTTGATCCCCCGTATAAGTAGACCCTGACTTAAAACGGGTCAAAAACCATTGACTCGCGTATAAGTCGCCCCCTAAATTTTATTTTTTTATTTTATTTTTTAAATTTTGGTTCGATTTATACGCGGATCAAAATTTGTTTTAAGTTTTAAAAATAAAATAAATAAATAACTAAAAAAAAAATTCATACAATTTTTGTTTACATTTGCATTGACTCATTTTGCATTCAAATTTATGAATAGATACCTTGACTATTTACAAATCACGTCCGTTCAACGTTTAGGCCACCTCGTAGTTGCCTACGGGGTGACCTGCACATTTACGGACGTAATTTGTAAAATTCTAAAAAAAAATGCTTGTTTCTTTGACCCGCGTATATAAGTCGAATTTGGAAAAAAAGGTTACCTACAGGAGGGCCTAAACGTTGAACGGATGTAATTTGTAAATAGTCTAGGTATCCATTCATAAATTTGAATGCAAAATGAGTCAATGCAAATGTAAACGAAGTTCGTATGAATTTTTTTTTTAGTTAGTTATTTATTTATTTTATTTTTTTAAAACTTAAAACAGATTTTGACCCGCGTATAAATCGAACCAAATAAAATAAAAAAATAAATAAAAATAGAATTTAGGGGGTCGACTTATACGCGAATCAATGGTTTTTGACCCGTTTTAAGTCAGGGTCGACTTATATGCGGATCGGCTTATATATACGCGAGTATATATACGGTAAGTTGATTTCCATGCAAAGTTTTGATCAAGAAATATATCTGTTCACAGTTTAGTTTGACCTTTTCTGCAAAATAATCGATCACATTTCGATTATTTTTATCTGACAAAAAGCTGCTTTTGTAAAAAACTAAATTAACTGCATCATTATTTGTTCATGTGCTCAGAAAGTGACTGGTTTAATAAAACGCCAAAGCTATTTCCCCGAACGAATTTCAAATTACAGTTCACCTAACGCCTGCAGCGGGCTGACCTTAATCTTACTAGGTAAAGTGGACTGGAAACAGAAATTATAGCTACGAGCCGTTCGGGGAAATAAACAGTACGTTAATAAAATCAATAAATAAAAGATAAAATTAATCACAAAATCGATTAAACCCATAGTTTCAGTGAAATTAACTTCATTTCAACTGTCACAGTGGAAAAAAAATTAGAAAATGAATAATTGATGTTAACTTGATATTGCTGTATTACATTTTCAATATTAATGTGCTGCGTCCTGCAGCACAACTATTTAAATTGTATCACGCTGCATACAAAGTGCAGCAAAAGAAAAGTATATTTCTACCCATGCCAACCAAGTGATGAAGTATAGTACGTATTGAGAATAGGTATTATTGCAATTCAAGAAAAAACATAATCTTAAAAATATCTGTACAACTTTTTCTTTTACCAATTAGACTGACATTGACTTGATTTTGAATAATGAATGGTCAGTATAACAATCGCATTTTTAGACTACGACAAACTATACGAGAGTCTAAAAACCAAAATTATTTGCTTGAACGGCGTCTAAAAAGAATGAAATTGAAATCAAGCTCGAAATTTGGATTTCGTGCATTTGTGTGGTTTCTCTCTTTCCTCGTGTGCATTGGGCAATTATCGGTCTGTTTGAACCGATTCATTGATGAACCAACCAGCACTACTTTTGCTGTCGAACAGGAATTTGACAATTACATTTTTCCCACAATTGTCGTTTGCTTGAAAATTTTTAACAATACTACTTTCAATGAAATGTGGAAAAACGACAAGTTCATGAATGGCTCTGTGCTCTACCTAAGGGTATCGTATTTAATTTATAATTTTTAAAATCAATAAATTAGAGCAAGTGGCGCGATTTTAACAATGGTTTCTTTGTTAAATTTCGATTTCGACCAGTAAGAGGCGAATTATACTGAGAATTTAACACTGCAACAGGCTGCGATTGCCACGCCAATGAGCACAGTTGTTTAAAAACGACCATTGTTGCGTTAGCCAATCGTGAAGCCCGACACAAATAGCAGCGAGGCTGTGATTGGTTTTACCCGAGTAAAAGCCATGACATCACAACTACTGTGATCTATTCGATTTTGTGTTTTCACGTCATCGTGGTACCATCTATTGCGGCGAGTTTCAACGACTGCAAACTTAATGACGGCAAATTTTGTGTACAGTAGTGGTTAAATTTTCTCATAAAATACACCTTGCGCTTGAGTGATTGTTGCAATTAGGTCAAGACTCATCTTTTTGCCTGATAAGCTGACTTGTGCCCTTTGGGCACTCGTGATCTTATCAGGCAAAATGATTCGTGCTAACCTAATCGTCCCAACAATCACTCATCGCGCTCGATATATTACTGCTGATAAATTTTTAAAATCAATAAATTAGAGCAACTGTAGCGATTTTAACAAGAGTTTCATTTTTAAATATTGCAGGGTTGGTATGGCATTGGAGATTGGGGATTAGAATAATTTCGTGATCATGGGAATCATGCAATCCTAGCATGGGGATGCTAGTTGTGCACTGGACATCCAAGTCAAGATGAGTAACAGACGGCGTATTATTGGGTTGCTGTCCTTTTAATCAGTTTATCTAGGGGTTGCACTGCTTCTCTGCATGTCACGTCATGGTACCACCAAGTACTCTTCACTCAAGACAGACCCGCTGTTCAGGAAGATGGCCTGGGCAGCAAGGTCGAATCCTTACTTAATACCATGCTGTAGTTTTACCTACAGCTAGTCATGCTCCTTTCAACAAGGCTTCATTGGTTGGAACAGTGGGCAGAATGAGCCAAGGCTGAACATGATGTGTTCAGCTTGCTGGTTATCAAACTACTCCTTGGCCACTGTCTCCTCAGCCTCTTTTATACTATCCCCCTGGTGGTCGCGGATCGCAGGTCAATCGTGATTGGCCCTTGACCGTTGTCCATTCAACAGTGGGGACATCTGGTGCCGAGTGTGACAGTGACTTACGGTCACAATTTAAATACCAGATTAGAATTAGGGATTAGGATTGATCTCATTTTCGGGATTGAGATTGGAATTGGGATTAAGTTTTTCAAATTTTTTTGGGGATTAGAGATTAATTAGAAAAATTTATTTCCATAAAATAAAATGGGAATTGAACACAAGATCCTCATCCTTGAAGTCCAATGTCCTAACCACTAGTCCAACCAGATCATGCAAAAGTATAAGCTAAAGTATAAAGCTTACCTAACCACTTTCATGTCAAGTTTTAGAGATAAAGTTAGGTTAGCTTATTTATCTATATTATTTTAAAGATGCAATTTGTGTAAGGTCTGGGTGGACTAATGGTTAGCGTGTTGGACTTCAAGGACGAGGGTCTTGAGTTCAATTCCAGAGCAATCTTGGGTTCTTTTCATCATGGAAATAGAAATTCAAAGTTTAAAGTCCGAGCACATTTGAGACAAATTTAGCATCCAATAAAGAGCCATGATGACTGCTATCCCTAGCCACTCGTTGCTCTGACCAGTAGACCGTCTAATCTTGAAACCAATTCCACTGAAATTGGTTGATTAATGCACATGACAGGATTGGGGATTAATATACTAATTCAGTTAATAGTGGGATTATGGATTAGAGATTGGCGTACATAATTATGACTGAATTAGGGATTAGTAATCAGACTGGTTATTCATCAATCCCTAATTTGGATTATCCCAACACTGACATTTCAAGCAATTGGAGGCTGATTACAGTGATAGTAAAGATTATTGATATGTATCGATATCAAGATGATGATTGTTGTGATGAAGAAAGACACGCTTCGATAATGGTTCTCAGCATGACTGAGTTCTTTATTGAAAAACATAACTTATATACACAAAACAGAGGGCCAATCGTATGGCACGTCATGAACATGACGTGCACAGACACACGACGACTGGTGGCCAAATGCTGTAGCGTCGAACACAGCAATTATCATCTTGACCATTGTTAAAATCGCTTCTTTGCTCTCTAATGTATTGATTTTTATATTGAATACCACACGAGATCGGGCGGTTGTTCAGACACTCGTAATCTTACAAGAAAATTTGTGCGCAAACTACTATACAGCAACAATCGCCTTCTTTCTTGTGGTATTATAGTGACAATTAATAATTCTTGTCATTCTTTTTGTTTAATTTCAGTGTGAACAGGCAATTAATGAAGATTGTATTGAAGGCGCTGCGCAAAGTACTTTCATCAATATTTATCTGGGATACTGTTACAAATTTATTACCAGTAAAATTAATATCAAATTAACTAAAAATTTATCTAGGCCATTTAATTTTTTTATTAAATTTAGATAATGTATATTGGTTTTCTGGTTACGATGGCAAACAGTCGACATTAATTTTACGTGGAATGGAGAATTCAACAGCCTTGGTTACAATTACTTACAAATAAAGCTTGTTGTAAAGTGTGTGATTTATCTCCTTATATTTCTTTATTTCAGATACAACTTACATCCAGATTCATAAATAAATATAATCTGAATTTTAATGAACTACATGCTGGACAATTTTATCGAATTGACATCTTTATAACAGAAGTAAAATTTCTTAAAATGTTTTTCTTTTTTTCTCGTTTCTTCTCAACTAACATTAGACGGTTTGCGCTTTCACGAACGTAATTTTTTTAATTACGAATGTTATATAAATACGAGATTTTAAAAATTAATCTCGTATTTAATTTAACATTCGTATTATGAATATACGAGATTTATTTTTCAATTCGTTTGTATATAAGTTGATATATGAATGCACTGCACATGCAGAGTGTGCATCAAAATTCGCACATGCGCATTGTTCTGCAATTTGAAGCGAGCGTGGCATCCATCTTGTTTTTCATCGGCTCGTTGTATTTTCGGTAGGTTTTTAGTCATCTAGGTTAGAAATTTGTTTGCAACTAACTATTTTTTATATGAACATGGCATTAGACACACATAATTTATACATTTTCTGAATAAAGCCATGTTTCTCGTTTATTTGTTGATTTTGTTCTCGTTCGTGTTTAATTGTTTCTGCAAGCGCAATCTGAAACAATGATTTTAATTACGAGACACGAGATAATTAATAAAAATGATTTATTTCATTTTATTAATTTATTTCAACGTTCGTAATAAAATACTCGTTCG
>JH432203.1:154607-166510 GCA_000239455.1 Strigamia maritima
TCAACCCCATGGTGAAAGAGACAGGTGTTGAAACGGCCATAACTTTGGCCAGGAAAGCATGACCATTTAAGTGTCCTAGTTCCAAATTTCATCACCTAGCGGCGCTGGCTGCAGGCATATAGGCGATCAGAACCACATGGTTTACACACGGTAAGCACTTTTTTATGCTATAAATACCTATATAAATAGCTAAAATAAAAGAAGAAAATACAATAAATTATGAAATTAATCGATTTTAAATCGGTTTACTTACACATCGTGGTAAAATGAATATTTAACTGTTAGATTTTTAAGTAAGAGAACATTTGTAGGTCGCGTGCTCACTGCTTGCGATGTCAATGAAACGGTATGCGCAACGAGCATTGATGAAATCCATTTAATTGTTTTATTTGGTTAATTAGCTTACTTATTGACTGTTTTCTCATTACTTAATTATGAAATCAATTTTATTAATTAAATTTGTTTACAAATTTGTTTGCTTATTATTTCTCTTTACTATTTTATGTATTTACATATTAATTTATTTATGGGTTTGCAGGTTTAAATCATGGGAAGGAAATGTTTTGTTCCTGGGTGCAAAGGTGGTTATGACGATCAACCTCTTAAGGTGTCAACATTTAAAGCACCTAACAATCTAGTCGAATTGAAAAAATGGCAGGCGAAAATCCCTCGAAAGGATCGGAAAATCACTGAAAAGGATTGCGTTTGTGAAGTCCACTTTCATCCTGATGATATAATTCGTTTTGGGGAAAAAAGAGATGATAATGGAGTAGTTCTGGCCCATGTGGATTATAAAAAAACCAGTACTAAAAATAGAAGCTCTACCATCAATATTTCCCAACTGCCCAGCCTACTTATCAAAAACACGACCCACCAAACGAAAACAACCAACAAAACTAGAAAACAACACGAGAACACATTGAAAATAAAGTTGAAAATCAATGGCTTTAATGTTCTCATAACTACCGTACTTGGTGAAAAACAAACAGCCCAGACTCCATTGGAGCCTAGACCGGGACTTGAACCCAGATCCATTGACTCAGATTCCATTGATTTTCAACTTTATTTTCAATGTGTTCTCGTGTTGTTTTCTAATTTATATACATCACCTGAGGCTGAGGTAATATGCGGTAGTTCTAAGTTTCCCCGCTAGGGGTTACTTGCCATTGTGATTTATTGTCCATGGCAACGAAGTGATGTCTGTCGTCTAATAAATGACATCAACTGGTGAAGGAAGTGGAGTGGTGAAGTAACATTCAGTCTCTGATTCTGTTGGAGTCCCAGGTAGCTTAATGGTAAAGCACCCAACCGGCAATTGGGGATCTGGGTTCAAGTCCCGGTCTAGGCTCCAATGGAGTCTGGGCTGTTTGTTTTTCACCAAGTACGGTAGTTATGAGAACCTTAAAGCCATTGATTTTCAACTTTAACCAACAAAACGAAAACAACCTGCAAATCAAATATCAACTGCCAAATGTGATGTAGAGTCAAAAAAATCCCGTCTTAAGGATATTGAAGAACCAAATGTTGAGTTTGGCATGGATGATGCAGAACCAGTAGGAGAAAGTAATAAGTCAGAAATGTTATTTGGTACCATACGATTGATAGCTGAAACATCAAAATTTAATTTTCCACATTCATCTTGGACAGTTCATGTCACTAATGAGCCAAAAATATTTGTTACTTTTGCTCAAATTTTTACCACAAGCAAACGGTCCACCAGTTGTACAGAAATCTATAACAGTACTCAACAATCTAATGTTTTCGTGCTTTATTTTTAACCGAAATTATAAAATACCAAACGAAAGTGTCGACATAAGGGATGTTAAGCATTTGGAACAATTACTTCTGACATTATATAACGCAGGAATTTGTTATGAGGTCCCAATAAAGAAGAATTTCTTGATATTTCACCAGAATCAGCATATGTGGATTTCAGAAATAAGTGGAGGCATGACAACTGTTCATACTTATGCAATAATCAATCAAACATTTGCAGTTTCTGTACAAATTTGGATAGAACATTATCACGGCAAATTGCAAAGAGGTCTAATACAGCCAAGGTTTCCCACATATGATGTATGGTTTCTCCAACCAAACGTAAAAAACTCGACCAAATTAGAAAAGCAGCAACAATTCAACGAAGAGCAAGACAACGACTGCTTCTTAAAGTGATAACTCTTAAAAACAACTGGAAAATATACGGGATGAAATTACTGTAGTTTTTTATGCTAGTTTTTTCTGTCTTTTTCTTGCTAATTTTTCTTTTTTTAATTTTTTGAGCTTTTATGCTAGTTTTTTCAATTTTTGTTGTAAATTATCGGCATGTAATAAATAAATAAATAAATTTAGTAGAAAATTTAATTTTTATGTCATTTATTTCTTAATTTGTATTTATTTATTATAATCATAGTTTACTAATAGTTTTCTAGTTTAATCTGATCATCTGATATGCCATATTCGTCTTTGCAGGGTAAGGAGCATCGCCTACACGTTCGCAGCGCCACACAGTGACAAATTTGTTTACTAGGACACTTATCTAGTCAGAGAAATAATGGCCGTTTCAACACCTGTCTCTTTCACCATGCTCCCAAACGTCCATTGAAAACGGAACGTTCTCGGGATCATACAAAACAATCTCATTAATACTTTAATAAAAAGAATTTTGTCAATTCTATATATGCTTATATGCTTGTCTGGCCTGCGAATGTGTAGATATTAAATTTAATCCACGGTAGATGGCGCAACGGTTCTTTTGGCTGGGATTGTGGGATTGTTTTTCTTCCCATCGTTCGACGGGCGTTGTGACTGAATAAATAGAAACGTAACTATTAAATACAAGATTAAAAAATACGATAAAAGAACATGCATTTTTATTTAATTGCAAGTTATTTTTGTAGACCCGCTTAATTTCATAAACCTCCTCTGGTGACAATATCCCACAACATCAATGTTGTCAAGTCATTCGTGAATGGCAGCGGACATCGCTGGTTGCTCGTCAATGTGTTCTTTCTTGGATTACTTTATTATTTCTTGCCATCCATATTTCATGCATGCAAAATCCGCTTTACATTTCACTGGAATTCGATTTTGTAATGATTATTGGTAACATGGTATTCATATTTTTCATATTATTGTGCTCAACGGTTTTTAATCGATTCTCTCTCCTGATTCAGATCTGAGCAAATTATTCTTTTGTTTGATACGTGAGTTATTTGTATTGTAAGACCATATTTGCAAATGAATATGGCATATACTTATATGCATACGATATGAAATGAATTCATATCTAAATTTCTGCCTCTGTGTTGGAATTTAATGCATTTTTCAAGGATTTCCACTTGAATTTCGAAAATTGTCATTGATTTGACGATTTCCGCTTGAATTTTAGAACTTTTTTTGGTTTTTCTTTTCTTTGATGAATAATAATCGGTTTCTAGTCCTCTTTTTCGGATCAATTTTATGTAGTTACGTCTTTTTCGATGCATTTTATTCGGTATTTGATACATTTTCAGCTTTGTTTCATGCATTTTCAGCCCTGTCAGATGCAATTTCGTCTCTGTCCGATGCATTTTATTCAATATTTGACGCAATTGCGTCTATATTCGATGCAATTTCGTCCGTATTTGACGCATTTGCATTTTTTTTGGAGTCTCTCTCATCTCTATTTGATGCATTTTCTTCTTTTATGGAAGCATTTGCATCTGTTTTTGATACAGTTTCAGATATATTTGAGGCATTTACCTACCATTTCATGAAGAAGCTTCTTCCCTCTGGTATTGTGAATAATGGAAGTATCATCAAATGTAATTGGTGTTACTAATAGCAGATACAAGTGTATAGGCTTGACTAAAGCCAATAATGTAGCCAAGTTAACATTTTGAAATATAAAATCTACATATTTTATCGAAAAAACAAAGCATTTCTTTGCACAGTAGTAAAACAAATCAACCTAAAGTCATTATTTTTGGACAAAAACTAAATGCATTATTTTATCAAGTATTTTCTGATTTTATGATTAAATCTGAATGCATTACCAATGAATCTCGGTCTAAAAATACAAAAACCCGCGATATCACTTCACATTTATGCACAGTATGATTAGTCCATGGTATGTCCTAGAATATAGCAAATAATGAACTATAGAAGCATTTGTTTTATGTTAAAACGGAAAAATCCAATTTTTCTAATAATTAATTGGTTTTTGAAAAAAAATTGTTTATTTTAAAATTCTATGCATCCAAAACTAAAGAGTCAAATAAAGCACTGAAGAGGTATAAAGGCCAATTGCATTGAAAGTATGTTGGCATTGCCTCTCATCTCAAGAAGCAATGGCACCATGCAGCCCTGAGTCTGTGACATCACAACTCACAACTCACTCAGCTGTTCTCCAAGCCAGCCAAGATGGCTGCTAGCTAGTGTTTATGTCTTGTTTTAAGTTATGTATATGTTTCATTTTTACCGTATGATAGTTTGACGTCATTTAAAAGCTCAAGACTATAGCACGATTTTATATTTTGGTCTAATAAAAAAAAATAAAAAAATTTAAGATTTAAAAAAAAATAAACATTTAATGTTTCCTTCTAAGAATTATATTGTGAAGTAACAGATGTGAGACTCCACCCACTACTGACCCATATTTTGACTATTTGATCAGGGAGGGGGCAGCACAACAATAATAAATGATGTATAATATTCAACAAGATGGTCTATTGATAAATAGGCTATTCATTACTCCGAGGCTAATCACGTGATTTTAGCAACATCAAAATCTTTGCTGTTTTAAACAACAATCAAAATAAATGATTACAGAAATGACAAATGTATGAAAATAAGATTAAATACCACCAACATGCAAATTTCAAAGTTTTATATCCATATATAGCACATTCTTGGATATACCTACTGCAAAAACAATGAGACATGTCATGGTTGTCTCTTCGTCTACTCTTTGCTGATCCTATCTATAGCCATGTAGATTCCCTTTGTGGCCCTATAACCTCAATTATGAGTTATTCCAGTATAGGAGCAGTTTATTTACTTCTGGTTATTGTAACTTATATGTATCAAAATGTTGATTATTGTCAAAAGATTCATTTTTTGTGCAATAAAGTAGTCTATAAAGTCAGCAAGTGTTATTAAAATTCGTATATAATGCTACACCGAAAACGGAATCTGGGATTTTCATATCCTCTTTGATGTAATATTATGGTGGCAACAATGCTGTGAGCAGATATGCCAGTTAGGGTAGCGATGTTATTTGTAAACTTCCGCCATGATGCTGATTTTCTTATCCCTTAAAATGGCCTAAATGATTTTTATTTATTTTTTAAAGTTATATTAGAACACCTTTAACCCTCAGACGCCTAACATTTTGGGTCAACGCAAAGACCTAAAAGTGGTGTCAATTGACATGTTTTATATACTCCGAGTTGAAGCGCTTTAGTGCTGTTACCATGGTTACCATGGTTTTACCAACTGACGCTAGGTGTCACCGATTGTAAAAATCAAGACACTCGGTCAAAATGTGATCGTTTGAACAGCATGCAAGGTGTTTAATTATTTATTTATAATAATTGTGTATATTAACTTAATTTTAATTCCAATTAGTGCAATTAATTGCAATTGATATGAAATGTGAACTGAACATGTGCCGACATGTGCTTTGTTTATTCTCTACTTTCCATATAGGCGGCGTTGTATGTTAAAAGCGCTCTCACTAAAGAGAAAACATGCAATGAAAACAGCATACGTTTTAAACTGAGATTTTAAGGGGCTCATATTTTCTCTTTACAATAACTTTTTTTTATAAGTCTGAAAATTACCAAATAAATTGAGTGTATGTAAAACCACTTTCTGAACAGCTCCAGAAAATTTCAGATTTTTTGAAAAATTTGGGGGAGAAAACGTCCAAGCCCTGCCTCCTCGTGGCCTCCCCTGGGTTCTCCACTGTGTCACTTTGTTTTTCCGCTGCAGTGGTGCTAATGGGTCCTCTGGTTATCTATCTTTCTTTCTTCTTTCTTCTCTTTATTGCTCCTCTCTCTCTTCTGTCTTTTGTTATTAATAGCTATCAGTTGTGTGGACAGTTTTGGTTGGTAGAGTACGTCTGGATCGGTACGCCCGAATTAGTAAGCCTGGATTAGTATGCCCGGATTAGTATGCCCGGCTGGCCGGTGACACCAGGCCCGGTACGGCGGGGTTGAAACGACGGGGTTAGTACGCTGGGATTGAAACCAAGGGGTTGGTACGCCGGGATGGGTATGCTAGGATAAGTCAGTTGGTAGTGGGAAGTTGTTAGTGGTAGGAAGTTGGTAGTCGTAGGAAATCGGTTAACGTAGGAAATCGGTAGTAGTAGGAAGTCAGTAGGCTAAACGCCGGTTTAGTCCCAGCCAGCCATTTGTAAAACAGACCACTAAACCCTTCAATCTGCCACGACTCAGATGACAACCACCAGCACCAAAGAGTGTTAATCCTCAATCAATGTTGTTAAAATGAATTGGGCAAGAATCGATCGCACACCGGAGGGTGGCGATTTACTAAGTTCAAAGAGAGTCATAGTTACTCCCGCCTAGGTAGGAAGTCAGTTATATGGACAGATTTGGTCGGTAGTTCGCCCAGATCAGTACGCCCGGATTAGTATGCCCGGGTTAGTATGCCTGGATCAGTACGCCTGGCCAGCCGAATTAGCCGAGCCGGCTGGATACACCAGGATCAGTACGCCAGGGTTAGAACGACGGGGTTGGTACGCCGGGGTACGCTGGGATTTTTCGTCCGAAGGAGTCAGTTTCATGCCAGTGTCGGTATGTCAGTTTCAGTTTGTATAAACTTTTTTCTTATTTTGTCTTGATTTAATATATTGGTTTCATTTTGTCAGAGTCAGTATGTCTGTCATTATGTCAGTTTGGTTATGTCTGTTTTAATTTGTCAGTTTTCTTTTGTCATTATGTCAGTTTGGATATGTCAGTTTCAATTTGTCCGTTTTCTTTTGTCAGTCATTATGTCAGTTTGGATATGTCAGTTTTGGTGTGTCAGTTTTCTTTTGTCAGATGTAGCGTGTTGGTTTTGTTTTGTTGGATTTAGTATGTCAAGTTTCATATTGTCAGTTTTCATGTCAGATTCTCTTTTGTCAGATTTTAGACGTGTATGGCCTGAGTCGCCGCTTGCGTCTATAAACCTAATTCTCTCTATCTATCTTTGAAAAATTTTTTGAAAAAAATTTGTATTCAAAACTATTGCCTGTGTCAATTGACCCATAGGATAGGCTTCTGAGGGTTAAAAAAATTATTTATTGTATATCCAACTATATTGTTGGCCATGTTTATCCAATGGACTAATAATAATACAGTAAAACCTCCGTGGACGGGACACGTCGGGCCCAGCCATACTTTGTCCCGTCCGCAGAGGTGTCCTGTCCACAGAGGGACCCCCGTAGACGGGACAAAAGCCCTTTGTCCCATCCGCAGAGGTTATGGTCTGTGATTGGTCAGTTTCAAGTTATTTTTTCAAAAATTCAAAATTTTAAAACAAAAATTCAAAATTTTAAATCAAAAATTCAAAATTTTAAATCAAAATTTCAAAATTTTAAATCAAAAATTCAAAATTTTCACAAAATAACAATTTAACAAATTCATTTTTTTAAATAAAGATTCTAAAAATTTCTAAAATAATTATGCAAAATTTATTGTTTTGTCCCATCCGCAGAGGTCATTTAGACCGAACGGGATTGGACGAGGTGTCCTCTGTCCTGTCCGCAGAGGTGTCCTCTGTCCTGTCCGCAGAGGTGTCCTGTCCGCAGAGGTGTCCTCTGTCCTGTCCGCAGAGGTGTCCCGTTCGCAGAGGTTAATTTCTATTGGTCGGGATTGATCGGGTCAGGTCCAACCAATATTGTCCCGACCACAGAGGTGCGGAGGTTTCGGGGGAGAAAACTTCCAAGCCCATCCTCTTTGTGGCCTCCCCTGGGTACTCCATTGCAGCACTTTGTTTTTCCGTTGCAGTGGTGCTAATGGGTCCTCTGGTTATCTATCTCCTTTTATTGCTTTGCTTTCTCTTCTGTGGCTTTTGTCTCTGTTTCTGCGTCTATAAACCTAATTCTCTCTCTCTCTCTTGTCTCTGTTTCTGACCATTTTTTTGATAATGTAATGCTGCATTCCATTCTGAAATGGAATGTACAAGAATGTAGTGTTTATCAATGGTCAAATGTGTTTGTCTGTGTCAGATTTATATTGGTCAGATTTAGTATGTTAGTTTAAGTATGTCAGATTAAAAGACGTGTATGGCCTAAGTCGTCGCTTGCGTCTATAAACTCAATTCTATCTATCTATCTATCTATCCGTGGAGGTTTTACTGTACTGGGTTTTACTGTAAACCCTTTAAAATATTAAATAAAACTTAAGAAACTTGTATTTTGGTTTTAAAAACCTCGGACATCATTTTCGATGACCCCATGCAAAATGGGGTTAATTTTAAATTAACTTGTGACATTGTTAATTTAATATTTGATAATGTAAAAATGAAGCTGCAAGAAAAAATAATTATATGCTAAACTCTACTTAACACTTCGTGCACGAAACTCCCATTGGTTAATGGCCTTCGCATTGTACCGAAAGTATATATTGTAGTATCTTATTTTAATCCTCTAGTTGAGCCGAGTCGAAAAATCATTGCTTCGTAGTCCAAAAATGTGCGTGGCATTGTTAACAAACGAAAACGCTTGTAAAATATTTAAAAAAATTATTAACATTTGGGTTTTTATATTGTTGCGCACATTTTTTGGCTACGAAACAATGGTTTTTCAACTCTGCTCGACTAGAGGATTAAAATAAGATACCACAATATATACTTTCTGTATACAATGCAAAAAAGTTCGCACGAATTGTTGGATAGAGTTTAGGTTATGTCGATGACCAGTTGAGGGCTTTTCTGCGACAAAATGGTCAATAAAAATACCTATACACTTTCAATATATATTTATTTATTTACTTATAACTACAAAAATACAAAAAAAAATGACAAATAGAAGCATTTCTCACTAATCAAAACGATTCATCAGAAAATTGCCATTTCTTATTCAGAGAGATGGAGTGGTTGACCTTACAGTTTTAGATGACGGGAGATTTATGGATATAAATTTAATATTCGAGCCCGGAGCAAGAAAAGGGAAATTAGAGGGGAGCTTTTTCAAGGTCTAATTCCTCGAAATACCTCCAGGTTGAATAACCGACTTTAATAAATACTCATTACACAACCAATATATATCAAAAAACTCAATTTTTTAATCTCAAATTAATGGAAATTTTAAATTTTTTAAAAAATTAATTTTTTTTCTTATTAGTGCGGAAAACTAAATAAAAATTGATGAATGTTGCTTAGAATCAAGATGGCATTAACCCGGTCGAATAAACCGGTCTTCTACACAATGAAATTCCGTTTTGTCACGCCACTAGCAAAAATCATGAATTATTTATTAGAAAGAGAGAATTTTTCTTGTGTTTAGATAATAAAATGGTAGAAAATCACAAATATAAAGTTCCCAAACATTTGCTCGATTTTTCCGATTTGGCACTGAACAGAAGACTGGTGAGCGAACGTGGTCGGAATAAAACACGATCCGAATTCGATCCGGCCGATCCGGCCGAATTACTCGAATCTGCATCTGCAGTTAGATCCGTTAACGATTTATACCTCATCCGAAATAGAGGCGAACGACAAGGCGAATTTGCTTTTTTATTACTTTTCGATTTTTGTCGTACGAATCGCTGCCTTTGTCGCATTTGCGCCGGACTGGGCAGGTATCGTCGTGATAGTTCGTGTTTGGTCGGAGGACACGGCACCGAATGTCGTCGGACGGGGATGGATTCGATCGGAGGAGGCACCGGAGGTATCGGTACGAAACCTCGCACGTAATCGTATAATTGGTCGATTTCGTCGTACGATTTATTGTCTGTTGGTGTTTTTGTTTCTTTATTCGGAGTGGTAGTGGGTTTTTCTTTATCGGATGGGTCGGATAGGGTTCTTCGGATCGGTAACATGAATCGTTTTGCCCATGTTTTCTGTTTACTCGATGCTACGTCGAAAACGTGAATATTTTCGTTTTCGTGTCGGATCAATTTGCGACATTTCTGCAATATACGTCCGTATTCCGGCATTCGTGCCAAGTGTTCCGAATTATTCACCCCTTGCACTTTGATATCGGCCGTGAGAGGGATCGCAACGAGCGATTTCGGATGTTTGGTTTCGTTCGTAGTGGATAATGGCAACGCCAATACGAAATCTTCCTCTGACGTTGCGTACAATCGTATTTCAGGTACGAAATTCTTATAGGAAGTCGGTTTTGCACCTTCCACCAAACGAACCATAATTGGAAACCGTTTTTTTACGAGTTGTCCGACCGTATGCAGTCCGGCCAATCCGTCGTCCCGAGCGACGGGACTGAATTTCGCTTTCTGATCCAACCGGAAGTAGACGCTCTCACCATTACTTTCAAAACATCGTAAAAATCGATTTTTCGGCGAATTGTTGGTTGTTGTCGCTTGTGTTGTCGTTTCGTGCGATCCGTCGAGTGACACCTGTCCGACAAGAACCAAACGACAACCGCGTTGTACGACTTTCCATCGCGCCGTGATGAGTTCGACGCCGTCGCCCTTTCCGGTCCACACTTTGACGCTTTCTCGCACGATGCACGAATCCGGAAACCGTCGGACGAGTTCCGCGACACTTTCAATCACTTTTGCCGAACGACCATCTTCCGATAAAATTTCAAACAATCCGGAATACGTTTCCGGAATGGACAATTTCACTCCGAACGGTTTCGCTTTCGAATCTTTGAATTTGACGCATTGTCCGGCAACTTTGACGGTCCGATTTCCGGGTAGAAGAAAAACGGATGGGATTAAATGTTCGAAACTCGGACGGGGTAATCCGACCGATAAATAATGACCTATAAAATACAAAATTAAAAAAAAAAAATCGTATACGAAATTTCGTGTCGTACGGCTTTTTTAGTACCTTGAACAATGCGGGCGAATTGCGGCAGAGGGAATGCTGCGGAGAAATCGCTTAAGGAGTGCGATGCTTCGTCCCACGTTGCGGCCGTGAGCATTCGTGCGTGCATTAAAAAAGCAACAGCGGCGAGGATGAGCAGCGTGCGAGCGGCGCCGTCGTCGTCGGACACAGGAATGTGCTCTGACGAGACGGGAGGCTAAAAGGCACTCACCCCGCCCTCAAAGAAGTGGTTTTGCAGCCTCGTAATCAGGCTGCGAGTTTTTTTTCGTGACTCGAGGCTAAGGTTATGTCCTTGGATTGATACACTGAACCCTACAAGTTGGAATAAATTATTTTTTTACGTATTTGTTTGTTTTTGTTTACATTATGGTGAATTACCATTGGATTTGGTTGACAGACATTTTTTATAGGAGAAAGACTGATATTTTGAATAGTGTTGTGTTTTGACACTGGGATGATTGTCTCTTGTTCTACACGTGATAATTACAGTATATACAGGGTGTATCGGAATTCATGTTACACTGAAACAGGGGGTATAGAGGGGGGAGCAAGTGATGACGTTTCCACTAATCAATAATTCCAAAAAAATTTCCCACTTAGTCACAGTCCCAAACACGCATATCGCCCACGTTTGCCGTTTCTGGAGTTGCACTACTATGGTTGTGCCATCTATTGGCAAATTCGCGCACAGGATTATGGGATTGATAATGTACATTGCGCCAATTGATTATCACTCAGTTTGGACTTTAAGAGTTTAAATTTTTAAATAAATACTTGAATATTTGTCATAAAAATGATAATAAGTGCTATAAGTGTACCAAATGTTGCAATTAATTTGTTTTATTTTGTAAAAATGCAAATTAATTGCCTGATTTCAAATTCCATTTCAGTTTCGTCACAACTTC
>JH432203.1:166530-176934 GCA_000239455.1 Strigamia maritima
CAATTAATTTGTTTGCAACATTTGGGACACTTATAGCACTTATTATCATTTTTATGACAAATATTGAATTTAAACTCTTAAAGCCAAAATTGAGTGATAATCAATTGGCACAATGTAAATCCGGCGTTCTGTAACATTATCAATCCCATAATCCTTTGCGCGAATTTGCCAATAGATGGCACAACCATAGTAGTATTTCTTTTTGCTACATGTAGCGCTACGTAGCGCTACGGTGGCAAAATCGTATTTCTTAATAGAGTGCTTTTTTGCGTAGCGGCAACCTGCCGCATTTCTTTTTAGGGCGCTCTGCAAGCGCTCGGCGTGCGCTCGCTACTTCTTTTCGAGACGTAGCGCTCTGTAGCGCACCGTAGCGCTACGCTTTGCCACGTGATCAGTGGCATAATAAAATGGCGATCACCAAAATAACGTGGAGATTACCAAGGTAAAACATGGCGGTTACCATATTTATAGTGGACAGAAATCAAAAATAATAATAAATAATAAATAAATAATAAATAAATAATAAATAAATAATAAATAATAATAATAAAATGACTGTGGAATTATTTTGGAATCATTTGTGGAATGTGATTTTTTAAAAAATTAATTTGTTTATTTATTTTTTAACAGAGAGTCATACAAATTAATAATAATCTGTCCGACTCCGAATGTTAATTGCCTTCCAATTTTTAAATTTCTTAATAAATAATTGTAATTATAATTAAAAAAGAATACTAAATGTTGTTTACAGAAAATGAATAATTTATTCAATGTGTTTAATTGCAATCCACTCACAAAGCACATGGATGTCAAAATCCTCCATTTTTGTAGCACTACAGTTGCCAAGTCGTATTCCACAATACAATAATGAGGAATACGGCACTACGGTGTTGTCACTTCCTGTATTAGGTGACGTCACGTAGCGCTACTAGGTAGCGCTACATGTAGCAAAAAGAAATACTAGGCTTAGTTGTGCAACTCCAGTGATTCTCAAATAAAAACACGATCGGTAGCCAACAGCAGAAGTTTATTACAAGAGATGTTCTAGAGCAATAAACTGTTGTTGACTACCAGTTGTGTGTTTTTATATAAAAATTTGAGAATTTTTTTTGGAATTTTTGATTAGTGGAAACGTGATCTCCTGGTCCCTCTGTATACCCTCTGTTTCTGTGTAACATGAATTCTGATACACCCTGTATACTGTTATGCGATGGAATGTTAAGGTGTAAATAAATTATGATGCGAGTATTAACACTAGGCCTGTTGAAAAACTTCAGCACGACTCTTGGGCATCTCTCTCTTATTATAGGTGTAAAGCGAGTCACATGATCAAAATGACACGAAAATCTCGTGCTATGAGTCGTGGCACGAGTCGTGCTGAAGTTTTTGAATGGGCCTAGTGAGTTTTAAACTAACATGCAATAAATTCACATTTTTTAAAAATAAATCACTGACAATGAGAAATAAGTCGACCCCGACTTAAAACGGGTCAAAAACCATTGACCCGCGTGTAAGTCGAATTGGAAGAAAAATACCAGGATTTGGTCTAAAAATCCTCGACTTTATACGCGAGGCGAGCATATACGGTATTCACAAATCACGTCTGTTCAACGTTCAGGCACCCTATAGGTAGCCTACGGGATGGCCTGCATTTTAAACGGACGTGATTTGTAAAATTCTAAAAAAAAAATGTTTCTTTCTTTGACCCGCGCGTATAAGTTGAATTTGGAAAAATAGGCCTAGATTTGGTCCAAAAATCCTCGACTTATTCGCGAATATATACGGTAATTTTTTGTTTTGTTTTGTTTTTTGTATTGGTTTTTAAAGCATTGCTCTTTCTATATTGACAAAAAATTATTATATTAGAAACTTTGACATTTTGAGTACTGTAGTATTGTTGTATGTTGACCCTGGATTTTCTAATGGCCATTCATGAAGGAAAAAAAATAAAAAATTGACAGATTTTTAAATTTTTGTTTGTGGAAAAAGACTTGTGCTGTATAATCATCAGAAAAAGAAGGTAAAATTTGTGTTGAAAAGGCAATAAATGATAAAGATTTACAGGATTGTCCAGTTATATTGTTTAAAAGAAGAGAAAATATAAAAAAGCAAATAAGAAATCAGTTTGAAAAACAGTAAAAAAAACATGTGACTTTTTTAACTCTTAGCATTTATTGCCATAGTAGTTGTTTACGCTGGTAGTTTTTAAGAGTGAGCCTAGGTTCCCACACAAAAAAAATCGCTTAGGTTCTTCCTACATGCAGCAAAAACACAGAAAAACGTAGAAAAATTTTCATTTTTAAAAATAGCACGATTTTGAGGCAAAACGCAAAACGGAATCGCGCGATTTTTTTGGTGTGGTAAATGCAATTTAAAAAAAGCAAATAAAATTTTATTTTATAGTATTCAATATTTTCTAAAAAATTGCTATTTACGCATCTGATTCTTTCATCTGCTGGTAATATATCTTCCACTTTGTTTTTCAAAAAGTTACGATTTGTGCCGTTTTGGAGGGTAACTTTGTCCACCATTAAATTAATGATTTTGGCATATTTTTTAGGAATAAAATGCCTCATAAGCATTGTAAACAACTGGTAAGATGTCCCTAGAAAATTATGACAACTTTAAATTAGATTGATTAATTAATAAATAAAAAATAAAAAATAAAACAAATTATATACTGATATGTGTTAGCAAAAATTAAAAAATATGATCAATTGCTTCAAAAATATTTTTAAAAACATATATAAGGGCTAATGTTAGTCCAATGATGAGTTATCTTTATTCCAGTAGTGAAAACCAATGAAAAACAGAGGCGGACAAAGTTTCTCTATTTAGGTAGGTAACTTTGGCACACCAATTTTTTTAAAAAAAAGTGACATGAATTAACTTTTAATTTTTTTCAATAACACCATTGCATTCTACAGGTCAAGTTGCCCTTAATGTGTTATTTTCAGCCTGTAAAATGAAACACTCACATTTTTATTTATAAAATAAGAGCAAAAATAGGCCAAAGTATCCCGTTCATATGGTATGTCAGATTAAAAGACATGTATGGCCTAAGTCGCCGCCTGCGGCTGTAAACTCAATTCTATCTATCTATCCACAATCATGTTTTTAAGGTTGATGTTGCATATATTTTCATTTTCATTTAATGGCAGAAAACGGTTAATTTCCTCATTTCTGTGCAATTTGAACAAGTGAATTTCTTTGCTATAAAGACGTGTATGGCCTAAGACGTGCTGGCGTCTATAAACTCAATTCTATCTATCTATTTTGTCAGTTAATGAGGTGTATGGCCAAACTAGCCGATTACGCCGGTTAACCCTAATATCTCTATCTCTGCTTTTTGCCAGTTAATGGTGTGTATGGCTGTAGTAACTGCTTATGCCGGTAAACCCTAATCTCTCTCTCTTTCTTTTCTGGGGGAGAAAACTTCCAAGCCCAGCTCCTTGTGGCCTTCCCTGGGTACTCCACTGTGGCACTTTGTTTTTCATGGGTCCTCTGGTTATCTATCTTTACTTCTTCCTTCTTCTCTTTATTTCTCCGCTTTCTCTTCTGTGGATGGCGTGTATGGCCGTAGTTGCCGCTTACGCCGGTAAACCCTATTCTTTCTCTCTCTCTTCTGTGGCTTTTGTCTCTGTTTTTGACCATTTTTTGATAATGTAATACTGCGTTCCATTCTGCAATGGAATGTAGGAATGTAGTGTTTATCAATGGTCAAATGTGTTTTTCTGTGTCAGATTTATATTGGTCAGATTTAGTATGTCAATTTCAGTATGTCAGATTAAAAGACGTGTATGGCCTTAGTCGCCGCTTGCATCTATAAACTCAATTCTATCTATCTATCTATCTCTCTCTATCTCTATGATTATAGTTGTGGTTTCTATTTGCCACATTTTTTGAAGAACTATTCCAATTTTGCAGTATATCGGCTCACATGGCTACTGATGCTAAAAGAATGGTTATAGTGCTGTATCTGACTGCTTGGGGAAAAAACTTCAAAGCCCAGCCGGGGGAGAAAACTTCCAAGCCCAGCCTCCTTGTGGCCTCCCCTAGGTTCTCCTCTGTGGCACTTTGTTTTTCCGCTGCAGTGGTGCTAATGGGTCCTCTGGGTATCTATCTTTCCTTCTTCCTTTTTTTCTTTATTGCTCCACTTTCTCTTCTGTCTTTTGTTATTAATAGCTATCTGTTGTGTGAACAGTTTTGGTTGGTAGTATGCCTAGATCAGTACGTCCGACTTAGTAAGCCTGGATTAGTACGTCCGGATTAGTAGCCCGGCCGGCCGGAGACACCAGGCCCGGTACGGCGGGGTTGAAACGCCAGGGTTGGTACGCTGGGATTGGTATGCTGGAATAAGTCGGTTGTCAGCTGGAAGAAGTTGGTAGTGGGAGGTCGGTAGTAGAAAGTTGGCAGTCGTAGGAAATCGGTAGTGGTAGGAAGTCGGTAGTAGTGGGAGGTCGGTAGTAGTAGGAAGTCAGTTATATGGACAGATTTGGTCGGTTGTACGCCCGGATCGGTACGCCTGGATCGGTACGCCTGGATTAGTATGCCCGGGTTAATATGCCTGGATCAGGACGCCTGGCTAGCCGGATTAGCCGAGCCGGCTGGATACACCAGGATCAGTACGCCGGGTTTAGAACGCTGGGTTGGAACGATGGGGTTGGAACGATGGGGTTGGTACGCTGGGATTTGTCGTGCGAAGGAGTCAGTTTCATGCCAGTGTCGGTATGTCAGTTTCAGTTTGTATAAACTTTTTTCTTATTTTGTCTTGATTTAATATATTGGTTTCATTTTGTCAGAGTCAGTATGTCTGTGTCATTATGTCCGTTTGGATATGTCAGTTTCAATTTGTCAGTTTTCTTTTGTCAGTTTGGATATGTCAGTTTCAATTTGTCAGTTTTCTTTTGTCAGTTTGGATATGTCAGTTTTGGTGTGTCAGTTTTCTTTTGTCAGATGTAGTGTGTTGGTTTTGTTTTGTTGGATTTAGTATGTCAAGTTTCATATTGTCAGTTTTCATGTCAGATTCTCTTTTGTCAGATTTTAGACGTGTATGGCCTGAGTCGCCGCTTGCTTCTATAAACCTAATTTTCTCTCTCTTGCAATGTCTTGGCTAGACCATTTATAGCGTGAGTGTTCGCAGTCCATGTAACTAGGTACCATCCTGTCAACTTGCGTATGTAAGTCGCCGCTTACGCGTTATGACTATAAACTTTATTTTATCTATCTATCTATCCCCGCAATAGAAAACGCGCTGAAAAGACCAGCGCGTTGTCTTGTGCAAAAAAACCCTAACTTTGTGATTCCCAGAAGTTTTTATTTATTTATTTATTTATTTATTTTTTATTGTACGAATATTAGAAATCGACTTATTTTAGAAGCTGAAGCAGAAGCATTTTATTTGAAAAAAAAACATTTACAAAATTATAAAATTTTTACATAACTGCTCAGGTACGAGCAGAAGCCGATGAGATTGCTGTTGCAGTAAAAGCAAAGGCTGAAGCAGAACAGATGACTAAAAAAGCCGCTGCATGGAAAGAATACAGAGATGCTGCAATGGTGGATATGATGATGGATACCTTACCTAAAGTGAATATTTTTAATTAATTTAATTTGTGAGTTTTTTTTAAAGATAGTGGCAGAAGTGGCAACACCATTAAGTCAAGCAAAGCGAACTGTTAGTTTCTAGTGAAAGTGGCAACGTTGGAGCTTCAAACCTCATTACAGAGGTTATTGATATTGCAAGCAGATTATCCCAAGTTGTCAGAAAGTTGACTGGAGTTAATATTTCGAAGGCGTGTATTCAGAAGAAGGATATATAACTATTTAGTTATCTGTAATTTTATTTTTTACAATTATTTATTTAGTCACTCCTGCAAGTTTCATCAAAAAAGCGCATAGTGAAACATGTTCTTCTCTTATAGAAAAACAACGCCACAAGTTCAATGTGTCTAAAACTGCTACTATTTGAAGCTATTTTATAAATATAAATTTATAATTACCGATCGTATTCCTAGTGTGATTAACTCCAGGGATGGGGGAGAAAACTTCCAAGCCCAGCCTCCTTGTGGCCTCTCGTGAGCACTCCACTGTGGCACTTTGTTTTTCCGCTGCAGTGGTGCTAATGGGTCCTCTGGTTATCTATCTCCTTTTTTTGCTCTGTTGTCTCTTCTGTGGCTTTTGTCTCTATTTTTGACCTTTTTTTATAATGTAATGCTGCATTCCATTCTGCATTGGAATGTACGAATGTAGTGTTTATCAATGGTCAAATGTGTTTGTCTGTGTCAGATTTATATATTAGTCAGATTTAGTATGTCAGATTAAAAGACGTGTATGGCCTAAGTCGCCGCTTGGAGACGCAAGTGGCGACTTAGGCCATACACGTCTCATAAACACAATTTTATCTCTCTCTCTTCATCCAGCAGACCCAGGAAGTGATTAATGTAGTTCAAGCTGCAGACAGCAAATAACAATCCTAAAAGGTTGACTATAACAAAGACCACAATCCATGAATTGTGGTTTTTGACTATGACTATAATTCCGTAAATGACATGAGACAGTCTTAAAAATTGGTAAAAAAAATGAGAAAGTTGGTTTTTTAATGCTACTGATTTTTTATTTTATTACATTTTTATTGCTAGAATATTCAGTATGTATTTGGATCAATGTAAGAATTGAAAGACCGCTGTGCTTTGTTGATAGACAGTTAAAATAAAAATTTTTTGATAAAAATCAAATGTTCATTTATTTTTAAAAATTGATAAAACATACATCATCATTCTCAAATTTGTTAATTTTTTTTTTACATTTTTACATTTGAGCACCATTACAGTATGGTACTTAAGTTAAGTAGCACAACAGAAAATTCACTGCAACAATTATTGCAAGGAGTAGTAGTGTTATGAAATAATAATTACTAAATGTAACATGTTTTAAACATACATTGTAAAATATCATTTCTCTAATTTTTAAAACAAGAAGTCAGAATATAGTTGCCAATTTCTCATCGTGGCTAAGAGAAGTAATAATGACATAATATGACATGTCAAACAACAAACATTGATATACGACTACAAAAAGTGTTGTATGTAGCAAAAATGATAGACAACAAACTTGATGTATTATTTAGACAGAAAGTAAAAAACAGCATGAGATTAGAGCTACTAGATCTCAAGTGTCATGTTCCTCGGATCAAACATTTTTTTTACATCACCAACGTCAATTTAAAAAATTTCTTGCCATAAACTTCCCGTTCAAAAAGAGACAATTATCTGTCCTAAATCAGATTTTATTAATGGGTGATTGTATTTTAGCTTTTAAGTTTATTAGGACACTTCAAAAGCCCGCATCAAGTTTAATTTTTATTTCTTTATTAATTTTTTATTCTTTACTGGTTTATAGCCCAATTTGCGCTTTACAAGAAACAACAAAACTTAGTGTAACTTTATTCCGGTGTTTAGTTATTTTCAACAGATGTTAATGCAAAGTATCAATTCAAAACTGAAAACCATATCACATATGGAACAGTAATTATGTATGTTTGTTATGCTAATTTTGTAAAACAATTCCTGTTACTATTTTTTAAGTTTTGACAAATTGCTATTCAAATTTGTTTGGTTTATTAGCCAGGACCAAATCAAATTTATATAAAATACAATATTGTTACATTTAATGTCACATAATGCATTGAATAAAAATAAAAATAAAAATACATTTAAATGTTATACATAATGCCTTGAATAAATTAAAGATATTATACATCATGGGAAAATAACAAATTCATGCTAATAAGAATAGTAGTGACAAGTATGATGCCATTGGATATACAAATCAGAAGATTGAAAATGCAAAAAATGTTCATGTCTTCACACAGGAACAACTCTAAATGCTTCATCAAACCGATTCTCAACACTTTTTGTCACTAATACAAATATAAAATGTTTGCATACCACCAGCACAAAAATTTAATAAAATCTTCTTTTAAGAACAGAAGAAATAGAGACTAAAAGAAGTAATTAACAAATCCAGATCTTCTGGGCCGCCCGGCGCGCCGGGACTGACCCGGACCCCAGGAGCGACCAGGCAGAGAAAGCCGCCCTAGCACCAATCGTCAAAAGAAAAATACCACCCACTAAATCTAGCCCTTCGATGTCAGCTGCACTGAGTGTCCAGAAGGATGCAAGGAAGATAAAATTATATATCCCTATATTGGGAGAAAATGGATAGCTATGAACGTCGACGTGTTCAGAAATATTCCAGCATGTCCACGCAAACTAAATAGTCGAGGATTATTGTCCTCTTAAGAAGTGCAGCTATTTATTCAATGCAAAATTTTTAAGCTACATCTTGAATTTTTAATTCAAACTCCAAGGTTAACTATACGTCACTGTGGCACCAATAATAAATCAGTATCACTATTTATGGCTTATTTTATTGATATTTTATCCAAATCTTTTTTTGTTGTAAACCAGAGTACAATTCTAATTTTTGAGTACCCACTCATGTACCACTTTGTGGTGTACTACTAGTGTCATAAACATATCAAAGGTTGAGAATCGAAGCAAAGAGTTAATATCATTTTTTCAAATATTTTATTACATTTGCAAAACAAAATTTTGTAAGAAATATCTTTTAAAGCAACCAATACTAGGGCAAGGCCGAAAACCGTATTGTGTTGCAAAAACATGGATAGTACTATGCAATGTTTACAAAGAAAAACATGAAGCAATTAGTTCTACCTAAACTGGCTTGGATAGAAAAAAGACAAAATTTATCAATTGTAGATCATTTTATCCACCTCCAACTGAATAATCAAAAATCACAAAGTTTTAACTCTGTGATCAAAATATAACCTCTTAAAATATTGCTTTATAGGCTTTCCTAGATTTGGTAAGACCACATTCGCATTTATAACTAGACAATAGGAAAAGAATTCATAAAGAGAGAGAGAGAGAATTAGGTTTATAGACGCAAGCGGCGACTTAGGCCAAGAATTCATAAACTTTCTATTTGTATTCTTTGTGCCATTACGAAAACTGCAACATCGAAATATCAACGATATAATTGAAGAAATTGAAAATCAAATTGTGATTTATAAACTTTAAATAAACTTGCTACTCATTCTAGATGGATTGGATAAAATATCTCAGGAACAACGTTGAACAATTTTGAAAAGATACTGTACAAACAATTGTACAGATACAGTGGTGATATTTTTTAGAACTAGTTTATATTTGAAGTAGTAAAGATAACAATACACTTTTTATGACAAGCTAATTTCAATATTAGGTGGTTTTAACATTACTTCTAATGCTACTGTTAGACATGGTATACAAGAAATTATTCAATCGCATTATGAAGCATAGTTATACTTTTAGTTATATTGACCATAATTTTGATCTGTTTTTTTATACATTCAAGAAAATATGAAACAGTTTGGAACGTTATCACCACAAAAAAATAGTTAAAAGTGAATTCAAGTATGAAGGCAATGAATAGCCCAAAGAAATATATCATATTATTATCTAGGATTTCTAATCAATCACAAAGAAATGTCATTTTATAAAAACAAAGAAATCATTAAAAAAGCATTACTTTTATCCATTTTTGAATTTCCAGCCGCATTTGCTCTTTGGATTGATTTGAAATTAAACAAACGTTAATTAACAGAGAAATCTGGTATAACTTTAATAATAAACCATTACCGTAAAACGTATTAAGACATCACTAAACATGCCTTTTCTTGTCAGTTTAATGGATACTGGTAATAGATTTGTTTTGAAAATTGGCACATTTAATGAAGGTTTGTTAAGTCTTGACTTTGTAATGTTGACTTTACAATTACTTTCTGAATATTTCATTTTTCTTTGGCAAAGTTTTACAAAAGCACTGCAGCCAAATTTCACTGTTTTGGATGGGCAGCAATTTCAAAATGAATAAAACAAATGTTGCAAGCAATTAAATTATTGCCCCGCATTATTTTTATCCCTAATCGTCCCAATAATTTTTTTTGACATTTGTTTAAATTTGTGATCGATATTGAAAAAAACCTAAATTACATCATAGTTTGGATGTAATATCTCAGAAAAAAATATTTAAAAATTATGAAAATACTGTACAATCATGAAACAACTGTACAGATATAGATACATTCATTTATTTATTTGAAGTAGTAAAGATAAAACATACACTTGTTTGGAATAAAATAAAATGTGTACACATTTTCATGACAAGTTAACTTTAATATTGGGCATTGTTAATAAATTTAAAAAAGTTTAGTTTTTAGATGAAATTAATAATTAATAGCAAAAGATGATCTCAATGTTTAACCTTTTACAATGGAATTTATTTGATTCCCCATTACTTCTAATGCTGCTATCAGACATGGTACATTATATTGACAGT
>JH432203.1:176954-207497 GCA_000239455.1 Strigamia maritima
CATATCTTCAGAAAAATATGAAATTCTTTGCAATGTTATCATCACAAAAAAATAATTCAAAGAGAGTTCATATACAAGACAATAGTCCAAAAAATTGAAAGAAATGTGAATTTGGAATTTTAATTAATCACAAAGAAATGACATTTAAAAAAAAAAAAAAAAAAAAACAACGAAATCATAATCACAAAGAAATGACATTTAAAAAATAAAATAAAAAAACAACGGAATCATTATGAGGCATTGCAGTTATCTATGAATTTCTGATTTGTTTTGAAAATTGCCACATTTAGTGCAATTTTGTTAAGATGGGGCAGCCGGCATCGACGGCACGACGGGACAAAAGAGGATCCAGAGAAGACCGGCGACAAAAGTCAACCGAGCATGACCGCCCCGGTTATCCAGAATCTGAAGCATAAAGACCTTTACAATCATGCTACAAAGACAGAATCGAATGACAACCTTTAAGTGCCTGGAAACAGGCAGAGATGCGACTATGTTCAGTATCGAGATGGAAAAAAATATTACATCACGTCAACGACAGTGAAATCAATGGAGATTATCAACCTTATGATGATTGTTGCAATTTTATGTAATTATTTTTATTTTAATTCAATTCATTAATACGTGTGTTCATGGCTCCTGTGCATTCGAGTTGCAATGCATTATGGAAACATAAAACAGAATTTTTTTTGCACAATAAGTATCATTCCTTATGGAAATGATGTGACTTGTTGCAATTCTAATGAAAACTCCATCTCCAACAACAACTCAAGCACCGAGAACTCAAGCAACCAAAAAACCAGCACCAACTCCACCAAGAAATCATTCAATCGCATTATGAAGCATAGTTATACTTATAGTCATAATTTTGATCTGCTTTTTTATACAACCAAGAAAATATGAAACAGTTTAGAATGTTATCACCACAAAAAAATAGTTAAAAGTGAATTCTAGTGTGAAGGCAATGAATTATACAAACTCTTGATTGCTAATCAATCACAAAGAAATGACATTTCATAAAATAAAAATCATTAAAAAGCATTGCTTTTATCCATTTTTGAATTTCCGGCTGCATTTTCTTTTTGGATTGATTTTAAATTAAATAAATGTTCATCAACAAAGAAATCTGGTTTAACCTCAATAGTAAACCATTACCGTAAAACTTATTAAGACATCACAAATCATGCACATTTAATGAAGATTTGTTAAGACTTGCCTTTGTATGGTTGGCTTTACAATTACTTCCTGAATATTTCATTTTTCTTTGGCAAAGTTTTACAAAAGCACTGTAGCAAAGTTTCACTGTTTTGGATGGGCAGCAATTTCAAAATGAATAACACAAATGTTGCAAGCAATTAAATTATTGCCCCACATTGTTTTTATCCCTAATCATTCCAATAATTTTTTGGCATGTGTTTAGAATTGAAATCGATATTCAAACAAATCTAAATTATGATGCTTATACATCAACACCTGCAATGTCAATGCGACTTATTGCCAGCGGTGTAATGCCAAATGTGTTAATGCAGTGTATTAAATTGGTAAAAGTGTATTATCAAAGACTACAATCCAAAGTCTTGGATCATGGTCTTTGATTCTATATTGCCACACTCAAGATCAAATAATTATTTAAAATGCGTTTGTAGTCTGTGATTCTTTGTCCATGCTGTGATCATGGCTTGCCTACTGGAATGCCTACGAAATGTTTGTTTCATGCGGATTTTAACCCATCATCACAACAAGAAACATCTTTTGTATTTTTTGACAGTGCTTTTGGCAAAGTTTCTGGATTTCACTCTCTGCTAGTAAAAATCAATCAGGTGCTGGATTGCCTAATAGAGAAAGGACCACAGATCCCAATACATGAGGGATCACATAATTCTTCCATTCCATCAAATGGCCAGCCAAGTAGTTTATTGCTTAGGTCAAAATATTCATCATATTTGTATATATTCTTTTTTTTCATATTCCTTCGACCAATTAATAGCAATAGAAATTATTCAATTCACCATTACTTCTAATGATGCTGTCAAGACATGATACAAAAAATAATTCAATCGCATTATGAAGCATAGTTATACTTAAGTTATATTGACAGTAATTTTGATCTGTTTTTTATATATTCAGAAAAATATGAAACAGTTTGGAATGTTATCATCACAAAAAATTCAAAATGAGTTCATGTATGAAAGCAATAAACAGCTCCAAAAAATATATGAACTCGGATTTCTAATAAATAACAAAACAACAAAATCATTATGAGATGTTGCAATTATCTTTTTTGGAATTTCCAGCCGCATTTGCTTTTTGGATCGATTTAAATTTAAATAAATGTTCATCAATAGAAAAATCTGGTTTAACCTCAATAGTAAACCATTATCATAAAACTCATTAAAACATCACTGGTCATGCCTTTTCTTGCCAGTTTAATGGATACTGGTAATAGTTAAAATGATTTGTTTTGAAAATTGGCACATTTAGTGCATTACTATACATCCGATGATGGAGTCAATTGACATGAAAAAGATAACAAACTTATATTTATCGGTGTAATAGCTCGCCCAGCATCGACGGCATCACGGAACAAAAAGTGACTCCGGGCATTTGCCAACGACAAAAACCAACAAGGTTGAGAATCGAAGCAATGGGTTAATATCATTTTTTCAAATATTTTACATTTGCGAAACAAAAATTTTATAAGAAATATCTATAAAAAAATTTTTTATAACAACCAATACTGGGGCAAGAGCTAAAACCGTATGGTGTTGCAAAAAAACATGGATAGTACTACGCAATGTGTTTTAACTCTGTGATCAAGATGTAACCTCTTAAACTTGTTTGGAATAAACATTTTTATGACAAGCTAATTTCAATATTAGGTGTTTTTAGTGAATAAAAAAAAGTTCAATTTTTAGACCGATTTTTAGCAAAAAGCTGCTCTGAATGGAAGTTTTTCAACTCACCATTACTTCTAATGCTACTGTCAGACATGGTATACAAGAAATTATTCAATCGCATTATGAAGCATAGTTATACTTTTTGATCTGTTTTTTTATACATTCAAGAAAGTATGAAACAGTTTGGAATGTTATCACCACAAAAAATTCAAAATGAGTTCATGTATAAAGGCAATAAACAGCCAAAAGAAATAAATAAACTCGGATTTCTAATAAATCACAAAGAAATGACATTTCATAAAAACAACAAAATCATTATGAGATGTTGCAATTGTCTTTTTATGAATTTCCAGCCGCATTTGGTTTTTGGATCAATTTGAAATTAAATAAATGTTCATCAATAGAAAAATCTGGTCTAACCTCAATAGTAAACCATTCTCGTAAAACTCTTTAAGACATCACTGGTCATGCCTTTTCTTGCCAGTTTAATGGATACTGGTAATAGTTAAAATGATTTGTTTTGAAAATTGGCACATTTAGTGCATTACTATACATCCGATGATGGAGTCAATTGACAAGAAAAAGATAACAAACTTATACTTATCGGTGTAATAGCTCGCCCAGCATCGACGGCATCACGGAACAAAAAGTGACTCCGGGCATTTGCCAACGACAAAAACCAACAAGGTTGAGAATCGAAGCAATGGGTTAATATCATTTTTACAAATATTTTACATTTGCAAAACAAAAATTTTGTAAGAAATATCTATAAAAAAATTTTTATAACAACCAATACTGGGGCAAGAGCTAAAACCGTATGATGTTGCAAAAACATGGATAGTACTATGCAATGTTTACAAAGAAAAACATGAAGCAATTAGTTTTACCTAAACTAGCTTGGTTAGAAAAGGAAAAAACTTATCAATTGCAGATCATTTCATCCATCTCTAACTAAATAATCAAAAATCAAAGTTTTAACTGTGATCAGATAAGGCCGCCCTAGCACCATCGCCAAGAAAAATATCACCTACTAAATTTAGCCCTTCGACGTCAGCTGTACTGACTGCAACCACCCACACTGAGTATCCAGAAGGATTAAAAAAAAAGCAGAATTTTGTAAGTATACTGTACAAACAATTACATAAGATACAGTGGAAGTATTTTGTAGGCCTACCCTAGTTCATTTGCAATAGTAAAGATAAACATATACATGTTTGGAGCTGCTGTCAATGGAAATTATTTAATTCACCATTACTTCTAATGATATTATCAGATACGATACATAAAAATTATTCAATCCCATTATGAAGCAGTTATACTTAGTTATATTGACAGTAATTTTGAAACTATGAAACAGTTTGGAATGTTATCACCACAAAAAAATAGTCAAAAGTGAATTCAAGTATGAAGGCAATAAATAGCCCAAAGAAATATATCAACAGGATTTCTAATCAATCACAAAGAAATGACATTTCATAAAAACAACGAAATCATTATGAGGCGTTACAATTGTCTTATATTTTGAATTTCCAGCTGCATTTGCTTTTTGGATTCATTTGATATTAAATAAATGTTCATCAACAGAGAAATCTGGTTTAACCCCAATAGTAAACCATTACCGTAAAACTCATTAAGATATCACAGTCATGCCTTTTCTTGCCAGTTTAGTGGATACTGATAACAGTTAAAATAAAATAAAAATATTCAATGAAAAATTCAAAAAATTGTCTTTTCTACTACAGAAAAACCCTTTGTCATTTTTTTAAAATAAAACTACAATTTGTTTTGAAAATTAGCACATTTAGTGCAATTTTGATAAGGAGGTTCGCCTGGCATCAACGGCACCATGGAACAAAAAGTGAATCCGGCAAGACCAGCGACAAAAACCAACAAAGACCCAAAGGCCTGGACAGCCAAAACCCAACAACACTTACAAGGCAAAACCAGCGAACGTGTCCATCCCACAAAAACAGAATGACAACCATTAGAGGTGCCTGGAAACAGAAGGAGATGCGACCAAGTTCAGTATCGACATGCAAAGAAATATTCAGTGGTGGTATTATGTAGTAAAGATAACACAATAGAATTTGTTCGATTCCCCATTACTTCTAATGCTGCTATCAGACATGGTACAAGAAATTATTCAATCGCATTATGAAGCATAGTTACTTAAAACGTGGTAAATAATTATATTTGCAGTAATTTCGATCTTTTTTTTTTTTTTTAATTACATTCAGGAAATTATGAAAAAGTTTGGAATGATGTTATCATCGCAAAAAAATAATCAAAAGTGAATTCAAGTGTGAATGCAATGAATTATATGAACTCGGGTTTCTAATCAATCATAAAGAAAAAACAAAAAAGTCATTTCGAAGCATTGCATTGGTCCATTTTTGAATTTCCAGCCGCATTTGGTTTTTGGATTCATTTGAAATTAAATAAATGTTCAACAACAGAAAAATCTGATTTAACGCCAATACAGTAAACCATTATCGTAAAACTCATTTAAACATCACTAATCATGCCTTTTCTTGCCAGTCTAATAGTTTAAATGATTTGTTTAAAAGTTTTGTTAAGACTTGACTTTACAAATGCTTCCTGAATAGTTAATTTTTCTTTGATAATATCAATATCTGTTCTCCTTATTTTCAAAAGAACATTGAAGACTTATTAAAATATAGATTCTAAAGTGGATTCATATTAAGAGGTTTAATATGTTTGCATATTCACACAAGGTTTTTATAAAATACTAAAATTCTCAATTATGCCAGAACCACTTTCTGCTTCTCAGAAGACTGCAAAGGCTGTATGTATTGTTTCAAAACAATAATACTTAAGTGAAAAAATGATCATTGAAAACTTGTAAATAGTACTTTTGTGCTCCAAAATTAGTTAACGAAGAAAAAAAAATTATCTGTGGTGGATCCTTGCTGGCCAATAGTAACTAAATGCAGTTTAAAACTCATGTTTTAGTCAGAGACAACAAATAAAAGAAGTTTGAGTAGAGAAAGCAGTTTCTCAAACACAAGGCAAAGCATGCCTCCATCCTGCTTTCAATTCATTACTTAATTCCTTAATTATATCTTTGTATGTAACATTCCCAGCTAGATTGTTATCTTCTAGAACATCTATCTGCTTATTATACAATTCAGTTCCTATTATATCTGACCAATTTCCCCGGCAATGGGATGTATCAAACCCTATCCATTGAGTAAACCTGTATTTATGAGTCCTCATTGTATAACCCATAAATTTTATGTCTTTTTTCTTTGGTTGGTCACTGTTTTCTTGAGGAAATTTTGATGGTCTTGGATATTGACTGAAGACAGCCTTTTTCCAAAGTATTGGATTTGACGTAAACAAGGGTATTAAACTTACTCCTTCTGTACAAGTCATGGATTTTGATGAGGGTTCTGGACACATCTTCGGCACTGGCAATCCGACGGCTTCGGCTAACGTTGGAAAAATGTCAACCATTTCCACCAAGGCATCAGATTTGAAAGTTCCTTTGGGATTCCTTTTCTTGAAATTATGATTTCTTGTTAATGATACGTGTTTAAAGTTTTCAGATAATTCAAATAATGGATCTGTCACACCAGGAATGTAAAATAGTAGTGGAGCTCTAGTTGAAACTTCAAAATTGCTGTATTTTGACCATTCTGCATGTTCTCCAAGTGACCAACCTATTGAATTAAAAATAACGGAATTGAGTATTGTCAATAAACACAATTTTAGACTCAAGAAATATCAGCTAATAGATAAAATTAAAGATATAAAGAGATTTTGCTATTACCGTGGTCACCCAAAAAAGCGATTACAGTGTCATTAGCAAGGTTTAACTCCACCAATGAGCTCAGAAGACGACCGACTAAATCATCCATGTAAGAAGTGGCTGCGTAGTAACTTTGGCGGATCAGACGCTGTTACACAAAAGAGAAAAAATTAATTACATAATGACAACAAATAGGGCTTAGATTTTTTTTATTTTTTCGAAAATATTGTTGTCTGTGTCGACTGAATTGGCAGGCCAATAATCGGTATTGAAATGCTATATCAGCAAATTTGGGTGTAAAATCAAAATCTAATTTATTTGTTATTACTAGACGCATTCAAATTCATTTAGATAACTTAACTACGGTCGATATCTTGATGCTAAAATCAAACTGCGCATTGCCAACTGTGCACAACAATCGCGAATGCCGATGTACCATACATCAATTCGCTGTCAATGACAGAAATTGACCATAACAATTATTTTTTATTACGATGTCATTTAAAATACATAAAATAACAATTATTAAGGTCTGATGTTTATTTTTGGTTTGATTTACAACAAGGAGCAGAGACTATGTTTTGCGTGGCAAATGCATCAGCATTCATGTAAGATGCAATTATTGTGTGCAGTTGGCGAGTCGCAGTTCAAATTTAGCATCAAGATATTGGGCGGCAACTGTAATTCACTTTAACTGTCTTATGCTTAGTTCACACTGGACGTAACGTAACTTAAGAAAAATTAACGTAACTTAAGGAAAGTAACGTAAGGTTTGGCTCACACTGCTTGCGTTAAGTAAATGTAAACCAACCAATCAGAATAAATTGGATTTGGATCAGATTAAATTCCAGTTTCACAATGGCTACTTTAGAAATGAATGAGGAAGAATTATTAGATGATTTGCTACTGTTAGTAGCAATAATGATTTTAAACTATAGAAACTGTCAAAAAACATTTATTTCAGGCTTAAAAACACAACAAGCACATCTACGTGCTCACTCACGCTCACTCACCGTACAATCATGCGATCAAAATCATTTTCCTTGGCTTTTTTTTCTCTAGAGCTGAGTTGGCATCTACTTGGGATGAGTGTTCCATGCTTGCTGCAATGGAGGCCAAAAATCACGCGATTTCTCATTTAATCTCGTTTTCATGAGAGAAGCAGCTGTGTTCTCATTGGTCGGCCGTAAGTTCTTAAATTACGTTACGTCCTACTTCAAAATCGATTTTGAAGTAAGAACTTAAGTCTACATCTGCGTGTTTAAGCCCACAATGTACTGCGCAGCCTCCTTGCGTTACGTTACAGAGTAGTGTGAACACCAGTGTGAACTAAGCATTAAAGTGATGTTTTTGACCATACATAAAAACGTCACTTTTAAACTGTTCTAAGTTGACAAAGTAAATGCGTGCCTAATATAATAAGAAATTTGCTTCTTGCAAAATTTAAAAATTTTCTTTCTATTCCTCAAATCTGCAATTAAATCTTACTTGGAAATATTTTGGAAGTGGTCCAAATGGAAAACTTGCATTCAGTTGACCGACATCATATCTCTCTCTTAAGTCAGTCCATGGATTCCAAGCAACAACTGGCAATTTCTGTGGAAAGTGTGGATCAGGTGCAAGTGGGACAGTGTCAATTGGATGTAAATCTGTCAAAAATAAAAAATCATTTCACATTCTTGTTATATATAATAATTTTTTGTGTGCTGTATATCCTACATAAGTATTCTCTGGGAAATTTAAGCGGAATGTGAGGTTTGTGGAATCCAACAGCAAGAAAAAATGGCTGCATCTGTCCCCGTTTCTTATCTTCCGCAAACCGAATCAAACGTTTTCTAGCATATTCTACTGCTTGGATATCAGGTAACGTTCCTTCAGGTTGTGTTTCCAGATCAACAGGACAAACTAAATTCATCCGTAAACTTCCATCGTCCTCTAAGCACACCTGCAATGAACATTAAAATTGTTTTTCCCCTCTGAGAAACTGAGAAACTTATCTGCATTTTGTCAATGAAGCCATTTTGTTTCTCCAAAACAGAAGGTGGGAGGCTTATAAAAAACTCCAGCAGTAACCGTAAACCAAGAACATGATGCATTATGGGAGAGAAGTAAAGTATAATATAATAATAAACTAACTTCTTTCTTCAACCAAGTAACTTAATTCTATCTATCTATCTTATGGCCCTATACTCTAAGTAATACAAAGCGCATTTTCCGCACTCCCCCACCAGCGAATCTTTAACATAACCCGAGTTTTGTTAGTTGAAGGGAGAAACCAGAGTATCTGGAAAAAACAACAAGCAAGAGAACTCTGAAAAAACTCCTTCACACATTTTGGTACCCAAGCCTGGAGACAAACCTGCGACCAATGTGGTATGAGGCCGAGTGCACTAACCACTAGGCCACCTGCTCCCTTGAGAAAAGTAAAGTACAGGCAGCAAGCAATCAGTATACTATCACCAATTAGAAGTTCTCGTGTAATCACACAACCTGGTATCTGTTGCAACACTCTTTACTGAAACTGTTAGTGTAAAAACAAGTGGAAACCCACACTAATGAGAATGCCGTATATACTCGCGTATAAGTCGACCCTGACTTAAAACGGGTCAAAAAGCGTATAAATTGACACCCTAAATTTTATTTTTGTATTTTATTTTTATTTGGTTCGATTTATACGAGGGTCAATAGCCATTTTAAATATTAAAAAAAAAAATAAAAAAAAATAAATTAAAAGATTTGTTCCAAAAATCCTCGACTTATACGCGAGTATACACAGTATGTGGATAAATTAGACCATACACAGTACGTCTTTAATCTGACATACGGAATCTACATAATAAATCTGTCATAAAACAATTTGAGCTTACATATTTCTCTAATCAGGAGTGCACCCTGATTTAGAAGCAAACCTATTTACAAGCACACACCTATAAAATATAAGGCATGATAAGGCGTAATAAGATATGACTTCATACTCCATGCCAATACATCAAAATTACGTGAAAACCAAATAAAGTTGAATAATTTTCACACTTTCTGGCCTGCATGTTCTGAAATAGACACCCCCGAAAATAAAAGTGCACCACGAAATGTAAGCACACTCAGACAGTTACGTTGATTAAGTTACCGGTAAATTATCTACATGAATTTGAACGCCCCAAGTATGTGCTTGTAATTTGAGTATGAAACATAATGCATATCCATTAAATGAACAATGATTTAGTATTTAATGGCAATTTTTAATGGCAATGCCAAGAATAGATAAAACCAATGCTAAGTTTCTAATTTCCGTATCTATTACCGTTTAGAAGTTACAAGTATGAAGATAACTTTCAAACTTAAATTTGAGATCAGAATTGTATTGCCTCTACCCAACTTCCGATGTACCCCCCCACTAACAGATTGGTAATATCTTGGGTCAATAAAAAGTTAAAGGATTTTTAAGGGAGGAAATGTCACTTAGATAAGAGTAAAATAAAGAGAGAAAATGTTAAGTTCTCACGCTGATCCTGTTTATTTTAGATAAGAAGTTGAAACTTGTCAACACATTTATCTTAGCCAACTTTTGGACTCCCGTAAACCAACAACCTGACAACTCAATATGATAAAACCATCTGGCATGTGTACTCAAGTATCTTATTCAATATTCCCAGCCAAGATTTGACTATAAAATCCAACAATTTTTACCAACACCAATTTTTAACCTTAGAATTACTCACAACCACGAAACATTTTCGACGATTCGAGGCATTTAATCCGAAAATACCCTCACATTGCTCATTTTATACTTCTCAGTTGACGCATGATATGGATATTCCGACCAACTGTATGGGAAGTCATCAGTGAAATTTGATGCTCTACCTAAAAAAAAAAAATCAAAAAATCAATAATAAACTCAAAAACTCTATTTAAACACACGGAATAACTCTACCATCGTGGAATAGCTCAGATTTTTAGGAAACTTTTTAACCCGCATAATCAGCGTCACTACTGTGTCAGATTTATATTGGTCAGATTTAGTATGTCAGTTTCAGTATGTCGGATTAAAAGACGTGTATGGCCTGAGTCGCCGCTTGCGTCTATAAACTCAATTCTATCAACTCAATTCTATCTATCTATCAGCATCACTACATGCCCTAAAAGGACGCGCGTATAATATGCGACAATTTTTTGCATGACGTGTTTTTTTTATTTTGTAGTGCCGCGATTATCAGTGCTGTGCCAACATATTGTGCGAGGCATGTATTTGATGCAATAAAAACGTTTTGCGCTTAACGATCAACTTAGCCGTGTTTTAATAGTGACGGTAAAACCCCGACTGAACTCAAAAACAAGAAACCCGTACAATATCACCATAGTAAATAACAACCATGGGTTTTTGCATGCGTTAACAATGAGTAATAAACTAATAACTTAGTAACTAGTGACAATATGTATCAAGAACAATAATAAATTATCGTGCCAACGCGATTTTCAATGTCTCGCCAATTCGTTGTTGCTATTTGCGGGTGTCGCGACTAATGTTTGTTGCAACAGACACATGTTGCGAAATTCTGAGTCGTGGAATTTAATTTCACGTCAAAATTTGTCAATTAAGATACTACTTCTTTTTTATTAAATATAAGGATGAACCAGATCATCCTATTGAGTCTGGTTTTTGATATCTGGTTTTAGATATACCGACCGACCTTTCATCCTTTTCTTCCTTTTATACTGTGCCGTTTAAATTTAAATATGTCCTCAACAGACACAAAAAATAAAGTTCCAAAAATTTTTCAATTTTTTTTTTTCCCATTTCCAGGGATAAAAAAAAATTTCATATTCCCACTCAGGGATGTCCAATGATGAACAAAAAAAAAATCATTAAAATCGGAGCTATTCCACAATACTAAAGTTTTTTTACCAAACAAAGAGTAAACTCACCTGGATGAAATACTTTACCCACAGATACTGTACAGTATCCATTTTCTTTAAAATATTGGGGTAAACTAGTAAAATTACCCACAGAATCCCTCCAATAACTGTGCACATCCCACAAATGAAGTGTATCCGGTCTCCGACTTGTTAAAAATGATGTTCTACTCGGTCCACACAGTGCTTGCTGTAATAAAAATAGTTTTTATATAATGTAATAATACTTTAATTACCTATTTACCTGAACAAAGGCGTTTTCAAAGCGGATACTGTGCGCGCCCAGTTGGTCTATGTTGGGCGTGATGGCCTTGGAGTCTCCGAAGCATCCGAGTGCCGGTCGTAAATCGTCGACTACTATGAAAAGAACATTTTTCGGCTTTGAATCGACTCCCACTGTAAGTTCTAACGCAACCCCGAGTAAAATAAAATATTTAAAGTCCATTTCACTTATAAAGTTAAGCTGGAAGGATGTTTGCTTCGCGATAAGATGAGATGATAAAATTGTTTGCTCAATGTCACGAAATTGATGACGTCAGAAAATATCTAATTTGTTGTTGTAAATGGATTAATATTTATCATTTGCTGGCTGAAAAAGTTTTCCATGACATATGTGACAGTTTTCATGGACTAATTGCGAGTATTTAAGTTTTTAATGACTAATTTATTCGTATTAAATCTTATTTAAGGTTAATTTGAATTGAAAAGGGCGAATTAGGCTCGATTTGAGTGTTAATTGAATTGATTATGCAAGAAATGTGAGTTTGTGACGTGAAACGTAAATAATATTGTGATAAAATTTTTTTTTTTAGTGACATTTTACATAATGACTCATTTTAATGAAAACTCAGGAGACATTAATGTTGATATTAATGTTGATATTGCACCTGATGAAACAGAAACAGACGAGGGAAGAAAATGTCTGTTTGAAAATACGCCTCCAAACTACACGAGCATTATGGAGACTGGTAAGAATTGATTAATTGCTATTGTTTAATTGAAAGTTGACATTTATTTTTTTGTTTTATTTGAATTTGGGTTTTTTTTTTTTTTTTATACTATTTTTTTTTTTATGTAGAGTGTGAGGATGCATTGGTTGAGAAATTGGAAAAGCAGTATGGTCCATATGGGTTTTGTGATTATATCAAGGCTGGGATGATTTTTCTCATTGGATCAGGTATAGAGATGTGGTAACGTCTGAACTCGCTATAACGAACAAGATCCTGGATATATTTATGCAAAAATAAAATTGCTTTTATTTGTGCATTAAAATATGCACCGAAAATTCCAATTTATGAATTTATGCAATAAAAACTAGCAAAATGTGCGAAATTAAATCTAAAAATTGTTGAATTTCGTGAAGTATTATTCAAAAATTTTTTAATTTGGTTTAATTTCATCGAAAATTTTTTCAAATTGGTGAATTTCAGTCACAAAATTGTTAATTTGATGAAATTTGTAGAATTCTCAAAAGTTATCCACATTTTTCGTCAAATTTGGCAAAATATAGTTATATACTTATTAGGGATGTACCGAATATTCGGTAGGTATTCGGTATTTGGCCTATTCGGCCGAAAAACAGACATTCGGTATTCGGCCGAATATTAAAATTCGATATTCGGTCAGCCGAATATTTGGCCGAATATTAAAATTAAATATTCGGGCGGCCGAATATTGGGCCGAATATATAAAAAAAATAAAAATGCAGTTTTGTGGCATTTTTTAAGTGTAATAATGCCACAAAACTGCATTTTTAGAAGCAATAAAGCCACAAAACTGCATTTTTAGGCAATAATGTCACAATCATGTCACAAAATTGCAATTTTAGGCGTTTAAATTCAAAAATGTAAATAAAACAGCATTTTTAGGTGTAATAATGCCACAAAACTAGGGATGTACCAAATATTCGGTAGACATTCGGTATTCGGCCTATTTGGTCAATTTATCATTCGGTAAAATTTCGGTATTCGGTATTCGGCCATTTCATTATTCGGTGAAAATTCGGTATTTGGTATTCGGTGAATTTGCTATTCGGTGAAAATTCGGTATTCGGTGAATTTACTATTCGGTACATCCCTAATACTTATATAGTTATAACCGAGTTTCCACTTTAGTCTACAGTATGTTATTTTAATAAACTATATACAGTAATAATAATTGTTGTTAATAAAAAAACCTTGTATTTTTTTTTTTTTTTTTTTTTAAAGCGGGTCCGTTATTGCTGATAATATTTTTTACTGGTGGACCTCCATCAATGATTGTTATGGGTTAGTTTTACACAGTTTGGTTGTTTTTTTTGTCTTTTTCTTCATTTATATTCTTGATTCTAAGGCAATGCTAACAAAACAACCCATTTTTGAACTTATCTGTAATGTATACCTATACTTTTGACCTTATCAACTGCTTTGGAGCTTATCTAATGTGCACTTTGATCTAAGCCTACGAAGTGCACTTTTGAGTATACAAAATCTACCTTTTTTTTTATCATAAAACTGTATTTTATAAGTTTTTATAACCATTAAATTGCACTTTTTAGTTATCCTAACCTAAAAAAATGTAGTTTTAAGCTTTTTTAACCCTATAACTGCACTGCACTTTTTATGTAAGCCTTTTCAAACCCAAGAACTGCACCTTTCAGTCATTTTCCTTTTCTATCCCGATTATTTGACGCCCGGTTAATTTTGACCCTGCCTGTTAGTTTGAAGCATGTTTAAATGTCGTATACTGGTTAAATGTCCTTCCGGTTATTTCTCCACGTTTAACTGTCACCTGGTTAAATATGTTTACACCAGTCATTCTAACCTCAACTTCTGTTCTACTTCTAACCCATAAACTCCACCTACTTATACTCTAATTAACAATTCGTGCACGAAACTCTCATTGGTTAATGGCCGGCCTACGCATTGTATTGAAAGTATGTATTGTAATATCTTATTTTAATCCTCTAGTTGAGCCGAGTCGAAAAATCATTGCTTCGTAGTCCAAAAATGTGCGTGCCATTGTTAACGAACGAAAACGCTTGTAAAATATTTTTAAAAAATTATTTACATTTGGGTTTTTCTATTGTTGCCCACATTTTTTGGCTACGAAACAATGATTTTTGGACTCAGCTCGACTAAAGGATTAAAATAAGATATCACAATATATACTTTCAGTACAATACAAAATAGTTTACTTTTCAGTTTCGGCACAAATTGTTGGATAGAGTTCAGCACAGGTAGCCAAATAGCCAAGATTACTTATATTTTCATTTTTCAGGTTCTATGTACTTAAACTCCTGTCCTCTCCAGCCATACATTCCAATTTACTTATTAGTGGGTGGAATATTCTCCACGCTGAGCATTATTTTTGTAATCACCATCCGGTTGAGATTCCGTCGCAAAGATGATCAGACTTTCAGGAGATGCGATGTGACATTACTGGGGATTTCAAATTTCATTCATTGCTTTACAATTTCTTGGTTCGTAGCAGGTAAAATGGAGAAATAGAAATTAGAATAGAAATTCTAAACATTAGACAGTTTGCGATTTCTCGTACGAGATTTTTTTCATTACGAGAATGCCAAAATAACGAGATATTATTAAAAATCTCGTTACATGTATTCTCGTTTGAAAGGTCTCGGTCGAGATTTTTTAAAAATCTCGTTTCAAATTGTCGTGTATACGACTTGATTTGTGCATGCGCACTGCGTGCAATACAACAATTGTCGTGAAATTTTGCCGCCATTTTCCCTCCGCTTCGGCTGCAATGTTGCCAAATTTGTGTCGATTTCAATATCTCAGTTAGTTTTTTTATTAGTCAAACACCTTGCACAAACCACAAGCCTAATACTTAGGCTTAATTTGTGATAAGGTGTCTAGTTCTGCTAAAAATTGTTGCCGCCGATTTGTGTGTCGTATGTAATACGTTTCGTGACAAATCGCAAACACATGATACGACATTTTATTAACGAGATTTAAAAAAACGAAATTTTACTCAATAAATAAATGTACTGAAATTCATTTTATTTAGGTTGTACCTGGGTTTATGGTATCTACGAACCGTCGTATGACACAGCACAACTTTATTGTGATAAAATCGTTTATTTATTTAGTTTTTGGTTGCTAAACAGTATTTTTATCGCTATGGGTGCGCTGCTGATCTTTGGACTTTTCATACTTGTTTGTTCGTTGATTCAGAAATGATAATGTTGTCAAATTTTGTACCTTATTTATATATTTTATATATTTTTTATTTTTTTTTTTTTTTTTGTTATTGTGAACTCATTTTTGTAACTTATTATGGAAATTCAAGCTTTAATTCTTGACTGTGAAGATAAAGTAATTTTTGGAAATTAAATTTAATCTTAGGGTAATATATTTTTTAATTTGTTTTTGGGGGGTTTAATTTTTTTTTATATATTAAATTGCAGTATAAGTTACCACTGAAGTGAATTTTGTCCTTATAAATCCGTATGACAACGTATATACAGTACGGTACAACACAAAATGATTCTTTTTACTAATACCATAATAGTAGAAGGGGAAGTAGCGAAACTCCTAAGCCCCACCCCTTTCTCAGGTCACGATATGGGTTCCAAAAAAGCTCTAATCTACAAATATGCCACGATAATCAAGTAATATCTATGTGGTAAAACAAAAATAAAGGTTCAATGTTTCAATATTATTAAACATCTTTAGTTATAGCTATCTAGTTATTTACTTATCAATACTTGAAATCTCAACACTGTGTTGGTTAATGAATTTGCTCCATGTTATTGCGGTGAAAACGTGCAACTGGCGCTGTTGTCACTTTGGCTCTAATTTGTAACAAATTTGATTGGACGATTTTTCAAATACTGACTGTTCCACCAATCAGGCCAAAGGAAGGAGCCAAAAAGCGCCAAAAAGATAGTAGCGCCACTGCAATGTGGTATAACACCTGAACTAAGGAGTTTCGCGACTTCCCCTTCTACTATTATGCTAATACTTACTTCATTTCTAGACCGATAATGCTATTTTATGCCCAAAAATGACATTTTTATGAAACTACATTTTATTTGATGAACAAAAAAATGATATTTTAGCCAAAAAATGACATTTTATGCGAAAAAATGGCATTTTATGCGAAAAAATGGCATTTTATGCGAAAAAATGGCATTTTATGCGAAAAAAATGGCATTTTATGCGAAAAAATGACATTTCATGCCAAAAATGACATTTCATGCCAAAAAATGACATTTCATGACAAAAAATGACATTTCATGACACAAAATTACATTTCATGACACAAAATGACATTTTGTGACAAAAAATGACATTTCGTGACAAAAAATGACATTTTGTGACAAAAAATGACATTTCGTGCCAAAAAATGACATTTCGTGCCAAAAAATGAAAAAAAAATGACATTTTATGACATTTAATGCCCAAAAAAGATTTTATTTTTGAGAGATTTTATTTCTACTTATATCTAGACTTAGAAAAACATACATATTTAAAGCCATAAAAATGCGTTTTGTAGTAGTAGTTTAAAAATTAACGTTGAAAATCTAAAAATACTCAGTAAACTAAATCACCCACCTATCCAAACCCACGAGATCCACGTCCTCGGAACATTTCTTATTATCTTGTGAATTGTGAACGTTCAATTCATGGTCTAAAGAAACATGGTATGCTATGCTATAAGGGCCATGGTTCAATTGACGAACCAGCACTGCAAACGTACCGATACAGAATATATATACATATATACCGTAGTCCCATCTCTTAACATCATGACTTAGTCTTCTTGTAACCGAGTAACTATAGCAACAGCACAAATTCAAGTTTTTCGCTACGGTACCAATATGGATTCTTCAGACAACAATCCAGGCAAGACTGACGGACTAAAAATCGATTCGCGATCAATTTTCGTTAACAATGTGCGCTGTGCCGCAATGGCCACAACTTCTGAAGAATTAAAGAAATATTTTCAACATTGTGGATCCATAAAACGAGTGACCATAACATGCATTAATCGAGCCGGCCGTTCTAAAGGAGTTGCTTACATTGAATTTGATGAGAAAGACTCGGTCAAAATTGCTCTGGCATTACATAAATCAGTTTTTAACCAAAAAACAATCGGTGTGTGTTTTCCCTAAACGATTAAATAATCGTTCGCATCAAACTTGTGCTAAGCAATGCACTTCAGATACTACTAAAAAGAGACAGCGAGAGGATGAAAATGATGGATTTCAGTCGAATATGAAAAAAATTAAAAGAAATTTAGTTGATCGGAGGAAAAAATTGAAAAAAATCGTTTTGAGAATGAGGCGAAATGCTGAAACAGAAATTTTTGATGATTTGACTAAGAGTATAGAGAAGATCACTTTTGTTTAATGTTGATGATTTACAATTCGCATTAAGCGATTTTTTTACTACATGTTCTCATTTTTCTGTTGGTTTTCTGTTTGGTTTTCGGTTTATTTATTTCTAATTTTTCTCACGGTGTTGCATCGTTGGCAGCTCCGGAGTCCCGACAGTAAAAGTCAATAGGTATTGAATTCTAACTAGTTCTTAAAATAAAATAAAAATATTAACAAAAATTTAAAAAATACTAAACTCTATTTAACAATTCGTGCACGAAACTCCCATTGGTCAATGGCGTACTGAAAGTATATATTGTGGTATCTTATTTTAATCCTCTAGTTGAGCCGAGTCGAAAAATCATTGCTTCGTAGTCCAAAAATGTGCGTGCCATTGTTAACGAACGAAAATGCTTGTAAAATATAAATATTTAAAAAATTATTTACATTTGGGTTTTTCTATTGTTGCGCACATTTAGTGCTGGGAAGTCAGTAGATTATTTCAAATAGATTTACACTCAAGATAGAAGTGTTAAATTTTTATCAATTTATTGTACAATTTTTTTAGTATTTTAGAATCTGGCAGCAGATTGTGAAGTTTATTTGCTCCACTGACAAGTGAGTTACGAAGCATATTTAATGGAGACAAAAGTTAATAAATACAAAAATTCCCCATCAATGATGCAACTTGTTTTGTTTTTCGTTCTTTCTTTCTCGAATTTATAGAAGCATTTTTGTGTTACAATAATGCAATAAAAGCGTATTAAGTTGATCCAAATTCCTTCATCCATTTTTCATATCTCTGCAGATCTTCTTTCGAAACAGATTTATTGCAGTTTTTAATCGCCTCTTCGAAATCTCGCCGGCTCACGGGTAATTCTAGTTCCTCTTTGGGTAGATTACGGATTTCTTCAGGTGTTAAACCAGCAATTTTTCGCCTCATTGCCATCATTGAAGCATCACTGTAAAAATATAATCGATTTAAATAATAAATAATAGTTTTGATTGAAATGACAACTAATCGATTGAAATGACAAATAATCGATTAAAATGACAAATAATCGATTAAAATGACAAATAATCGATTAAAATGACAATTAATCGATTAAAATGACAAATAATCGATTAAAATGACAATTAATCGATTAAAATGACAATTGATCGATTAAAATGACAAATAATCGATTAAAATGACAATTAATCGATTAAAATGACAATTGATCGATTAAAATGACAATTGATCGATTAAAATGACAAATAATCGATTAAAATGACAAATAATCGATTAAAATGACGAATAATCGGCATCAAAATCGAAAAATGACATCAAAATCCATTAAAATGTCATCAAAATCCATTAAAATGTCATCAAAATCCATTAAAGTGTCATCAAAATCCATTAATATGTCATCAAAATCCATTAAAATGTCATCAAAATCCATTAAAATGTCATCAAAATCGATTAAAATGTCATCAAAATCGATTAAAATGTCATCAATATCGATTATTTTCACATAAATTTAAAAAAAATCAAGATTTTACCGGCACACATTAGTGATGTCTGCACCAGAATAACCCTCCAATTTCTTTGCTGCAGATTCTAAATCCACGTCAGATGACAACTCGACTTCACGCAAATTAATTTTTAAAAGAGCACCTCTACCTTCGTCTGAAACACGAGTAAAACCACAATTACTACAAAAAAAATCTCATTGATCAAATTACCATTTGGTAAAGGAATATATATTCTCTTTTCGAGACGACGTCTTAAGGCTTCATCAATATCCCACGGGAAATTAGTGGCAGCTAAGACCATCACTACTTTAGAAGGATCTTCATTAGTTGTAATTCCTAAATTCAAAGAAATATTTTTTTAAAAAAATCAAAACTTATCGTAAAATTCCAAATTAATTCAATTTTACCATCCATTTGTACGAGTAACTCGGATTTCACTCGTCTGCTCGCCTCGTGCTCCGATTCAGATCCTCTTTTCGAGCACATTGAATCGATTTCATCGAAGAAAATTGTGCTAGGTGCATAAAATCGTGCCTAAAACAAACAAAAAAACATTAGGAAAGTAAAAATACACAAAAATAGTTTTGAAAAACAATAAAAATACACTAAAAAACAATAAAAATACACTAAAAAACGTTACAAAACATTAAAATACGTTATAAAACGTTGAGAAACGGTTAAAAACGTTGATAAAACATTTAAATAACATGTAAAACATTTAAAAACACTTCAAAATATTTTTTTCATTTATTTTTACCATTTACTCTTTTAAAAAACGTTGAAAATCGTAAAAAAAAATGTTGAAAAACGTATAAAAACCGATGTAAAACGTATAAAAACCGATGTAAAACGTATAAAAAACATTTAAAAAACATAAACCGGTAAATAACATTAAAAAAACCCTAAAAATATTTTTTCCCTTTAAATTTACCATTTCGAACAAAAGCCGCACTAGTTTCTCCGATTCACCTCGATACTTGGACGTGAGTGTAGATGACGATACGTTGAAAAAAGTCGTTCCGCACTCGGTAGCCACTGCCTTGGCTAACATAGTCTTTCCAGTGCCGGGTGGACCGACCATCAAAACCCCCTAATAAAAATAAAATGAGAAAATTTCTCAAAAAATTTGCTAAAAAAAAAAAAAAAAAATATTGAAAGAACCTTCCAGGGTCGGCGAATTCCCTTAAAAAAATCCGGCATCCACAAAGGCAGCACCACTGCCTCCTCCAAAAGCCTTTTTGCATCTTGCAAATCGGCGATATCATCCCAATGAATGTTAGGGTTCTTCTGAACGATGTCTCTTTCCAGCATTTCGACTAGCTCTTGATCCGCACTACCACATTCGAAGCGTTTTTCCTCATCCTTTTGTTTCTCGTCCTAAAAATAAATAATTTATTTTATTTTATTTAATTTCCACGTTTTTTTGTTGCCCAAACGATATAATTCGCTTATTTCAAAGCAGGGAATGCAGTCCCGGGATTCCTGTTCCAGAAATTCCGGGAACCCGGACAATTTTATGGTCCCCAATACCCGGGACTGAAAAGTGGAAGTCCCAGGAATTACAATTTTATCTTGTTTTTGATATTTTTTTGACATTTTTTTTGTGTTTTTGATATTTTTTGCCAATTCTATGTCAATCTTGACAATGTTATGTCAATTTTGGCAATTTTATGTCGATTTTGACAATTTCATGTCAATTTTAACAATTTTATATCGATTTTTATATTTTTTTGCAATTCTTTTGAGTTTTCATTTTTCAATATTTTTTTGATCGCTTTTAATATTTTTTTGACAATTTTATGTCGTTTTTGTTATTTTTTTGACAATTTTATGTCGTTATTGTTATTTTTATGACAATTTTATGTCGTTTTTGTTATTTTTTTGACAATTTTATGTCGTTTTTGTTATTTTTTTCCCCCGGTTCTGTCCCGGGTTCCCGGGAAACAGTTTTTGGGTCCTCAAGACCCGGGAATGAAATTATTGGCCGGGATTGCATTCACTAATTTCAAAGCCCAAAATATTTCAATGACAATTCCAATTTGACATTTAAGTTAGATTCCCTTAACTTGTTAAATACCGTATTTTGTCGGTTAAGGGCCGCCCTAGAATTACGGCCGCGCCCCTCGGCTGTATTTCGAAATAAACGCCGCACTCGAATTACGGTCGCGGCGGTTATTCGAAGTGTTCAGTTTCGAAGTTAATATACATTTAAACATTTAAATGTATTATAATGTATTAAAAACGTTTGCAAGTACTGTATATTTATTCTGTGTAGTAGAGAAGAAGCCATTTTTATCAAAGTGATTTCACAATTGGTTGTCTTCTCTACTATACCGGGGAGAAAACTTCCAAACCCAGCCTCCTTGTGGCCTCCCCTGGGTACTCCATATGCAGCACTTTCTTTTTTCGTTGCAGTGGTGCTAATGGATCTTCTGGTTATCTATCTCCTTTTTTTTGCTCTGCTTTCTCTTCTCTTTCTCTTCTTCTGTCTCTCTCTCTTGACCAATTTTTTGATAAAGTAATGCTGCATTCTATTCTGCAATGGAATGTAGGAATGTAGTGTTTATCAATGGTCAAATGTGTTTGTTTATGTCAGATTTAGTAGGCCAGTATAAGTATGTCAGATTAAAAGACGTGTATGGCCTAAGTCGCCGCTTGCGTCTATAAACTCAATTCTATCTATCTATCTCTACTATACAGAGTATATATACAGTAGATGCAAACGTTTTTAATACGTTTGCATAGCTAAACGCATCGTACATACGTTCGTTTCAAGTACGCAACGTTTTAAGTTGTTTTTAACTTTAAAAAGTTGCTTACATGAAACGCAATTTACGACCAAACGATTTAAACGCCGCCCTCAAATTACGGCCGCACCCCTCAGCCGCAATTTGTAATAAAGGCTGCGGCCCTTATTCGACAAAATACGGTACATTCTTCAAATCAATAAGATGTTGTTTAAATTTTACTTTATTTTGTTCTGATTTTTCATCCTTCTTCGAATCTTTCTTATCCCGAAACTTTTCATCCTTGCACCCGCCTCGTCTTGCATCCGCACGTTTCCTCGTATTTTCGGGCGGGTTTCTAGCGCGGGTCCCTGACACGCGCGGTTGTTCGTTTTTCTTCGGACCCCGTGTCGGACGCACGTGAGGTGCTGGTCTAATAAAAAAAGAAATATAAAAACAAATAAATAAATATCAAACAATTACAAAACCCTTATTACTTATGCTCGGCCGCAGTCGGTGGCGGCCACACGTCTGGATCCCGCACTTGAAGCGGCATCGGAAGCCATGTATCTCGAGTGGGTTCTTCGTATGACATCCTCGTATTAATCGGTCTATCGAATTGATTATCGCCTTTAAACATCTGCAAAGTAGTAATCACATCGCGGACATGCTCGTACTCGGCTGCCACCTGCTGTTGCACCTTAAAACAAAATAAAAAATAAAAGATAAATCAAATTCATAACCATCTACTGTATGTTTTCATTATGATTTCCCAGGGTCCAGTATATTGCGATGCTAAGTCCAACTTTTCGATGTGGATTCTTGCGTACAAGTCGCGAAATGCTTGGACAAAATCTGTCCTTTTTAGGGACTTATACGTGCGTCATACAACTTACACGCGCGGAGTGCGCCTTACACTGTACATACTGTGCGGTGCAGACATAGGCAGGTCTCAGAAATGTGTCCAGTGCGCAGAGCATTAGGCCCACAGAGGTGCCTTTAACATGGACTGTCCTATGTCCAGACTGGTGACAAATGCAGAATTTTCTCCGGACAATACAGCAGTCCGGAAGGCACAGCATATACTGTACGCGCATAATTACGGTAAAGTGTGCTTAAAAATGATTAAATTTGCATAAATTTAGCATACAAAATGATTAAATTTGCATAAATTTAGCATAAAAATGGTTAAATTTGCATAGATTTAGCATAAAATATTAAATTTGCATAAATTTAGCATAAAAATGATTAAACTTGTATAAATTTAGCATAAAAATGATTAAATTTGCATAAATTTATCATAAAAATGATTAAACTTGCATAAATTTAGCATAAAAATAAAAATGGTCAATTTTGTTTAAATTTGGCTTATTAATGGCCATTATTATTTAAATTTGGCTTATTATTGGCCATTATTATTTAAATTTGGCTCAAAAATAGCCAATTTTGTTAAAAGTTAGTTAATATAGTTATCCACAACTTCTAGGCGGGTCAAAGAATTCGGATAATTGTTAAATCTCAAAGTGAGGGAGTGACTTATAGTTATAAGCACGTATATTACTGTATTTTAAATACGTGTCATTACTTTGAAAATAAAAATAAAGTTATTTATAATGACAATTAATACAGACACATCCAAAATAACCAATCGAGCAAAGATCTTCAGTGCTTTCGATTATCGAAAATCTCATAAGCAGACCCATCCTGCTGTTTTTAACGCTTTACGGGATATTTTAAGTCCATGTTCTGCTTCCAGTCGGCAGTCTCTGTTTGTTGTTCAATGTACTCCAGACAGATGGGACTTCTGATGAGATTTTCGATAATCGAAAGCACTGCGATCTTTGCTCGAATAATGTGAATCAGATTCCTTTTGTCAGTTAATGGCGCGTATCGCCATAGTAGCCACTTACGCCGGTAAACCCTATTCTCTCTCTCTCTCTCTCTCTCTCTCTTTGCTCGAATAGTTAGTTTTTGACATGTCTGAATTAATTGTAATTATAAGGTCATCTTTATCGATAACCCTGTATTTTAAATTTCAATATTTTCTAAACCTGTTGCCATCTTTGTTTCCTTGTTGAATCCTTGATGGTGTTAAGTAGCCTATGAATCTGCTGCACAACTCCCTGATAATAAACAGAGGCCGTCTCATAATTGCTTAGAAGGGCGAATTCACGCGCCATTTTCGTGTTCTCGCAAATATCGCTGATACAAACTGCCATCGTACCGTGTCTTCATTCTACAAAACACGAAATTTTCATATATAAATACAAAATCCATGCCCGAATCATTTTCGTAGCACAGATTAATGAGTAGAAGCAGGTGAGGCCTACGGTCCAGACTCATCTAACGTCCGTTTCGCTACGAAAATGAATTAATCACCGATCAATTTGATCCTGCAAGTGTTTTAACAAGCCTTAATTCACTAATTCTAAATCATTAACCTAAAATGGGACAACAATCGTTGCTTAATTTCGATCAAAACTTACCAGATGCGCTTAACACAAGCAACAAATAAACTAAAAACAAAAACAGATGTCGTTAGCGCACTCTCGTGTCCGATTTGTTGATTATAAAAGTTTATATTTTACTCACTAGAGTTCTCTACTATATTCTGACGGTTTTTCATTCCGCTGTTGCTCCGTATTGTTAATCCTTTTAAATCCGTGATAATTCGTTGCCATCCATTGTTTATATTGTCGAAAACCGATTGATATCACATGAAATTATAATCAGGCAGAGTGTGGTAATCTTTGGTCCGCATTTTATTCCATATTTTTTTATTTTTTATATTTTTTTTTCTGTTTCCAAAGGTTTTTTCATTACGTCATTTTGAAATATCAGTTTGTTGCATTGTCAGATCTTGAAATGATGTTTATTAATTCGAAAAAACCGAGAAAATTCAGTGAAGAGGTAGAGAAATCGTCAGGAACAAGTCCATTTCGCAGTAAACTTCTAAAAAATGAAACGGATGAATTGCAACTTAATCTGCCATCAACTTGTAGCATTAAATTCGATAATCCTGATCAACTTTCTAATTTTGATTTAATCATCTGTCCAGACGAGGGTCACTGGCAAAAGGGCCGATTTCGATTCTCTATCAATGTCCCGTATGATTACAACATGGCGCCTCCAATAGTCAAATGCCACACACGGATATGGCATCCGAACATCGGCGAAAATGGAGATGTTTGTCTAGGTTCATTACGAGTGAATCGTAGGCTTGATTTCGGCTGGTTCCCGTCACTTCGTCTAATGCATGTCGTTTGGGATGTTAATTCACTTTTCACTCATTTTTCCAGTTTCGATGATTCGTTGAATGGCGAAGCGGCTGGACAGTATTGGCGTGATAGAGATGGTTTTAGTGCCAAAGTGAAAAATTATGTAGAACTCTATGCCAAGATGAGACCCATCAAAAAGGCTAAACGGGTTGATAGTGTAATGCGAGCCATTGAGCTCAATAAATTGTGTCGAGATGAATAATTATGAATTAATTTTACGGTAATTTATTTTTTTGAGTATTTTTTTTTTTTGTTCCGCCAATGAGTTTCTACCTATTTTGGCTTTATTTCGCTCAGTTGGGGTATTTTGCTGGATTTTTTTGATTAATTTTTGGGTTTATATTCGAAGGTATTATCAAATATATTTATAAATTTTGCTTTGTGATTTTTTATTTGAGTTTATATAACTTACTGGGGGAGAAAACTTCCAAGCCCAGCCTCCTCGTGGCCTCCCCTGGGCACTCCACTGTGGCACTTTGTTTTTCCGCTGCAGTGGTGCTAATGGGTCCTCTGATTATCTATTTTTCCTTCTATTTTTTGCTCTTCTTTCCCTTCTGTGCCTTTTGTCTTTGTGGTTTTGACCAATTCTTTGATAATGTAAGACTGCATTCCATTCTGCAATGGAATGTGCGAATGTAGTGGTTATCATTGGTCAAATGTGTTTGTCTGTGTCAGATTTATATTGGTCAGATTTAGTATGTCAGATTAAAAGACGTGTATGGCCTAAGTCGCCGCTTGCGTCTTTCTATAAACTCAATTCTAACTATATCATGTGTCAGATTTATTATAGGTCAGTATGTCAATTTTAGTATGTCGGATTAAAGACATGTACGGCCTAAGTCGCCACTTGCATCTATAAACACAATTCTCTCTCTCTCCTCATCCTCGTGCCTATGGATCCCGTAGAATACCTCAACCAATGAGGCCTGTGTGCTATTGAGCTAGGCTCAAATAACTTCTTTAGATCATCCCAGACTGTCTTCGCACTGTCTCATTTCATTGCCGCAGGTTGAAGTCTGGGCACCAAACTCTGGAGGATCATCGCTCTAGACTTATTTTTATCCTTTGTAAACTTGGCCTTCTCAATGGACGTTGGGGGAGAAAACTTCCAAGCCCAGCCTCCTCGTGGCCTCCCCTGGGTTCTCTGCTGCAGCACTTTGTTTTTCCGCTGTAGTGGTGCTAATGGGTCTCTGGTTATCTGTCTCGTCTTCCCTTTTTTGCTTCTCTTTCTCTTCTGTGGCTTTTGTCTGTGTTTTTGACCAATTTTTCGATAATGAAAGACTCCATTGCAGAATGGAATGCAGTCTTTCTGCAATGGAATGTACGAATGTAGTGTTTATCAATGGTCAAATGTGTTTGTCTGTGTCAGATTTATATTTGTCAGGTTTAGTATGTCAGTTTCAGTATGTCAGATTAAAAGACGTGTATGGCCTTAGTCGCCGCTTGCGTCTATAAACTCAATTCTATCTATCTATCTATCTTTCAACAGGAGTTGGACATCAATGGCCCATTGTATGTAATTGGTCCAGTCCAATTTTAGGAATCTCGCTTGCTGCAGACTTGGTCAAGTTTTTATCCGACATCTTTGCTCTGAAAAGTAAAGGGAAATCGGCAGAAATTTGCTCAAAATTTAAAAAAAGACAAATTACCGCTTATTGCCCAAATTTGGTCTATTGGGCAATTTACACTTGTGGTCTTTGGCCTAAGCCATCCTCTGCTACCAATTGTACTCTGACTGAGTCGTCAGAGTTGTGAATACAAATTTTTTTAAAATTTTTTTAAAAAATCTGAAATTTGCAGTGGCTGTTAAGAATATGCATTCACATTTTCTGAATTAATTTCTTTGCAATCAGGCATAAAATAAAAAAGTTAATGTAAAAAGAAAAAACGGTCCTCTTAAATTCCCAGGTTAAGTTTTTGGTTGTTTTCACTGCAAATTTTACTCTAGTGAGAGCGCTTTTAGAATATTGCGCCCCCTATGTATAAACTAAATAACCATACGCAGCATTAACCCTTCATCTAAGACGTGTATGACTTCAGTCGTCGCTTGCGTCTATAAACTCAATTCTATCTATCTATCTAACCCTACATCTTTGAAACACATGGTCAACTGAGTTAATGTGAAACTAATTTCAATTTAAATTAAGTTGATACAGACAATTGTTATTATAAATAAATGATTAAAAACACCTTGCATGCTGTTTAAAACAACATTTTGACCGCATGTCTTGATTATTACAATTGGTGACACCTAGTGTCGGTTGGAGAAACCATGGTAACAGCACTAAAGCGCTTCAAAGTATAGAGACTCCAAATGGTCACAATTGTGACCATTAATCGGGCTCTACGTTGTTCCAAAATTTCAGGGCTTTGAGAGTTAAATCAAAATACAACTAATAATACCAAATTGAATCAAATAAAAACTCGACATAAATACTATCCATCTGTATTCATCATTGAAAGGTAATGAATGTTCTGCGTGAGAATTGCAAAAATTCGAATCCAAAAGAAAAACTCTCCCAACACAACCATATAAACCATATTTTTATTGAAAAATGTATGCAGGCCCAAGTGCCTGCATGTGTATTTTTGATGTGTATTCTTATTTTTGGAGTCCCTAAAAAAAGTAATAGACCTGAGATAAAAGACTGAGTGTACCAGCTACAAAAAGTATATCTCCACTCCCCAAAAAACATAACACAAACTCATTCATCGAAAACATTAAATTATTCTCTCTCTCTCTCTCTCTCTGATATAATATAACTATAACTTAGATTTATATTTTTTAATCCAATTTAAACCTAAGTCGCCGCTTGCGTCTATAAACTCAATTCTATCTACCTATCTAATCCAATTTAAAATTGGCTTCTCATATTTGCCGAAACCTTAATTAAAGTAGGTATCATATTTTTCTTCTAAAAGTCTCTTATAGAAAATTATGAATGAAGGATACTGATTTACTTTTTTTTGACAATTTATCGTGGTCTCCATTCTGAAAACTTAAAAATAAAACTCAAAAATTGATTTATTGATTTATCGCATCCAATTATAGACAGGAAGAAAATACATTAGGAAAAACGGTCATGAAAGAGTATAACACCTGTGAATAAGCTGAACTGCAAACTGATTTTATTTATTTATTCAACCAAACACAATATTGATTCCACAAACAACTTATATAACTACAAGAAAGCAAATTGCAATTGAAAACCCAGAGAAAAAAAAAAAATGAAAAAATATTTGGTATAATCAAATTAAACATCAAATAATTTTTTGATAAGAGGAATATCAACTTACCGGAACTATATTTATTCATCTATTTTTGCTTTTTTAAATACAGATCAACTACATACCGTCTAATTAAATAGCACATTCCCTGAGATAAATAATATTTACACAAACTGACAAACAGTACATTGCATTTTCCTCTGTTGAATCATAAATAAAGTAAAGTGAGTATGGCAGGAAAGCGTGAAACGGTGAAAGTAATTCATTCAAGTGGAAATTCATGTGAAGATGGCTCTGATTCTTTTAATTAAAAGCATGACATTTTTTTTGCTCCTGGTTGCCATGACTACACGTTCTTAAATGGGACGTAGAAAAACAAAACGGTGTCGAAATTGCGGCTGTAAAGAAATCTGGAGGGATATATATATAAATATATATATAAAGCTGTGTAGATGTGGAGTTACTTTTGTGAATCTGATTGATTGTTGTTGTTTTTTTTTCCCTTTCTTTTTTCTAGCGATGTGGAATTAAATTGAATTTTGTAATTTAATTAAAAATTAGAATTAGCTCACATAAGTAACTGCGTAGTTCATTTATCTTGTCAGAAATCTCTCTTGAATAAACTTTAGTACATTGGTATAATATTGATGAATTGACTTTGACACATATTCTGCTGAGATGTGCTCAGTGTAGTACTGAGTGGCCCAAAGGGCGCGTGCTAATATACGGGGAAGATGGCAACATTTATTGAAGGGTAAAATCTGTCTAGAGCTGTTAGATCTAATTTCCATGTTTTAAGTTTCGATGTGCGGCAAAAAAAAAGAGTGGAGTGGAGTTTTAAAAAAAAATGTTTTATTTTTATTTAATTGTATATAGTTTTGTACCCTTTCCAAAGTATCATCAGTACGTGGAATAAATATAATAATAATAATATTGATGAATTGTCAACCAGCTCTTTAAGTTAAAGGTCAAGTGCAATCTAAAATTTAATTTTAATGTGTGAAAGATTGTTAACAATAACATATATTTAATTTTTTAAATATTTTATTGTTGCATATTTATTATTACAGTATATAACAATTCCATGTTGTTAATTCAAGCAGATGCAGCACGGGAATATAATCATGGATTATAAGAGAGTAAAGTCAGAGACAAGATCTTCGGACCAACTAATTTTATTTTTACACTACAACACTTTATGTACAGTTAGATAGTAATAATATTTCCCACCAAGTGATGGGTTTGAACCAATAGGGAATTAGGACAGGAGATAACAACATTCTTTACTACCGTCTTCCCCCGAACATAGGGAGAGAAAACTTCCAAGCCCAGCCTCCTCGTGGCCTTCCCTGGGCACTCTGCTGTGGCACTTTGTTTTTCCGCTGCAGTGGTGCTAATGGGTCCTCTGGTTATCTATCTTACCTTCTATTTTTGCTCTGCTTTCTCTTCTGTGGCTTTTGTCTCTGTTTTTGATCATTTTTTGGATAATGTAATACTGCATTCCATTCTGCAATGGAATGTACGAATGTAGTGGTTATCATTGATCAAATGTGTTTGTCCGTGTCAGATTTATATTGGTCAGATTTAGTATGTCAGTTTAAGTACGTCAGATTAAAAGACGCGTATGGCCTAAGTCGCCGCTTGCGTCTATAAACTCAATTCTATCTATCTATATCTATTTTGCTCCTCTTTTACTTCTGTGTCTTTTGTCTATTTTTGTTAGTGGGTTTGATTAAAAGAGGTGTATGACCTAAGTCGCTGCTTGCGTCTGCTAACTCAATTTTATCTTTCTATATGTTAGCGAGTTGTCCAGGTGGGTAGTACCAATCCGGGCGTACCAATCCGGGCTAACAAGCGGCTAAGATCCCGGTGTACTGATTCTAACCAGAAT
>JH432203.1:227562-256434 GCA_000239455.1 Strigamia maritima
AATATTATTCCTTACTTATATTCAAATTTTTTTTTTNTTTTTTTTTTTTTTTTTGTAATTCCGAACGGAAGTGATGTACACTCAATAGAGTGTTGACGTCGTTGTCAGATAACACGAAGGAGAAGGAAATAAAAAAAAAAAGCAGTTTTGTGATGAAGTTGAACACAGTTTTGTTCTTGTCGTTTCTATTTTTAAAAGACAGGAAAAGTGGCTTGCGTGTTTTTATCTTAACAGCCGTTGTATAACATTAAATTATGTCTTGTGGCACATGACGGAGAAGGCGCCGTTTATTTATTTATGAGGATTCAACTGCAAAGAGATGCACAACTTACTCCGGTTTCATCGTCGACACACTGAGAATGTGATTTAATGCTGTGTATATATATATATGTCGAGACATACTAAACAATAAGTATTTTCTCGGGTTATGTTATTATTAGGGTTATTGAACTTGGCATCTCGACAGTCGAGTCAAAAATGTTTCGTGAATAAATTTTATTTTTGACGGGTTTTAAATTAGTCACACGTAAATGATGTCTTGGAATTTTTTGTTCGGTTTAATGGAAGGTTGCCAGTAATACATTGAAATCGTTGCGGAAAGGAATTTGTTCTTTATTTATTGAGAGGTCGATTTTTTTTTTTTTTCTGATTCAAATTTTAGAAAGAATGATAGAAGGAGAGAATATGAAATTTGTCAAAATGGCACATATTAAGTGTGAAACTGTTTTTAAATGCAAATTAGTGTGATGTATACTTGGCAACTGTAGTTAAATTTAAAAAATATCAATATTTCGCTCTATTTTCAATCATGCAGAGATAAAATCATTTTGAAAAAATCCTGTACTTTGAAATTGTCAGTAATGGGCACTAACTAGTCATACATTAGTCAACTAGTATACCAAAAACTAGTTAACTAGTAGTTAGCAACAATTATACCAAAAGCTAGTTAACTAGTAGTTAGCAACTATTATACCAAAAGCTAGTTAACTAGTAGTTAGCAACTATTATACCAAAAGCTAGTTAACTAGTAGTTAGCAACTATTATACCAAAAGCTAGTTAACTAGTAGTTAGCAACTATTATACCAAAAGCTAGTTAACTAGTAGTTAGCAACTATTATACCAAAAGCTAGTTAACTAGTAGTTAGCAGCTATTATACCAAAAGCTAGTTAACTAGTAGTTAGCAGCTATTATACCAAAAGCTAGTTAACTAGTAGTTAGCAGCTATTATACCAAAAGCTAGTTAACTAGTAGTTAGCAGCTATTATACCAAAAGCTAGTTAACTAGTAGTTACTAGTTAGCAACTAGTATTTGTATACATAGCAAAAACCAGTAACAGTAACTAATAATCAGCAAATATAGTATATATAGCAAAGATAAGTAACAGTAACTAGTAGTTAGCAACTAGTATTTGTATACGCACCAAAAACTAGTAACAGTAACTAGTAGTTAGCAACTAGTGTTTGTATATGTACCAAAAACTAGTAATGGTAACTAGTACTTAGCAACTATGTATACCAAAAACTAGTTAGTAGTTAGCAACTAGTATATACCAAAAACTGTAATGGTAACTAGTAGTTAGCAACTATTGTATACCAAAAACAAGTACCTAGTTACAAGTACCTAGTTACATGAAAACATATTTTCAAAAACTAGTTGAGTAGTAGTTAGCAACAAGATTACCAAAAACTAGTTGAGTAGCAGTTCGAAACTAGATTACCAAAAATTAGTGAACTAGCAGTTAGAAACTGGAAGTTAAAAGGACAAATTATTGAGGTCGTCAATAAGTATAAATACCTTGGTGTTTGGTTTACAACAAAGAACTCTTTTAGGATACATTTAAATATCACAAGAGGCTGAGCTCAAAAGGTGGTGAATACAGTATGGAGTATAATGAAGAGGTCCGGTTTGCAAGCTATCAACAAGAAGATCGATTTGTTTCAGTCCCTTATTCAACCCATTTTGCTGTACGGTGTGGAGGTGTGGGGCAACAAGAGATATGAGGCAATTGAGGGCGGTACACAGAAGATTTATGAAAATGGCGCCTGGTGTAAATGCGAATACCCCGGACTATATTTGGGCAATGGAATTGGGACGGAGTGATTTGGATTGTATAACTTTAAAACGGGATTTTGGCTATGTTTTACATTTACTGAAGATGGCTGAAGATTTGTTTTGATGCGATGCTTTGTGATGGTGATCCAAAGATGGTTAAGATGTTTATTTCTTTATTTTGTATATTTTTTTTGTAACTCCCCCTTCCAAAGCACAGGGTACAAGGAATAAATTGAATAAATTAAAAAATAGAAACTCCCAAAAACAAATTAACTAGTAGTAAGCAACTCTGAAGGACTAATTAACTAGTAGTAAGCAACTCTGAAAGACTAATTAACCAGTAGTAAGCAACTCTGAAAGACTAATTAACTAGTAGTAAGGAACTCTGAAGGATTAATTAACTAGTAGTAAGCAACTCCGAAGAACTAATTAACTAAAGTCTATTTACCTATAAGTTTGGAGTAACTCAGATTGATCGTGGCAATTAACTGTTAAATGTTGTTGCGCATAACAAAGTAGTTCTAAACCGGTCAAAACCGGTCGTCAAATGTTCGACCGGGCCATCTATTTAAAAAAATGGCGGTTACACGCGGTTCGACCGGGCCATCTATTTATTCAAGATGTCGGTTTTGCGCGGTTCGACCGGGCCATGATTAAAACTAATCATGGACCGGTCTATTTCTTCAAGATGGCGGTTACACGCGTTTTATTCAAAAATGACCTTTACTTTCATTGGTTACTGACAGACATGTGAGTTAGGGTATGAATACTTTCCTGCGATCAGTCCACTGACCAATCCGAGTTATTCCAAACTTATAGGTAAATAGACTGTGACCGTGCACGATCCAGGCGCACGACAAACGGCCCGCGTCATGTCCCCCTAATGGACTGGTCGGACATGACCACTTCCGGTCAAGACAGGAAGTGAGGGAAGGCAGGTAGAGGCAGAGCGGATCCAGGGACAGTAGTTGTTACAGAGCCAGCAACCAGTGCAGTCATGCATCGGCCAAGCTCCTGCAACTCCCTGGTTTCCACTATGAAGCCCGGTTTCCCAGTTTTCTGGGCCCCGCCTCCAAGAGCAAGAACAGTGGCTGCAAGTCCATAACAATGGGTTGCAGCATGGTTAAGATATTTCGACCACGCGGTCCTTGGTTCAACCGCCATAGCCCGCAGGTCGGGTTTGATTAGCACATACCGGTGGTACAGACATATGAGTAGCAGGTGGAGGCTGGCGCTGACCCCTAGACACACTAATAAAAGCCAAACACCTAAATACAGCGTCGCCTCTGCTACTTCACATGACAAAGGCGTTCAGTGCAGTCCTCTTATTCCCCCAAGTAGGGGCTGTGCACACCGCCCCAGTCACAAGGCTTTAGTAGTAAGCAACTCCGAAGAACTAATTAACTAGTAGTAAGCAAACCCAAAATACAACTAGTCTATCAAAAACAGTCATATATTTTAGTTTAGTCATATTTGGTGTACCATAGTTGCTAATTACTAGTTAGCAGTAACAAATTTTGTCAAAACTAGTAGCAATTCTAGGACTTAAGTACTTGGAACGAGTGTGTAGTTTACTAAACATCAACTACATAGTCAACTACAGTGGCCATCACTGAAATTTTTTTTTTAAACAAAAACAAATAAAATAAATATGATTCTGATGCACTGTCATAAATCATGAGAAGATATTTTTCCTCCTGCTCAACGAACATGTGTAAACCAAACCACTTTTCTGCAACTTTATCATCATGAATTTGTTGGAGCAATTGCTCGGCAAAGAAGTAGTTCTGTTTCAATTTCTTCAGTTCTTGACAAGATATATCGTTTTCATTTCAAATTTCAAGTAGAATTGTTAAAACTTTTTTTTTTTTTTTTTTTTTTTCTATTGAAATATGCAACCTGCCACTTGCATATGAGAAAATGAAGATAATAAATATTTGATTGATACTCAAGAAAACGTCAACGGGCTGTATGAACTTATTTACATTCTACATTTCTTTCAAGTTTAAATTGTGTAGAAATAAAATCTAAAATCAATAATAGCAAACACAAAACAATTTGAAATTCTAATATAACTTCACCATCCAGGAATAAAGCAAAAAACTAAAAGAAACAAGAATACCTACTAAACTATGTTTATCAATTCGTGCAGGAAACTCCCATTGGTTAATAACTTATGCATTGTACCGAAATTATATATTGTGGTATCTTATTTTAATCCTCTAGTTGCGTAGAGTCGAAAAATCATTGATTTGTAGTCCAAAAATGTGCGTGCCATTGTTAACAAACGAAAACGCTTGTAAAATATTTTTAAAAATTATTTTCATTTGGGTTTTTTTATTGTTGCGCACATTTTTTGGGTACGAAACAATGATTTTTCGACTCAGCTCGACTAGAGGATTAAAATAAGATACCACAATATATACTTTTAGAACAATGCATAGGCCATTAACCAATGGGAGTTAGCAGCACCCAATTTCAAGATTCGGTTTTCGTAATTCCTTCGCTTTTCAGTGGCGCCGCACTTTGTCGATTTCGATGTCCTCTTCCGCGGCGCGCTTCATTCTGGTGATAAATTCCGGAACCGCAAGCAGCTCTAGATCGTCTTTAATCTCGATCTTTTCGTCGATTCTTTTTCTTTTTCGAGATTTTATCATGGATTATCTTATTTTTCCTGACGATTCTTTTCTTTTTCTGAAAATCCGCGACCAAATTCATATTTCTGTCAAAATGTAAGGAACCTAGATGAATTGGCAGCCATCGTTGAAGCGAATGATCAACTACAAGTACAGGCCATTTTACTGTAACAGATGGCGAACATTATTTAGTCATCAAATTTTTTTATTAGCCCATTGGATCGAAGCATGTTTCGAAAAACGTTATTTTTCAGACATTTTTTGAAAAATATTAAAAGGTTTAGTCAAATCGAGCAGAGTTTTTTTACTCATTTACAACCAGCCGACAACCGTATTAGGAAATATAGTGTCAGGCGTTTATAGCGTGAATGGCGCACAGAGATTCGCATCATAAATGGACCATGAATGATTCGGTTTCATTGCCCTTCTAGAATTCTCGGTGAAAAAAAATCGTTTTCAATCACCAGATGGTGTCACAGTGAAATGAAAAAATGATATCGTAATAGATTGTGTAATGTTACATCTGATGTGCACATAAAAAAAAGACTTTTGCCTCGCAAAAATTCATTTATTATGTAGTTTTTTGGGCATAAATACATTTTTTTCATTACTATGACATCACAAGGAAAAGTGAACTGGAAATTGAAATTATAGCGCTCCATGGATCACGTGGGGCTTTTTGAAACACGTGATTAATACGTCTTTTCCGTTTAATGGCGCGAGGAGATTTTTCACATCTCGCTCGCTCGTTGTTCTTCTCCTTTCGAATCCTTGCTGTTTTGTTGCCATCCAGTATTTCTACAACCGAAACTCAATCGATATTATATCCATTTGTAATCAGGCCATCGGTGGTAAAAATTTGGTGTGATATTTTTGTCATATTTTCCTCATTTTTGGTTCATTGGTTTTTAGGTCGTCACTTTGGATGTAACTGTCAGGTCGATCGGACTCGTAAAATTTAAATGCATCACTTAAAGTATCATTTTGCAGTATTGTAAGACCGCGTATTTGAAATAACTGCTTTTTACTCATTCTAATGATACGAAAATGAGTTCATTTTAATTTCTCCAGAAAATGTTCTCCGTCATTTTTATTTTATGGTACGGTACTATAAACTCAATTCTCTCTCTCTCTTGTATTTTATGGTATAATTTCGTGTTTGAAAATACGATTTTTGCTGAATTTATTAATTTGCACTTTTCGGTTTTATACTTGTCACGTTTTTGGATTTCTTTTAAATCCATAGGAAGTTGCGAATGAAGTTTGTGAACAGTGACAATGATAAGTAACAATGATCTAAAATTTTCCGTCATTTTCACATGATTTTGGGATGGTTTCAACTGTTTGCAGATAAAGGCACTTATAAACCAAAGTTGAAAACGGTACCAAAGTTGAAAATGGTACCAAAGTTGAAAACGGTACCAAAGTTGAAAACGGTACCAAAGTTGAAAATGGTACCAAAGTTGAAAATGTTAATAATGGTACCATATATGATTTATGATACCATATGAGAAAACTTCCAAGCCCGGGGGAGAAAACTTCCAAGCCCTGCCTCCTCGTGATCTCCCCTGGGCACTCCGCTGTAGCACTTTGTTTTTCCGCTGCAGTGGTGCTAATGGGTCCTCTGGTTATCTATATTTCCTTCTATTTTTGCTCCGCTTTCTCTTCTGTGGCTTTTGTCTCTGTTTTTGACTATTTTTTGGTAATGTAATGCTGCATTCCATTCTGCAATGGAATGTAGGAATGTAGTGTTTATCAATGGTCAAATGTGTTTGTCTTTGTCAGATTTATATTGGTCAGTTTCAGTATGTCAGTTTCAGTATATCAGTTTCAGTAAGTCAGTTTCAGTAAGTCAGTTTCAGTAAGTCAGTTTCAGTAAGTCAGTTTCAGTAAGTCAGTTTCAGTAAGTCAGTTTCAGTAAGTCAGTTTCAGTAAGTCAGTTTCAGTAAGTCAGTTTCAGTAAGTCAGTTTCAGTAAGTCAGTTTCAGTATGTCAGACTAAAAGATGTGTATGGCCTAAGTCGCCGCTTGCGTCTATAAACTTAATTCTATCTATCTATCTATTACATTTATCAAATTGATTCAATCACAAACAAATTTTAATTAACTTTGGTTCAGAAATTTTAATAATGCTGGTCTTTCTTGTGCTCTTTGTATAAGATCTTTACCATCCCACACTGCCGGGGGAGAAAACTTCCAAGCCCAGCCTCCTTGTGGCCTCCCCTGGGTTCTCCTCTGTGGCACTTTGTTTTTCCGCTGCAGTGGTGCTAATGGGTCCTCTGGTTATCTATCTTTCCTTCTTCCTTCTCTTTATTGCTCCTCTTTCTCTTCTGTCTTTTGTTATTAATAGCTATCAGTTGTGTGGACAGTTTTGGTTGGTAGAGTACGCCTGGATCGGTACGCCCGAATTAGTAAGTCTGGATTAGTACGCCCGGATTAGTATGGCCGGCCGGTGACACCAGGCCCGATACGGTGGGGTTGAAACGACAAGGTTGGTGCGCTGGGGTTGGTGCGCTGGGGTTGAAACCAAGGGGTTGGTGCGCCGGGATGGGTATGCTGGGATGGGTCGGTTGTCGGAGGTGGGCTGTAGGAGGTTGGTAGTGGGAGGTTGTTGGTGGTGGGAAGTTGGTGGTCGTAGGAGATCGGTAGTTGTGGGAAGTCGGTGGTAGTAGGAAGTCGGTAGTGGTAGAAAGTCAGTTATATGGACAGATTTGGTCGGTAGTTCGCCCGGATCAGTATGCCCGGATTAGTGTGCCCTGGATTAGTATGCCCGGGTTAGTATGCCTGGATCAGTACGCCTGGCCAGCCGAATTAGCCGAGCCGGCTGGATACACCAGGATCAGTACGCCAGGGTTAGAACGCTGGGGTTGAAACGACGGGGTTGGTACGCCGGGGTACGCTGGGATTTTTCGTCCGAAGGAGTCAGTTTCATGCCAGTGTCGGTATGTCAGTTTCAGTTTGTATAAACTTTTTTCTTATTTTGTCTTGATTTAATATATTGGTTTTGTTTTGTCAGAGTCGGTATGTCTGTGTCATTATGTCAGTTTGGTTATGTCAGTTTTAATTTGTCAGTTTGGTTATGTCAGTTTTAATTTGTCAGTTTTCTTTTGTCAGTCATTATGTCAGTTTTGGTGTGTCAGTTTTTTTTGCCAGATATAGCGTGTTGGTTTTGTTTTTTTGGATTTAGTACGTCAAGTTTCATATTGTCAGTTTTCATGTCAGATTCTCTTTTGTCAGATTTTAGACGTGTATGGCCCGAGTTGCCGCTTACGTCTATAAACCTAATTCTCTCTCTCTCTCAGTTTTCTTTTGTCAGATATAGCGTGTTGGTTTTGTTTTTTGGATTTAGTACGTCAACTTTCATATTGTCAGTTTTCATGTCAGATTCTCTTTTGTCAGATTTTAGACGTGTATGGCCTAAGTCGCCGCTTGCGTCTATAAACCTAATTTCTCTCTCTCTCTCTCTCTCCCACACTGCCTGGGGGAGAAAACTTCTAAGCCCTGCCTCCTTGTGGCCTCCTCTGGGCACTCCACTGTAGCACTTTGTTTTTCCCTCCAGTGGTGCTAATGAGTCCTCTGGTTATCTGTCTTTCCTTCTTTTTGCTCCTCTTTACCTTCTGTGGCTTTTTATCATTGTGTTTTTGACCAATTCTTTGATATAATGTAACACTGTATTCCATTCTGCAATGGAATGTACGAATGTAGTGTTTATCAATGGTCAAATGTGTTTGTCAGATTTATATTGGTCAGATTTAGTATGTCAGTTTCAGTATGTCGGATTAAAAGACGTTTATGGCCTAAGTTGCCGCTTGCGTCAATAAACTCAATTCTATCTATCTATCTATCAATTTGTCAGTCATTATGTCAGTTTCGTTTTGTCAAGTTTTGGTCTGTCAGTTTTCTTTTGTCAGATGTAGCGTGTTGGTTTTGTTTGTTGGATCATATTGTCAGTATTCTCTTGTCAGATTTTAGACGTGTATGGCCTGAGTCGCCGCTTGCGTCTGTAAACCTAATTCTCTCTCTCTCTCTTCTATCTCCCACACTGCCTGGGGGAGAAAACTTCTAAGCCCTGCCTCCTTGTGGCCTCCTCTGGGCACTCCACTGTAGCACTTTGTTTTTCCCTCCAGTGGTGCTAATGAGTCCTCTGGTTATCTGTCTTTCCTTCTTTTTGCTCCTCTTTACCTTCTGTGGCTTTTTATCATTGTGTTTTTGACCAATTCTTTGATATAATGTAACACTGTATTCCATTCTGCAATGGAATGTACGAATGTAGTGTTTATCAATGGTCAAATGTGTTTGTCTATGTCAGATTTATATTGGTCAGATTTAGTATGTCAGTTTCAATTTGTCAGATTAAAGACGTGTATGGCCTAAGTCGCTGCTTGCGTCTATAAACTCAATTCTATCTATCTATATCTATCTCTCCTAGCACTCCGCTACAGCACTTTGGTTTTCCGTTGCAGTTGTGTTACCTCTGGTTATGTCTCTCTTTTCCTTCTTTTCCGTCTGTGGCTTTTGTCTTAGTGACCAATTCTTTGATAATGTAAGTCATTTTGCAATGAAATGTAGGAGAGGGTGTAGTGCTTATTAATGTTCTTGGTTAAATGTGTTTGTGTCAGATTTATTATGGGTCTGATCTAGTATGTTAGATTAGAGATGTGTATGGCCTAACTCTCCGCTTTCCGGAAAGTTGTGTATTTTCCATCTGCAATGTGGCAATAATAGTCGCATTAAAATTATTATTTCTATGGTTTCTAAACGACTGTCAGCATGATAAACTAAACCTTATTTAAATTTCACATTGAAATGGAGAATTCTGAATATTATAGCAATATTATAGTATCTTTATAGTTCTTAATGAGACGAGTATTGACCATGGCAGTTACTTGCATATCCACAAGAACTGTCCCATGTTCTGCTGGCAGCTTGGATTCGAAAAGAAAATAGCAGTTTGAATCATTACAACATTTTTGAATCAATAAATAGTCCAAGAATTGTAGTTGCAATGAAACGCAAGCCTTTTTCTTTATATTAGCCTGATATAGAAAAAGACTTGTCGTCTAATGTTACCTAATAGCGTATAAAATTGCAATTTCGATCCTGCTGTCGCGTAGCAAATAAGAAATTTCACATTTCCGAAAATATTCACTTTGTTCTCGAGTTCTTCTTGTGCTTTATTAGATGTAATGATATTTCTTCTCCCATAAGCTCTAAGCCGTCGCTTGTGTGAAAGGGGGAGATCACAAACTAAACTAAACGTATAAGAAATCAAACGTAAATCAAATGTAAATCACACGTAAGAAATCAAACGCAAATCACACGTAAATCATTGTTTTTTTAGTGAATCTCTCAATTTTTCACATTGTCGTCTGCTAATATCTGAATCTGGTCTGATGACAAAAAAAAGCGTTACGTCTATAAACACAATTCTCTCTCTCTCTCTCTCTCTCCCTATAAGCCTAATAAATAATTTATAAAATTAAATTACATTAGAAAATTATTGAACATGTTTTTACTTTATAACTTTCTCTAATCGAATTTAGTATGCAAGATTATAAAGACGTGTGTGGTCTAAGTCGCTGTTTGTATCTATAAACTAAATTCTCTCTTCTCTAAGGCGTAAATTTTCTTGCGTGTATGGCTTAAGTCGCCTCTTGCGTCTATAAACTCAATTTTCTCTCTCTCTCTCTCTTGGTATTTGCTTCATTCTAACATTTTTTCACACTCTTCTTCAAGGTAACGGGCCACCACATATTCCTAACGGACCGGCCCACGGGCCGCGAATGCATCAGCAACATTGGCAGCCACACCGGGCACGCAGCACATGCCCCAGACTCATTACGGACCACTCCAGCAGCCGAACTCGTCCCCGTTTTATAGCTTCAAATCTTTCAATTATCTGTTTTTTCTTCTTCTCTGCTCCTCTTTCCCTTCTGTGGCTTTTCTCTTTATATCTTTGATTAATTTCTTTGATAATGTAAAACTGCATTCCATTCTGCAATGGAATGTACGAATGTAGTGTTTATCAATGGTCAAATGTGTTTGTCAGATTTATATTGGTCAGATTTAGTATGTCAGTTTCAGTATGTCGGATTAAAAGACGTGTATGGCCTCAGTTGCCGCTTGCGTCAATAAACTCAATTCTATCTATCTATCTATCAATTTGTCAGTTTTCTTTTGTCAGTCATTATGTCAGTTTCGTTTTGTCAAGTTTTGGTGTGTCAGTTTTCTTTTGTCAGATGTAGCGTGTTGGTTTTGTTTTGTTGGATCATATTGTCAGATTCTCTTGTCAGATTTTAGACGTGTATGGCCTGAGTCGCCGCTTGCGTCTGTAAACCTAATTCTCTCTCTCTCTCTTCTATTTTTGCCAGGGAGAAAACTTCCAAGCCCAGCCTCCTCCGTGGCCTCCCCTGGGCACTCCACTGTGTCACTTTGTTTTTCCGCTGCTGTGGTGCTAATGGGTCCTCTGGTTATCTATCTTTCCTTCTTCTTTCTTCTCTTTATTGCTCCTCCCGCTTGCGTCTATACACTTAATTCTATCTATCTATCTATTATTGCTTCTCTTTCTCTTCTGTCTTTTGTTATTAATAGCTATCTGTTGTGTGAACAGTTTTGGTTGGTAGTATGCCTGGATCAGTACGCCCGACTTAGTAAGCCTGGATTAGTACGCCCGGATTAGTATGCCCGGCCGGCCGGAGACACCAGGCCCGGTACGGCGGGGTTGAAACGACGGGGTTAGTACGCCGAGGTTGGTACACTGGGATTGGTATGCTGGGATAAGTCAGTTGTCAGAGGTCAGCTGGAGGAAGCTGGTGGTGGTAGAAAGTTGGTAGTCGTAGGATATCGGTAGTCATAGGAAGTCGGTAGTAGTAGGAAGTCGGTAGTAGTAGGAAGTCAGTTATTTGGACAGATTTGGTCGGAAGTACGCCCGGATCGGTACGCCCTGGATTAGTATGCCCGTGTTAGTATGCCTGGATCAGTACGCCTGGCCAGCCGAATTAGCCGAGCCGGCTGGATACACCAGGATCAGTACGCCGGGGTTAGAACGCTGGGGTTAAAACGACGGGGTTGGTACGCCGGGGTTGGTACGCCGGGGTTGGTACGCTGGGGTACGCTGGGATTTGTCGTGCGAAGGAGTCAGTTTCATGCCAGTGTCGGTATGTCAGTTTCAGTTTGTATGAACTTTTTTCTTATTTTGTCTTGATTTAATATATTGGTTTCATTTTGTCAGTCAGTATGTCTGTTTCATTATGTCAGTTTGGATATGTCAGTTTCAATTTGTCAGTTTTCTTTTGTCAGTCATTATGTCGGTTTGGATATGTCAGTTCTGGTGTGTCAGTTTTCTTTTGTCAGATATAGCGTGTTGGTTTTGTTTTGTTGGATTTAGTATGTCAAGTTTCATATTGTCAGTTTTCATGTCAGATTCTCTTTTGTCAGATTTTAGACGTGTATGGCCCGAGTCGCCGCTTACGTCTATAAACTTAATTCTCTCTCTCTCTCTCCAAGCCCAGCCTCCTTGTGGCCTTCGCTGGGTACTCCATTGCAGCACTTTGTTTTTCCGCTGCAGTGGTGCTAATGGGTCCTCTGGTTATCTATCTCCTTTTTTTTTGCTCCACTTTCTCTTTTGTGGCTTTTGTCTCTGTTTTTGATCTTTTTTTTGATAATGTAATGCTGCATTCCATTCTGCAATGGAATGTAGGAATGTAGTGTTTATCAATGGTCAAATGTGTTTGTCTGTGTCAGATTTATATTGGTCAGATTTAGTATGTCAGTTTAAGTGTGTCAGATTAAAAGACGTGTATGGCCTAAGTCGCCGCTTGCGTCTATAAACTCGATTCTATCTATCTATCTATCAGTTGTCAGAAGTCAGCTGGAAGAAGTTGGTAGTGGGAAGTTGGTAGTCGTAGGAAATTGGTAGTAGTAGGAAGTCGGTAGTAGTAGGAAGTCGGTAGTAGTAGGAAGTCGGTAGTAGTAGGAAGTCGGTAGTAGTAGGAAGTCGGTAGTAGTAGGAAGTCGGTAGTAGTAGGAAGTCGGTAGTAGTAGGAAGTCAGTTATATATGGACAGATTTGGTCGGTAGTACGCCCGGATCGGTACGCCCGGATCGGTACGCCCGGATCGGTACGCCCGGGATCGGTACGCCCGGGATCGGTACGCCCGGGATCGGTACGCCCGGGATCGGTACGCCCGGGATCGGTACGCCCGGGATCGGTACGCCCTGGATCGGTACGCTCTGGATTGGTATGCTGGTATGCTATTGGTATGATTGGTATGGATTGCTTTAATATATGGTTTCATTTTGTCAGAGTCAGTATGTCTGTTTCATTATGTCAGTTTGGATGTGTCAGTTTCATTTTTGTTAAGTTTTGGTGTGTCAGTTTTCTTTTGTCAGATATAGCGTGTTGGTTTTGTTTTGTTGGATTTAGTATGTCAAGTTTCATATTGTCCGTTTTCATGTCAGATTCTCTTTTGTCAGATTTTAGACGTGTATGGCCTGAGTCGCCGCTTGCGTCTATAAACCTAATTCTCTCTCTCTCTCCATCTCTCTCTCTCCTCATGTCAAAAGACTGGTTGTAAATATTGATGATTAATAGTGTTACAATTTGAAATTTCAAGCTAATAATTATTTCATTGGTGACTTATATGGTATAAGTCACCAATGAAATATATATGACATACTGACATACTAAATCTGACACAAACAAACACATTTAACATTTACAGTAAAACCTCCGCGGACAGGACACCTCGGGTCCAGCCATACTTTGTCCTGTCCGCAGAGGTGTCCCATCCACATAGGGACCCTCCGTAGACGGGACAAAAGCCCTTTGTTCCATCCGCAGAGGTAATGGTCTGTGATTGGTCAGTTTCAAGTTAATTTTTTAAAAATTCAAAATTTTAAACCAAAAATTCAGAATTTTAAATCAAAAATTCAGAATTTTAAATCAAAAATTCAAAATTTTAAATCAAAAATTCAGAATTTTAAATCAAAAATTCAGAATTTTAAATCAAAAATTCAGACTTTTAAATCAAAAATTCAAAATTTTAAACCAAAAATTCAAAATTCGCAAATCAAAAATTCAAAATTTTAAATCAAAAATTCAAAATTCGCAAACAAATTCATTTTTTTTAAATAAAGATTCTAAAAATTTCTAATTTTTCCAAAAATAATTATGCAAAATTTATTGTTTTGTCCCGTCCGCGGAGGTCATTTAGACCGAATGGGATTGGACGAGGTGTCCTCTGTCCTGACCGCAGAGGTGTCCCGTCCGCAGAGGTAAATTTCTATTGGTCGGGATTGATCGGGTCGGGTCCAGCCAATATCGTCCCGACCACAGAGGTGTCCTGTCCGCGGAGTGTCCCATCCGTGGAGGTTTTACTGTAACACATTTAAATGTGTTTGTTTGTGTCAGATTTAGTATGTCAGATTAAAGAACGTGTATGGTCTAAGTCGCTGCTTGCATCTATAGACATAATTTTCTTTTTCTATCATTAAATACAGAATTAAATGTAAAAAAATTATAACTTTATAGAGGGTATTACAGAAAACGTCGTTTAATGACGTTTACATGACTAAAGAAATTTTTTTCACACTAAAATAAATAACCATCTGAAGCGAAAATTCATTTAAAAACCAAAGCTTTGTTACTTTTAATGTAACCATTAGTGATTTTCTGATGCATTTCAATCAACTGCAGCAGAACTACTTTTGATGAGGAAGTTGTATAACATTAAAAAGGCAATCACAACAATCTAATCATTCACAGATCTTCTCTGCTGCTGGCGATGAACTGGGGACCTATTAGTAAAGTATTAAGTGTTAATAACATTATATTTAATGCAAAATTAGTAAATTACCTAGTGATATAAGTTGTTTTTTTCTTTGATTAATGTAAAGAAATATGAAAACGCACATTCCAGTCAACAAGACCATGCTGATGGCTGCTAAACACCAAATTGCAGTTGTTAGGTCAATGTGTGGCAAAGATGATGATGTTTCTGTTTTTTCTACATCTTTGTTGCCTGTGTACTTTTCGGTGTGGTGAACCCATTTGTTTTCAGGTAATGAATACAGATAATGAAGAAATTGTTGATTCAAATCACTATGTTCAATGTTCTTTTTGATTTGCGGGCCATCAATGGACACATAACTGTATTCAGTATCAGTTATAGATGGCCATGAAAGTGGCATTTTTCTATTCCAAATAAATATTAATATTATTATTATCTCTGTACTATGCTGTAAGATTTAGATTTTAGACAAATTCATGACAACTTACTGATGTTGAATGAAATGTGCCCACAAATCAGTCATGGTAGTTTGCACTTTTTTGTCTTCATTTTTAAGCATTTCATCGTCTAAGATATATATAATCTCATCACCATGGCTAACAACTATAAAATAAAATGGATTAATTATTATTTTTGAAAAACTAAAGTATTTTCTAGTATACCATTTTGTAAATATGGTAAAATTTGTTCGGTTTTATTATATTTTTTTAATTCATTAATTATAAAATCCATTGTAGATATTTGGCCATGATGCTCAAACTTGTAGGCATAAACATCGGCCTGAGCAGCTTTGTGATATAACTTACTCCAGTGAGTGTTGCAATGGTTGTAAAGTATATCAGAAATCATCTGAAAATTAATAAACCATTATACATTAAGACAATCTATACAGTATCCGACAAATTAAAATATTACTTCTATGCTGCGAATTGCTACTGTAGAACGAGCATCTACGTTTGAACTTTCATGAAAATAATGATATTTGGTTAAAGTGAGGATTTCGTTAATATTTTCTTGAAAACGTCCAAGAGCACGCAATAGTCCTGGTAGAAATTGTTTCTCAAAGTATGACTCTTCGTATAAAATTTCTGGCCAATGTTGAAGAATCATTTCTATTAAAGAAAAAAAGGTAGGTATAGTTACATTACATCGACATAAATTGTACAATTGATTAACAAGGGCAACATATAATTAGAGAGAAGAGAAAGAAAATTTGGTATGCCGACACAAGCTGCTACACTCTGGCCTTACGGTACACTCTTAAGTCACCGCTTATGTCTATAAACATATTTCTTTCTCTCTCTCTCTCTCTGGGGGAGAAAACTTCCAAGCCCTGCCTCCTCGTGGCCTCCCCTGGGCACTCCACTGTGTCACATTGTTTTTCCGCTGCAGTGGTGCTAATGGGTCCTCTGGTTATCTATCTTTCCTTCTTCTTTCTTCTCTTTATTGCTCCTCTCGCTTGCGTCTATAAACTTAATTCTATCTATCTATCTATTATTGCTCCTCTCTCTCTTCTGTCTTTTGTTATTAATAGCTATCAGTTGTGTGGACAGTTTTGGTTGGTAGAGTACGCCTGGATCAGTACGCCCGGATTAGTATGCCCGGCCGGCCGGAGACACAGGCCCGGTACGGCGGGGTTGAAACGACGGGGTTAGTACGCTGGGGTTGAAACGACGGGGTTAGTACGCTGGGATTGGTATGCTGGGATAAGTCAGTTGTCGGAAGTCTGCTGTAAGAAGTTGGTAGTGGGAAGTCGGTGGTAGGAAGTTGGTAGTCTTAGGAAATTGGTAGTAGTAGGAAGTCGGTAGTAGTAGGATGTCTGTAGTAGTAGGAAGTCGGTAGTAGTAGGAAGTCAGTTATTTGGACAGATTTGGTCGGTAGTACGCCCGGATCGGTACGCCCGGATTAGTACGCCCTGGATTAGTATGCCCGGGTTAGTATGCCTGGATCAGTACGCCTGGCCAGCCAAATTAGCCGAGCCGGCTGGATACACCAGGATCAGTATGCCGGGGTTAGAACGCTGAAACGACGGGGTTGGTACGCCGGGGTTGGTACCCTGGGGTACGCTGGGATTTGTCGTGCGAAGGAGTCAGTTTCATGCCAGTGTCTCGGTATGTCAGTTTCAGTTTGTATAAACTTTTTTCTAATTTTGTCTCGATTTAATATATTGGTTTCATTTTGTCAGAGTCAGTATGTCTGTGTCATTATGTCAGTTTGGATATGTCAGTTTCAATTTGTCAGTTTTCTTTTGTCAGTCATTATGTCAGTTTGGATATGTCAGTTTTGGTGTCAGTTTTCTTTTGTCAGATATAGCGTGTTGGTTATGTTTTGTTGGATTTAGTATGTCAAGTTTCATATTGTCAGTTTTCATGTCAGATTCTCTTTTGTCAGATTTTAGACGTGTATGGCCTGAGTCGCCGCTTGCGTCTATAAACCTAATTCTCTCTCTCTCCTTCTATTTTTGCTCTGCTTTCCCTTCTGTGGCTTTTGTCTTTGTGTCCTTGACCTAATTTTTTGATATAATGTAAGACTGTATTCAATTCTGCAATGGAATGTAAGAATGTAGTGTTTATCAATGGTCAAATGTGTTTGTCTGTGTCAGTATTTAGTATGTCAAGATTCAGTATGTCAGATTCAGTATGTCAGATTCTAGTATGTCAGATTCAGTATGTCAGATTCAGTATGTCAGATTCAGTATGTCAGATTCAGTATGTCAGATTCAGTATGTCAGATTCAGTATGTCAGATTCAGTATGTCAGATTCAGTATGTCAGATTCAGTATGTCAGATTCAGTATGTCAGATTAAAAGACGTGTATGGCCTAAGTCGCCGCTTGCGTCTATAAACTCAATTCTATCTATCTATCTGCACTTTTTTGCCCACTTTTCAGTCCACATACTTTTCTGCACTCAAAATTTTCTGCTGTGCAGAAAAAAACGTTTTTCTGTCGTTGGTTCCCACCTGCGGACTGAAAATTGGGCAAAAAAGTGCAGAAAAGTAGAATTTAAAAATGGATGCCAGCTAAGGAAGGCAATTTGTAAACACCGCTGCTTTCTACACTCAAAATTTTCTGCTGCAGAAAATTTTGAGTGCAGAAAATTAAATTTTTCTGTTTTGGGTTCCCACCAGAGGAAGCAGAAAAGTAAGCAAAAAACTCAAAAAATAAAAGATGGATGCTGTAAACACTGCTGCTTAACAATTATAACAATTATTCGCTAGTCGTTTAAAAACAAAAACGTGTTGAAACACATGTAAAAAAATATATATATACTTACATGTGCAGCCTAAGCTTTGTATGGCCCATTTAATTGAGAAATTAAAGTCCACCTGTTGTCGTTTAAACCATTGTCTTTATAGCGCTGGTCTCCTGTGTCAAAAAGTAATTCCTAACCATTGCAATTAAATGTTTGTTGTCAATTTCAGATCGGCATCTCAATTCTATCTATCTATCTATCTATCAGATCGGCATCTGGCAGGTGCCATTTTGACAAATGTTTGCCAGGTCTTGAGATGAAGGAGGGGCTTAGTTGATGTCATAGGGCAGAAAGTGATTTGATTGGGTAGAAATAATTTCTGCTGCAGAAAAAATAGAAATAGTCTATTTTTTCTGCCCACTATTTTCTGCCTCATTAAGGGGTTTAATCTGAAAATTGGGCAGAAATCCTCTCCTTTCTGCTCTCTCTCTGCCAAGTGGGAACCCAGCATCACATATCTCCAATGGTGCCATGTGTACTAATCTGACATCTAGTGTTGCATTTGCAAAACGTTTGTTGACAGTAACTAAAGAGTATTGTAATTTGTAATTTTTGCTTTTCTGTCTAGCATTTAAAACTAAATTTATTAGTGGTGATGATGGGTGACGTGTTATCATCATGAAGTCTTTAAAAATAACAACAGAAATCATAAAAAAAACTTATCATAAATATAAAGCGATAGAAGCGCCATCGGTTGGATTAAACTGATACTAAATTGAAGGATATTTTACTACACTTTTTTCCTATGGTGAGGGTACTACCTACATGGTTGAACATAGCACCACTGGAAGTGTTAAGTGTAGCTATTCTTACGACAGAGTAGAATTATCTTGGTTTTCATTAGTAAGTTATTGGAATTCAAGTTGATTTACTACGTACTGGACATTGGTACTATAAAAGGGCCAATATGAGAGAAAATCGTAAAAGCACTGACCTGCAAACACATGTGCACCTTCATCTTTTACTATGCCACTGACCAATGGGACTTTAGTAAAATTGAAACCGTTTTGCAGTATATATTCAGCTGAATTAGCAACTGCTGGACTCTGCCGAAGACCAGCATCTACTGATGGTGCTGCAATTAATGGGAATGATGCATATGATCGATGGATGTTGTTTTCTAAAAGAACTAAATCTTGAATTTCGGCTTCACTGATACATTTGACTAATTCTGCTGTAGAGTCAATATTGCAGTTTAAGCCCTGAGCTATCAAATGTGCATTAGATAATGGTTTCTTTTGCACAGCCCATGGACAAAGACTGTTGCCACTCATTGTTATTGCTCCAACTATCATTTTCATTTCTGTTAACGAAATATTTAAAATTAGTAAATATTGCATAATGGTGCATATTTATTTTTTTACCTTGAATTTCGTGATCCATAAGTAAATAGGAAACTAGGGCACCTCCTGAATCATGTCCCATGAGAGTAACTCGTTGCGGATCTCCACCAAAATTCTTGATATTCTTTTGTACCCATCGCAAAGATAAGCGTAAATCCAAGAGGCCCCAATTTCCAGCAGCAGAACTATCATTTGTACTCAAAAAACCTGTATCGCAGACAACAAGAATTTACTAAAATACATAAAACTTATCTGTGGAATGTGTTATTTAAATTATTTTCAACAGAATAATTAAAAAAAAAACAAAAAAATCAATTTTCCTGTCCAAATACTAGCTGGGTTCGAAAATTAAAATTCACTCAATTTTGTGTATATGTGTTTAAAACAAATATTTCATACAAAAAAACTGATTATTATCAGTACTGCCAGTATGTTTCTTCATAACCCATTTTCTGTTATTTGTTTTATTAAGCTCTGTAGGATATATAATTTGGTTTGATTTAATGTTGCTTGCTTAACATGTGCTTATCTTGCTTTATTAGTTTTGGTGTCTGTCTTTGTATGTCAATGTTAATTAGTCAGTTTTAATGTGAGTCTCTCTCCTTTTGTCAGTTAATGGCGTGTATGGCCGTAGTTGCCGCTTACGCTGGTAAACCCTATTCTCTCTCTCTCTCTTCATAACCCATGCAGGGTCAACATGACCCTGAAGTTTAAAAAAAAATCATTGAAAATAAAAATCAACTGAAAATAGTTTTGTACATCTAATTTGTATCTACAGCTAGAGCATATAGAATTCTCAGTAAATACAAAGTTCGTCGCCTGCAAGGGGGAGAAAACTTCCAAACCCAGCCTCCTTGTGGCCTCCCCTGGGTACTCCATTGCAGCACTTTGTTTTTCCGCTGCAGTGGTGCTAATGGGTCCTCTGGTTATCTATCTCCTTTTTTTTGCTCCGCTTTCTCTTCTGTGGCTTTTGTCTCTGTTTTTGACCATTTTTTTGATAATGTAATCCTGCATTCCATTCTGCAATAAAATGTATGAATGTAGTGTTTATCAATGGTCAAATGTGTTTGTCTGGGTCAGATTTATAGTGGTCAGATTTAGTATGTCAGTTTCATTTTGTCAGATTTAGTTAGTCAGATTCATTTTGTCAGATTAAAGACGTGTATGGCCTAAGTCGTCGCTTGCGTCTATAAACTCAATTCTATCTATCTATCTATCTCTGTTTTTGACCTATTTTTTTGATAATGTAAGACTGCATTTTATTCTGCAATGGAATGTACGAATGTAGTGTTTATTAATGGTCAAATGTGTTTGTCTGTGTCAGATTTAGTATGTCAGTTTTAGTATGTCAGATTAAAAGACGTGTATGGCCTAAGTCGCCGCTTTGCGTCTATAAACTCAATTCCATCTATCCTACAATTTGCAGGTTTTAATTTTAACACATCTAATTTAACATTAAAAAATTTAAATGATGCATTTAATGTAAACAGATGTATACAAGCTAGTTTAACCAGACTGAGCATGTGTAAATACTTTCGAATCTAGCTAGTGTACATGGTGTCTCACAAACCCAAAATTCCTAGCCGGTAATTAACAGAAACGACAATAATCCCTTTATCGACTAACTGTTGCGGTCTGGTTCTTGCGGAGGCGACAAAATGCCATCCGGGAACAACCAACACAACCGGAAACAGTGACGAATTACCATTAGGAAAACCTGCCTGTAAAATGAACAATAGATGAGTTAGATTTATGGAACCTGAATGACTCATCTACCAATCCCACTCACACTGGGAGTAAAAACACTGAGATAAAGACAATCCTCAGTTCCACGGACTATTGCTAATTCATGATCCCATTGAGGACATGCTAGAGGTGATATCATGGCCACAGTAATTTGCGATGAAATGGGTGGTTCTTGAGGTTCCTTTGTAATAAATTTTAATATTTTATGATTATATTGAATTAACTAAAGGGGAAAAAAAACTCACCTGGAAACGGTTTGCCACTCCATAACGGATTCCTTCATAAGCGAAATAGTCTGTTCCAATTGATGTTTTTTGACGTGATCCTATTACTTGCCCTGTTGAAGTGGACAGGGTTGGTGCGTCATCGGAATGGACCAACGACACGAATAAAATAAGATATAAATAGCGAGAATTCATCGTGTACAGTTCAGTGCACAGAGTTGGAACGATTGATCTAGAAAACACCAGCTGTGCATGACGTCAGAGGCGATATACATGATATATATATCAGTTTTGCATCGGCTGTATATGTATTAAAAGAGGAGGAAAGTTATAAATATGCATTTTGGTGTTGAATGCAGGTTATCAAAGTAATTTTGTTTATTCATGTAATTTTTTTCAAGGATTGACATTTTTAAGCAATAGCTGAAATTGTGGAAAATTTTTCACTTTATTTCAATAAAGATTTTTTTCTCTCTCTTTCTGTTTGTCCATGTCAGATTTACATTGGTCAGATTTAGTATGTCATTTTCAGTATGTCAAATTAAAAGACGTGTATGGCCTAAGTCGCTGCTCGCGTCTATAAACTCAATTCTATCTATCTATCTCCTCGCGTGTTCACTTAAGGACCCCCTTCTTAAGCATCAAGGACCATTTCTTTCATGCCAAGGGCGGGGTGGCAGTCTTCCTCGCAAACTTCAGGCTGCGAGTCGTTTTCGTCCGTGATATAAAGCTTTTCATGGCATTGGTGAAACAGCCACAGCGATGTTGGCTCACCGTTTAGACGAATTGTAAACATATTCTGAAAATAGAATAATAATTTGTTTATGTGGCTTACTAATGAGCTCGTTGGTTTACATCAACTGTCATTATCCATGATAGGAAAAGAAAACTTCAAAGCCCAGCCTTCTTGTGGCCTTCCTGGGCACTCCACTGTGGCACTTTGTTTTTCCGCTGCAGTGGTGCTAATGAGTTTGTCTGTGTCAGATTTATATTGGTCAGATTTAGTATGTCAGTTTCTATATGTCAGATTAAAAGACGTGTATGGCCTTAGTCGCCACTTGCGCCTATAAACTCAATTCTATCTATCTATCTATCTTAAGGACCCTCCTCTTGCGCATCGAGGACCTTCTATTGCGTGCCAACTTTGTTTTTTGCTGCAGTGGTGCTAATGGGCCTCTGGATAAGTCTTTTCTTCTTTTAGCTCCTCTTTCCCTTCTATGGTTTTGTCTTTGTATTTTTGACCAATTCTTTGCTAATGTAAGACTGCATTCCATTCTGCAATGGAATGTGTGAATGTAGTGTTTGTCAATGGTCAAATGTGTTTGTCTGTGTCAGATTTATATATTAGTCAGATTTAGTATGTCAGTTTCAGTATGTCAGATTAAAAGACGTGAATGGCCTAAGTCGCCGCTTGCGTCTATAAACTTAATTCTATCTATCTATCTAACTTTCAAGCTCAGCCTCCTCAAGGCCTTTTCTGGGCACTCCACTGTGGCACTTTGTTTTTCCGCTGCACTGGTGCTAATGAGTCCTCTGGTTATCTATCTTCTTTTTTTGTTCCGCTTTCTCTTCTGTGGCTTTTGTCTCTGTTTTGACCATTTTTTTGATAATGTAATGCTGCATTCCATTCTGCAATGGAATGTATGAATGTAGTGTTTATCAATGGTCAAATGTGTTTGTTTATGTCAGATTTATATTGGTCAGATTAAAAGACGTGTATGACCTCAGTCGGCGCTTGCGTCTATAAACTCAATTCTATCTATCTATGACCTCAGTCGTCGCTTGCGTCTATAAACTCAATTCTATCTATCTATCTATCTATCTATCTATCTAACAGCAACTTCGAGATATTTGGACATACTACTCGCCATTTTGTGTTGTGAAGAAAACTGGGATATTTAAACATATATTATATTTTTATCAATATGAGTTGAGGGAGAAAACTTTCAAGCCCAGCCTCCTCGTGGCCTCTCCTGGGTTCTCTGCTGCAGCACTTTGTTTTTCCGCTGCAGTGGTGCTAATGGCTCCTCTGGTTATCTATATCCTTTTTTTGCTCTGCTTTCTCCTCTGTGGCTTTTGTCTCTGTTTTTGACCATTTTTTGATAATGTAATGCTGCATTCCATTCTGCAATGGAATGTACGAATGTAGTGTTTATCAATGGTCAAATGTGTTTGCCTGTGTCAGATTTATATATTAGTCAGATTTAGTATGTCAATTTAAAAGACGTGTATGGCCTAAGTCGCCGCTTGCATCTATAAACTCAATTCTATCTATCTATCTATCAATGGTCAAATGTGTTTGTATGTGTCAGATTTATATTGGTCAGATTTAGTAGCCGGGTTCGAAAATGATTTTGCACTGAACGACCAGTGCAACTGATAGTGTAAATGTCAAGTTGCACGACTGACTTTTCGAGTTAAAATGTTGCTTATGCATTTACACTGGAATTTACACTGGAGTTTACACTAGAATTTACACATAATTCACACAATAACTTGGTTACACTCGTTTAAATGACTTTTCGAATCCGCCTAGTATGTCAGTTTCAGTAAGTCAGTTTCAGTAATGTCAGTTTCAGTAAGTCAGTTTCAGTAATGTCAGTTTCAGTAAGTCAGTTTCAGTAATGTCAGTCTCAGTATGTCAGATTAAAAGACGTGTATGGCCTAAGTCGCCGCTTGCGTCTATAAACTCAATTCTATCTATCTATCTATCTATCCTTCTTCTCTTTATTGCTCAGATTAAAAGACGTGTATGACCTCAGTCGTCGCTTACGTCTATAAACTCAATTCTATCTATCTCTTTATTGCTCTACTTTCTCTTGTCTTTTGTTAGTAATAGCTATCTGTTGTGTGGACAGTTTTAGTTGGTAATATGCCTGGATCAGTACGCCCGAATTAGTACGCTCGGATTAGTATGCCCGATCGGCCGGAGACACCAGGCCCGGTACGGCGGGATTGAAACGACGGGGTTAGTAAGCTGGGGTTGGTACGCTGGGATTGGTATGCTGGGATAAGTCAGTTGTCAGAAGTCATCTGGAAGAAGTTGGTAGTGGGAGGTCGGTAGTAGAAAGTTAGTAGTCGTAGGAAATCGGTAGTGGTAGGAAGTCGGTAGTAGTGGGAGGTCGGTGGTAGTAGGAAGTCGGTAGTAGTAGGAAGTCGGTGGTAGTAGGAAGTCAGTTATATGGACAGATTTGGTCGGTAGTACGTCCGGATCAGTATGCCTGGATTGGTTCGCCTGGATTAGTATGTCCGGGTTAGTATGCCTGGATCAGTCCGCCTGGCCAGCCGGATTAGGTGGGCCGGCTGGATACACCAGGATCAGTACGACGGGGTTAGAACGCTGGGGTTGAAACGCTGGGTTGGAACGCCGGGGTTAGTACGCCGGGGTATGCTGGGATTTGTCATGCAAAGGAGTCAGTTTCATGTCGGTGTTGGGGGAGAAAACTTCCAAGCCCAGCCTCCTTGTGGCCTCCCCTGGGCCTCCACTGTGGCACTTTGTTTTTCCGCTGCAGTGGTGCTAATGGGTCCTCTGGTTATCTATCTTCTTGTTTTTTGCTCCGCTTTCTCTTCTGTGGCTTTTGTCTCTGTTTTTGACCATTTTTTTGATAATGTAATGCTGCATTCCATTCTGCAATGGAATTTATGAATGTAGTGTTTATCAATGGTCAAATGTGTTTGTTTATGTCAGATTTCTATTGGTCAGATTAAAAGACGTGTATGACCTTAGTCGTCGCTTACGTCTATAAACTCAATTCTATCTATCTATCTATCTATCTATCTATCTTGTCAGTTTTCTTTTGTCAGATGTAGCGTGTTGGTTTTGTTTTGTTGGATTTAGTATGTCAAGTTTTATATTGTCAGTTCATGTCAGATTCTCTTTTGTCAGATTTTAGACGTGTATGGCCTGAGTCGCCGCTTGCGTCTATAAACTCAATTCTCTCTCTCTCTCTCTCAGACTCAGTATGTCAGTTTCAGTATGTCAGATTAAAAGACGTGTATGGCCTGAGTCGTCGCTTGCGTCTATAAACTCAAATTCTATCTATCTATCAGTATGTCAGTTGAAAGACATGTATGGCCTAAGTCGCCGCTTGCGTCTATAAACTCAATTCTATCTATCTATCTATGGACCAGGGCTGCAGCGAGTAACCAATCTGTGTTAATTCCCAATTTCTGGCTCTGGGCCCTTAATGTAGAAATAACTTAACGCGTGGTGTAAAGCGCGGAATTTGGGTTAAACCACTTAGGTCGCCACGTGGCTGTGGCTTGACCATTTACACCTCTCTTTCTTCCCCTAATGTTTATTGCATTATGCTTCCCTGCTTAGATGCAATCAATCTCCCTTGTTTCTTGTGGTTGTGACAGTTTTTAAGTTGGCCATATCCCTCAGGATTGTATGATATCACCATTGTGTTAAGCCTAGGCACATGGACCAAAATAGGCCTAAATGCAAATTGATTACATTTGCATATCTTATATTTGTAAGTGTTAATAAATTCCATAAATAAATTAAACTATATTCGCATATCTATCTATCTCTTATTGCTCCTCTTTCTCTTCTGTCTTTTGTTATTAATAGCTATCAGTTGTGTGGACAGTTTTGGTTGGTAGAGTACGCCTGGATCGGTACGCCCGAATTAGTAAGCCTGGATTAGTACGCCCGGATTAGTATGCCCGGCCGGCCGGAGACACAGGCCCGGTACGGCGGGGTTGAAACGACGGGGTTAGTAAGCTGGGGTTGAAACCACGGGGTTGGTACGCCGGGATTGGTATGCTGGGATAAGTCAGTTGTCAGAAGTCAGCTGTAAGAAGTTGGTAGTGGGAAGTCGGTGGTAGGAAGTTGGTAGTCGTAGGAAATCGGTAGTAGTAGGACGTCGGTAGTAGTAGGAAGTCGGTAGTAGTAGGAAGTCAGTTATTTGGACAGATTTGGTCGGTAGTACGCCGGATCGGTACGCCCGGTATTAGTACGCCCTGGATTAGTATGCCCGGGTTAGTATGCCTGGATCAGTACGCCTGGCCAGCCGAATTAGCCGAGCCGGCTGGATACACCAGGGTCAGTACGCCGGGGTTAGAACGCTGGGGTTGAAACGACGGGGTTGGTACGACGGGGTTGGTACGCCGGGATAGCTTGGGCCACTGTCTCAAACGCGAGGTAATTGAGGATCTCCGAGGCGATGGTGTTTGGTTTCATGTCGACCAAGTTGTCTTTAAGGATCCAATCGCGGAATTTCGTCGATCGGTCTTTCGTCCAAAAGTGGTTCTCCGAACTTCGGCAAAATGCAAATATTGCGCCAAGTCCATGTTTTGAGTTAGCAAATCAGCTCTCAAATCTCGTTCCAATTTGACTTCGTCCACTAATTCCTCGTCGAACAACGATAAAAGTTCACCCGTTTCATCAATAGTGGCGATAAAGTCCTGGCACAGTTTAACGTGTTTCTTAACAGGTGATGACGCATCTCCTTCGTCCATTAAATTCTCGGCGCTTTTGACTGAAGTTGAAGATTTCAAATCTTTCACGTTCAGATATCGAAGTAAACGAGACAATTTCGCTTTATCCTTCCGAAACATGAAAATTATGTCTTCGAGGCCGATTGTTCGCACGCCGCGAGTTAATGCTATTTCTTGTAACTGCAATAACAATGAATTCGTTTGTTGATGCACAATTTCCTCGATCAGTTTCGCACTTTCCGCCAACGGTTTGGAGCAATCGCCAAATCCATGCATCATTGCTTGGATTTCGGTGGTGAACCATGCGCCGGGGGATTCTTCAGTCGCCTTTTGATCAACACCTGATGTAGAACCACTCTGGTCTTTTTCAGTGTCCAACTTCCTCAGTTTTGCCTTCGGTTTAGTCATCGTGCAATCTAGAATTTCGTCATTCGGTGTCATTTTGAAATTATGTCAGTTTTAAATCTAGGCCAGTTTTATTTTGTCAGATTAAAAACGTGTATGGACCTTATTATATTATATTTTCTCTTTTATATTGGTCATATTTATATGGGTTACATTTATTATTGGTCAGATTGATTATTGGTCGGATTTCTGAAAGGTGTCAGGTGTGTGTGACATTGGATTCCTGCAGCATTTTTTTTAAAAGGATTTTTGTTTGTAATATTAATTTTGACAATTTCATATTTTGAAAATAAAAATAGTATATTTATAACAATAAAAAAATTGGTATTTTTTTCCGATAATATGTTATTTATATGGGTATTTTATCCGATATGTCATGATTTTGAATTTTTTAATAATATGTCATGATTTTGGTATTATTATTATTTCCTATATATAATTCATTAGTTTTCCAGTCTTCTCATCTCTATAGTTTTCCAGTCTCTTGTCTCTCTCTCTGTGTCTATCTCTCTGTCCTCTATCTCTAACGTGATTGGCTACTGGTCTGTAACGTCATATGACAACGAATACAAATGGCGCGCAAATTGTATGTCATATGCCCAAACACGATCTTTAGATCGAAAAAGACAATCCATCCAACAGTGTGTTTTGAGAAAATTTATTTATTGTGTGGTGCAAAAATACAATTTGGGCGCCATTTTGCATCATATGACCAATCACGTTAGCGTTACGGGACAGAAAGAAAGACAGACAGAAAGACAGACAAAGACTGGAAAACTATATATTTTTATTTTTATTTTTATTTTTATTTTTATTTTTATTTTTATTTTTATTTTTATTTTTATTTTTATTTTTATTTTTATTTTATTTTTATTTTACAGTATTACAAAGTTGCGCAGAAGTGAGTTATTCGGACAATCAACACGCATCATCTACTCTCGTCTCCTGTTTTGATGATGTACGTAGCGCCTCTCTCTCGTCATTTCCGGTTAAATGGCGCAAGCTGTTCTCACATCGTTGGCTGCTTTTGGAAAAGCTTCGTTGTATTCCTTCAAAACTTTATCCATCCACTATTTATGAAGCTGAAATCTACCGTCTAACACATAGAGGTATTATTTGGCAACGACTGGTTGATGTTTGGCTTCCAAATATTTGATATTTTTAATATTTTATGTTGAACCGGTTTAGGCCTATTTTTCTTTCCAATTTAAACTTACTAATACGCACAAGTATTGTAAGACCATATTTATCAAAAGACGTGTACGTGTTATTTGTAAGACATACAAAAAGTGAGGTTTTCTTTGATAATTCGAATTTATTGAATTTATTGTGATTCTGTCTTTATTGAATTTCATGGGGGAGAAAACGTCCAAGCCCAGCCTCCTAGTGGCCTCCCCTGGACACTCCACTAACACACAAATGTTACCCTCATACTGACTAATTATTTTAACTAGTTTTTCATTTTTCACATCCACAATAAAGCTTTTATTGTTTTTATTTTCTTTACATAATAGTTAATAATTTCAATTGAAAAAGAAATGGGCCCCGTTTCGCAGGATGAAAAACTTATCAGAGCAATGTACTCAATATTTTAGAGCACTTTGTTTTTCCGCTGTAGTGGTGCTAATGGGTCCTCTGGTTATCTATCTTTCCTTCTATTTTTGCTCTTCTTTCCCTTTTGTGGCTTTTGTCTTTGTGTTTTTGACCATTCTTTGATACCTAATGTAAGACTGCATTCCATTCTGCAATGGAATGTAGGAATGTAGTGTTTATCAATGGTCAAATATGTTTGTCTGTGTCAGATTTATATTGGTTAGATTTAGTATGTCAGTTTCAGTAAGTCAGTTTCAGTATGTCAGATTAAGTTGCCGCTTGCATCTATAAACTCAATTCTATCTATCTATCTATCTCTGTAAGTCATCATTTTGAGAGGACGGTTCTATGCTTGCAGCAAGTTTAAACATAGCATCTGGCAT